>QANU01032620.1:0-14432 GCA_003254905.1 Nissolia schottii
ATACATTTCCATAGCTTAAAATAGTTCAACTCCAAGATATTGGTTTTAAACACAATCCCTGTAGATACGATTATACCCGTCTATACTGCAATTGGATTCCTCGTGAATCTGAAAGCTGCAGAAGGATATATTAAATTGACGAGAGTGTGAAACTATTGCAAAAAGGCTTTCATCACGTATATCCTAACATACCTTATATAACACCATCATCATTATATGACATTAGTATGTAACCTCCTATCATCATAAACATCTAACACGTTATATCACATAACAAATATGTATGTCAACACTGTTTCTTAATAATATTCAGCGGATCCATGGATGATTGCAAGTAGTATAGAAAGCTTTCTTTTAAATTATGAAACCATGAATCTTCAGTCAGATTGCTCAACGCAAACCCTAGGTCGCTCATCGCAAGCCCCAGGCCGCTCAGCGCACACCTGACGAAATTCAGCTCCAAGTCTTACAATTTTCCATGTTCTGCATGGTTTTGCATATACAATTTGAAGAGAGTTTCTTCTAACATCTATCATCATTTTTAACACATATAGAGAACATATCTTCATGCTCAACATCTTCATCAACATAAGCAAAGGTAAATCCATAATTAACAAAACAAGCGTCTGGTTTCTGTCAGAGATTAGCAACCATAAATCGGAGAGGTCCAAGACCTTACCCCAAGGTTTTTGGTAGCCCTAAGATTATTTTTCATGTCTAAAAACCCTAATTCTGACCTCAGCATTACAAAATTCCAATTTTACACCTTTTCCCAAAATTACCATTTCGCCTCCATAAACACCCTGTTTTCTTTGGAAATTTTGTTCTCAAAAACTTGATGGACTCAAGACTTTCTATTAAGGTTTTTGATAGTTCTAAACCCATATTTTCTAAAAAACAACCCAGTTTTTCAGTCCAAACACATGAAATTTTTGACACCCCTATTTTCAATCCACGCGATCGTCATAACACTGATTATATGGTTGTTATCTTCATTGGTGGGGTTACTTCTAGCCCCTACTTTTATCTTTGCAAATACTTCTTATATGAAAATAAGGACCATTTTGAAACTTTTCCTTTCCCTAACTATTTACAAGCTATGAGCCATGCGCGTTTAGAGAGACAAGTGTATAGATATGCAAGCGATAGAGTCCCAATGGACTTAAGCGATAACTAATCTATGGGCAAAACATACAGAAGAGTTTATGTTAAACATATGTATACACAATTATTTGGTCCATACACAGTACACAATGAGGTTATAATCCATAAGTACAAATACTGCACATATTGTACATGATAGCTAGCGGCCGTCTTAGGCCATTTACTACTACTAATTACAAAACCGTAGTCGCCCTCTTGTGTCGCTGAAAAGAGGTAGCTCCTGCTGCTCCTCGGGGTCCTTCGACTTCCAGCTCTCGAACCGTCACCAGCTCTCGAACCGTCACCTGTTGCCTCATTGTCTCCACTTGGAACCATAAAGGTGTGGGGGTGAGAACGTCACGTTCTCAGTGGGGTTCTAGGGGCTTACCTATTCATTTCATTACTCCATTACGATTCCGCCGCTCAGGGGGTCTCTAGGTGACATTATTATACTAAGTGCCTACTTGTTATTATCCGTTCTAGTCCTAAGCAGCCTTATCTAGATTACTAGGTTCTCGGGGAATTCTAATTTTTCCTTTTCCTATCCTTGGCAACTTAGCATTCTCTATACTCTTACGCTATCCTCATATCGCGTGACCTATCGAGAGGCCGTCTCATGAAACCGTGGTTCCTTGACGTGGCCTGTGCCCATACATATCCTAAACATATTCCATATACATATCCACCACGTATCTCATGCACATATCGCATATACCTATCATCAGGCTCGTGAATCACATAGACATATCGTATTCATGTTGCACATACACATATCATCATGTTCACATAGCATATAGACATATCATTCTCACATGTACGTATCATCATGTTCACGTATCATATAAACATATCGTTAGCACGTATCCATCTCATCATGTTCACGTATCATCTAGGCATATCATATTCATGTTTCCTTACGTATCATATGCACATGTCATGTCCATGTATGGCCTATGGGATGCATGAGGATTCCACTTGCCGAGGGCAGCATCCTCCATATCATATTGGTGGCATATAGAATGCCTGAGGAAATCCACTCGCCCGAGGGCGGCGTCCTCCGTATCATAT
Organism: Nissolia schottii; assembly: GCA_003254905.1. Lineage (NCBI taxonomy): Eukaryota > Viridiplantae > Streptophyta > Magnoliopsida > Fabales > Fabaceae > Nissolia > Nissolia schottii. Next base: position 2,212 of record QANU01032620.1, read on the forward strand.
CATGGGGTGACATACAAAATGCTTGAGGAAATCCACTTGGCCTATGGAAGCGTCCTTCGTATCATATTTGAATGCAGGATGTCATGTCATGCTAATATGCATGTGTGGCATGTAGCATGCCTGAGAAAATCCACTTGCCCGAGGGCAGCATTCTCCATATCATATTGGTGGCATATAGAACGCCTGAGGAAATCCACTCACCCGAGGGCGGTGTCCTCCGTATCATATCATGGGGTGGCATACAAAATGCCTGAGAAAATCCACTTGCCCTATAGCAGCGTCCTCCGTATCATATTTGAATGCAGGATGTCATGTTCATGTCGTATTTGCATGTTCGTGTCATGTCATGTTCGTGTCATATGCATGTCATGTCATCTTATCCATGTGGCATGTCATAATACCATATACATATCAGTTTGTCCCGTACATTTAGCAAGTCATAAAATGACCCACATGTCTTAACACCTCATACATATCAATATATATCAGACAGCTTAATGTTTGTTGGAACTATGTGACCCAAGACAATTTCATAAACATTTATTCCCTGGCTTAGGTTAGCTCAGCTACCTAGAGTTTCCTAGGTTGCTTGCCAACCCTGGAACTCTCGGTTCACCTCGTCACCCCTGTCCAGGTCTCCCAGTCACATACTCCTTTTTTAAAACCATTTTCCAAAATCCTGCTTCAGGCCACTCAGCGGACCCTTTTGCCGCTCAGCGCCCCTGAAGCTTGCCAGGCCGCTCAGCGGACCATTATGCCGTTCAGCATCCTGGAAGCCTGCGAGTTTATAAACATTTTCCACCATTGCCAGGTCCCAGCCCCAGGCCGCTCGGTGGTATATGAGGCCATTCAACGATTCCTTCTGCCGCTCAGCGGTTCCTGAGGCCGCTCAGTGCCCTGGGCGCAACCTGAACCACCTGCTTTCCTTTTTTGCTTTCTTTTTCCACCCTTTCCCCTTCCCACTTCTTGGAGTTCTTCCACAAGTTCCAACAACCATTATTCATCATATCACATCTTAGAAAACACATCCAAATCCTCTAAACAACCTAAGCCTAACATAGCTAACATAAGCTACCCTAGTCATACAATCACATAGAATCAACATAAGCATACATAGCCACCAAAGAGGGTGAGCAAGCCAAGTTTACCCACCTTATTTAGGAACTTTAGAGGCTGGTTGGATGATGAGAAGGTTGGGGGAGAGTAGTCCTTCAAGTGCAGAGCTTTTTCGTAGCTTCCGTCAGGCTGTCTGCAGCGCGACCGCAGAGCACACTGGCAGAGTTTCGGCACTTCTAATGAGAATGGATGAGTGAATTAGGGGCTGAATGGCATGGCTATATATAGCCACAAAATTTTCCTCATCTTTCCCATTTTTCCCTTGCCAAAATTACTATTTTGCCATTTCTAATTTAATTAATTAATTATTTTGGATAATTATAAGGTCACATCGGGTCACATAAATGAATAGTAACCCTTATTTTATCATTTTTCTTAAAAAATCTGATCTTATCACATGGGGTCCTCAGATGTGGGTCCCACCCTGTCCTGTTTCGCTCGTTTTTGGTTGTTCGCGGTCCTGGTGCGTCGAGTGCGGCCGTCCGAAAAATATTTCGCTTGCGCTTCCGCGATCCCCTAAGCTTCCTAATGATATTTTGAGGCTAATATAGGGTGTTTGTGACTTTTCCCCGATACCGATTAGGTTTCCAGAGACTTGGGACTCTCTGCTCGGTTCTACTGACTAACCGGGCTAAACGGGGTCGTTCTAGTGTCTGCGGAATCGTCCAAAACTGAACCGATTTCCGTTTTACCAACACTTTAGGTTTTTCATCCATCTCTAGGGGTCGAGAGGAATCATTTAAGTGTTATCAGAATTCTGCGAAACCCAACAGAATAATTTCTACAGACACTTCTGTCCTAAGGGTTCGCGTTTCTACACTGTTAACCCATATAAGGGTTTATATGGGTATTTCCCCTGTGAAATCCTTACTAAGGGAAAAGTGAAATGTTACAAAATTCCCGTTTTGCCCTTTTTCGTAAAAATCCCGTTTTCTGCCTGTTTGCTGAGAAATTCATCAGGGACTCCAAAAATCATAAAAATTGACATCCTCACTCAATTTTTCGTGTACAACCCAAAAATAACATTATTTTTTCATGATAAAAATCTTAGCATACAATTCATTCAAAAATCATGTCATAGCGCTATTTTCAACTTAAGCTTTACTAACTTCTGACAGAATCACAGACAACACCAACAGATCCAGACAATCATCAACCACACATATATAAATCAAAGTCACATAAAAGGCATCCTAACATCATATATCATCTAGCAAAAACCACATAGACAGTGGATAGTTCGGTTACCCACGTTTTTTGCGTCCAACTACGGTTTCAGCTGCTTCATTTGGCCTTTTCTCCAACGATAATGCTTCCTAGTTCTTCTTGGGATGAGTTTCTACCAAGCTTTCTCTAGGGATTATGAGGGATTTTTGTGGGTTAAGGTTAGGGAGTTATGGAAGAACTTTGTGTATGTTTAGTGTAAGAGGTCTCTAGGTCTCTAGTTTAACTGAATAACGGTTGATTGTGTGATCGGACAGAGTTTTGGCAAGGTTTTTCTTTTTTCCTCCAAATTTTCATATTCAAAGGGGTATTTATAGGCCAAGCCACAAAATTCACTTTCCCAAAATGCCCTTGGACCAATTTACCATTTTACCCTCGCTTATGGCATGCATGACATCATGCATGGTGACTAACCCCCATGAGTCATCTTTGACTCCTTTGACCAGCCACTTGGCCTCTTTGTGGCCGTGAAATGGCATTGTGTCTTGGCCACTTGTGTGGCCAAGAATTAGAGGTCTCCGGGAGATCAATTTTGATTCGGTTTTATCGTTTCCGGTCCCGGTACTTCGCGTACGGCTGTTCTAAAAATATTTCGATCACGTCCTTGTGATCTCCTAATTTTTCTAAGTAATAATCTAGGTTCATTTGAGGTGTTTAGTAAATTCTCGTCTGTAGTCGTACCTTTTACAGGTACTTTGGACGCGCGGTTGTCCTCAGACGACAAAAAGGGTTTATTCTAGTGTCTGCAGAATTTTTCAAAAGCGAACAGAATTATTTCTACAGACACTTTTGACCCAAAGGCTTGTGTGAGGGCTTGTTCCCCTATTTAGCTTATGAACTCTTTTCTAAGAGAAAAAGTGGGATGTTACATTAAGCAGTCTCCTTGAAGACCTAATGCCCTACATATAGTACGTGCATACATCACATAGAATATCATGCATGAAGGGGGTAGAGAGTTCTCTTACGCATCCTTCTCGTTACTTTATGCCCATTGTTCTCCTTTGTAGTACGTGGGACCGTCTCATGCTTCATGGAGTTTTTTCTTGACTTGCTTGATTTTCTTAGGGTCACCTCTCAAGGACACACTTTTCTTTTAACGTCATGACGAACCATGCGTTCAGGTCTAAGCCTGTGTTTCTTGGTCATAAAACCAGTCCTTCTTGCTACACTAGCAAGGGGCTTGTCATGCTTAATGTGCCAAGAGAGGGGGATTCACTATTATATAACTATGTACTTTCTTCCAAGTACACCGGACCCTCTGTGGCCGGAACCTTCTTAAGATCTTACATTTTTCCTAAGGTTCATTTATAATCTTTAATAGAGTTAGGTGATAATTTCTAGTTATCTAAGGTTGTCCTAAAACCTAAAGTCTGGATCTAGTGAAGTTCTGTGAGATCGCGAAACCATTATTTTGACTGTTATTTTTAGAAAATAAACTGTGATTTAATTTTCCAATCTAAATAAATGACTCGTATATTTATTTACTACGCGAAATTCTCTTTAAGGAAAAAGCGGGATGTTACATATAACCCGAGCCAGTTATGCTTGCATATTGGACATGACATACAACAGTTTCTTTCTTCACATCCGTTAGCGGTTGTGCCATTTCTCTGAAGGTGGGAAGTTATTTCCCCCTGTGGCCACGTCAGATAGGAGGTTATCTCATGTTTAAATCTGTTAATGTTTCCCTCCATAAGATGCACTTTGCAATTTGTTTTTCCGCTAAGTCTTGGATTCTGTCGCAATACTCGTCCTAGATAGGACTGTCATCATGCTGCAACCCTAGTCATTTATAGATGATTTATCATCTTTATGACCGTTTTGCATTGGTCGCCGAACCGTAGCGTCGACACCTTTATTAACTAGTGGCCTCAGTCACCTTGAATTCCGTCACTGCTTGATTCATGTCGTGACTAGTATTCCCTCGTGACCAATTTCTTAATAAACTTTGGTAACTTTTCTGACCCCAATTAACTATTGTCACGATAAGTCTTCTGTCGCAACCCATCCTTTAATAAGCCTTGACGACTTTTCTATCACCAATTACTACTAACCTTCCCATTGCCAATCTCATCATCATTTCTCGTCGCCAGTACCCTTTTCGACTCAAAATCTTGCTAATATTCGCTTCTAACTATACTGCGAAAACATACCAGCACACACAAAACATATTTAAACAACTTATCATATATGTATATTTTTCACAACACACATACACAGATAGAACCATTCATGGATGGTTTTTAGGAAAATTTTACCCACTTTCTTGGGAATGATTGGTGGGAGAATTTTGAGAAGAGTTTCCTCAAATTGCCTAGAGTTCCGAGCTGCTAGTTTTCCTCTCCACCGAAGTGTTTGAAGGTGAAGGTGATTATGTGTGGGGTGTAACATCCCGATTTTTCTTAGAGAAATAATCGTAAATCATAAATATCAAATTAATTTTTTAATCATGATTAGAGAATAAAGATGGGAAATTATTAGGTAGAATATCCCTAGGAAATAAAACGTGTTGCGGTAGGAAGTTCGGCAAACAACCGAACGGCCGCTGTTCGCCGATGAAATTTTCTGACGCGCAAAAGGTGTCCGTGAAAATACTCCCTCGGAGAAAAATTCACAAACATCTTTTATTATTAATACCCTTGGGTAGAGGGGAATTAGAGGATCGCGACGCTATAAACGGAATAGTTTTTGGACAACCGTGCGCGACGCAACGATACTGCGAGCGATAAAACACGAGCGAACCAGAACTGGGAGGGAAGTGAAATTTCAGCAGCTGAAATAGAGGGGCTGCACGGTTAGGAGATGGGTTTTTTATCCAAAAATAATCCCTTAAAATGTGCTTCAAGACTTACCATCACCTTACCTTTCTTACACATCAAACCAAACCCATCACTTAGCCATACCTACACCTATACGTTCTACTATTCATCTAATTTTATTAAATCCCAAAATTAAATTAATTTCCCCTCACCCTCAGCCCCCAAAACCATGTCTTTTCCCCCAAAATTCTAAGCAAAATTTCATTTCCCACATCCTCCATAAACACACACTAAGCCAAGCCTCAAGAACACCACCTAGTCTTCAAGAAATCAAGCACTCTTGCCATCCCCTTCCACCTCCCAAAAACTGAAACATAGCCTCAAAGTCTCCTCATCTTGGTTTTCATTTTCTTCCATCCACAATCAAGAGGAACAACATCATCACCCTCCTCCTTTGCTCAAAGTTTTTCATCTTCAAGAAAGGTGATCTCAAGCTTTGGAAAACATCAAGGCTAGTGGGACTTCACTCCAAACTTCCCTCACCAACACTAACCTTCTTGACAAGTGGGTAACTATGCATAAATCACCTCCTTGGTGATCTAGTTATGTGTATGTGTGAATATGTGATAAAATGTGCATTTATGTGTTATATGTGTTTATGTTTATGTGTTTTGTTTTCTAAAAATATGGCTAAGGTTCGATGATGTAAAGTATAGTTAAGATATTGTTATAGGTTGAAAGCTTGAGGAAAATGATATATGTTTCAGTGGAGAAAGAACATGGAGAAAAGCTTTGTTGTTAGCTTCGGTTAGGTGCTGTACGCACCAGAGCGCTGAGCGGCCAAGAAGGCGTTGAGCAGCCTGGCGTGGCATAACACCTTTGACCGAAGTCAAACCTCGCGTGGTTGAAGGGCCAGGGCATATCGCTGAGCGATACCTCATTCGTTGAGCGATATGACGTAGACGCCACGTAAGTGGATAAGTCTGACACAGGATCCTTGGGAGTCGAGCCGGCCCTGAGCCGAGGGGAACCTCCCGCTGAGCGATGAGAGCTCTTGGCGCTGAGCTGAGGTACCAACCTGCTGAGTGGTACGAGCCTTAAGCGCTGAGCAGAGGGGTCCCTTTGCGCTGAGCGGCTCGGAGCCTGAGGATACTGGTCAGATTTATCTAAGCAGAAAAGACTATGTAAGGAGTTTATGTGCATGTGCTGCTATTTGCACGCATTCATGAGGTAGTGTTGCCACAGGACTTAGGGCAACCATAGATCACTAGAATCAAATAAACTAATGTGCAAAGATGGTAATTTAAATTCGGGAAAACGGTTAAGTCTAAAGACGGGCCCCGGCCGCAGAGGGTCGGAGTAGCCCGAAGTTATGACATAGTTATGTAATAGGAACCCCTCTCTTGGCACGTCATACCTGACAACCCCCTGCCCAGCAGTGCGAGACGAACTGGGTTATGATGATGTTACGCAGAGAATGATCTGAACGCGGGTTTCCACCCGGACGAGAGAAAAGAAAGTAAGGAGCGCTTGAGCTTTTATGTCATGACATTTAAAAGATGGGTAACATGTTCACGAAGTTCGGACATAAGAGAGAAGGAGAGATTCAGTCCACGAAGTTCGGATGCAGATGATTAAGTCGTCCACGAAGTTCGGACGCCGTCCACAAAGTTCGGACGTAAGTGAGTAAGTCATCCACGAAGTTCGGACGCATACGAGCCTCACTCCTAGTGTTACCACACGTCGTAGCTGGAGAAGGGATGACGATCCCTCAGTCTACATGGGAGCGATGGCAACGCAGCAGCGAAGAAGGACGCGGCCACAGGCGCATAAGAGAAACCCTTATCCCCTTACACATTACATTTATGTGCAAATTGTATAAGCTGTATGATTATATCTGACTATGTATGGTTATGTATATATGATTATAAATACATGTTGGGTAAACCGTCTGTGAGACACGTACGAGACGGTCACAGTAGCATCGCGAGTCTGGTTAATAAGCACGAGAACTTAGTAAGAAAGATTAGATCCCAGTCACCTAGTAATTAGATAAAGTCGCCCANAATTGAGTAACCAGATCCCCACTACTCCATAGTTATCCACTGAGAACCACCGTTCTCACCCCCACTCACTTATGACTTCAGGTGAGCTAGATGACGACCCCGCCGAAGAAGCGGCGGATCCTCCGCAGCAGGTTTAGGACCATAGACCCTGAGACAGGGGAGGAGGCGGAGCTGTGGTTAGTACTTGTGGTGAACCATCCCACACCCCTCCGAGTTGCACCATCGGCTTCCCTAGAGCCAGAGACTCCCACCGACGGCGAGCCCGCTCCTTACGAGAATGACGTGGAAGTTGATCCAGTTTCCGTGAGATTACGACCGCCCAAGGCCTACCGGCGAGGCGCACGGATGATGATGTCCAGAGACTACCGCCGCCAGTTTGCACCCCGCACTCCCTACCAGGAGGCAGGCCCGTCCCCTGGCCCCCGAGACCCGCCAGATGTACCTGTGCCCTCATCACCCGAGGAGGATTATCCCCTGGAGGTCGTAGAGGAGGAGGACGAGGCAGAGGAGCCGGAGCAGGAGGATGAGGAGGAGGATCCAGAGGAGGAGGACGAGGCGGAGGAGCCGGAGCAGGAGGACGAGGAGGAGGATCCAGAGGAGGATCCGGAGGAGGAGCCCAGCGAGGATGAGCCAGAGATCTGACCAGCCCTGTTCCCAGACCCCGTCATCAGTGACGACACCTTTTTGCTAGTAGCCCTAGCTATATGTGTACTTTGATGTATGTCATTTTGTAGCTCTGACAGTATGTACGGACCTAGGATATGTATAGGCCCTTTTGATGTATTAGTACAGTATCTGATGCATATAAGACTCTATGATATGTATGTATGACTTTCTGACATGTATGGCTTTAACTGTTGGACCCACTTGGTACTGTTTACTTTACTGCTCATGTATGTACGTGAACGACAGACGACGCCCGCATTTATCTGTTATACGACTATATGGGACTTATGATAGTTCACACGCATGGCTCTAGTCTGACGCATAGCAATAACTTATGTTTAAAAAGAAAAAAAAATGGGTCCTTATTGTCAGTTAACTTAATTATTTTCCCAAGTATAGTAGGGACTATCAGTATTCCCACATAGCAGATAACAACCTAGCAGACGTAGATAATGACTTAAGCATAAGCTGCTAACCTAGGGTGTTACATGGGGTGTGTGTTTGAGAGACTTGGAGAGCTTGAGAGTAATGGGGAAAAGGGGAAAAGAGAAAACTGAGAGGAAGAAGTAGTAGAGAGGAGCTTCGGGTGAGGGAAAAAGTGAGGAAGAAATTTGGGATTAAATAGGGTAGTGTGTGTTGATGGTTGGACAATGGTGATGAGGTGGTGGGGATTTGGTGGGGGAAGCATGGGCTTGCCATGCTTGCAGGTGAGGGAACCAAATGGCTCAGAAAATCATGTAATTTCTGATCCTATTTGTTCATTAACTGTCCAGTTACGCGTGCAAGCATGCGTGCGAAAAATTAACGGACGACACAGAAATTATCTACACAAAATTCTACATTAAACAGGCATTTAAAATAAGGATTTTAGATCGATATTAGGTACCCGAAATTTTTCTCTTTTATAAGAGTGTGATTCACAGGTGCCACAAATACTTATTAAATTCCGGGGAATACTAGATCGAGATCTAGATTTTCGTGAAATTCCTGCGAGGTCACGGCACCAATATTTTTGACCGATATTTTTAGAAAATAATCTTTAATTAAATTTTTTAGTCTTAAATAATTGGTCCGCGCTTTATTTATCACGCGAAATTTTCCTCGGGAAAAGTGGGATGTTACAAGAGTCATGCCTAACAATGATACTCAAAAATAATTATATAAACACAAAATCTACTTCTAATATTAAATTCACAGAAGTAATTAATTCTAAAAACATCCGTAAATTCAAAACTACGCAGGAGAATAAACACCAAAGAAAGATAGAAAAGATATTTCAAAATTTTGTAAAGGTAAGCTTCAATACATTTCTTCCTTGATTAATGTGTATTACATTTTTACGACTGTGATACATGGAAATCAAGGTGGTTAGTTAAAAGTTCGCTTTAAAACTTAAAAGAAATAGCTTTTACATTTTAATACCTAAACATGCTTTGGATTTTATTCAAATGATAAGTGATGTAGAAGTGGTATGTGTTTCTCCTTAAAGTGATAAAAGCCTTAAAAGCTTGCTTTTTGTCATAATAGCAAAACTTTTAGGTTTGTACATCAAACGAGCTACAATTTGGGTCATCTTTTACATTTGGGCTCATGAATTGAGTTCATTTTTTTAGTAAGAAACTAATAAAAATAGAATTCTTTTAGTCCCCATACAAAAATAAATGGAGGCTTTTGTAACCCTAATACTCTAATATATTTTGTAGAAATAATATTTTCGCACCAAAATACACAAACACCCTATACACCATGGCAATGACAATTAGTAGAGACCATAAAATATAATAAAAAGTCCAATCATTATTTCTCCATGAAATCTCTTTCTCTTTCTCTCTCTCACTCTTAATCTCTTCACTCTATTTAAAATACGCGGGTATAAACATAATAGAAATAGCTGTGAGGGACAATAACCGGAGGTGGACCCCAAGAGACCAGATCCAACAAGAGTTTTGCCAAGGGCTAAGTGAGAAATGTTCCAGTTAGCCCTTATGTTTTGAAGACGTATATTGTATGTTGACAAACTTGATAATTGTGTATTACCTATTGTAACAACTAACTATATGACTTCAACTGAATATAAGTGATGGACCGCATGCCTGCTTATCTATCTATTGCTCGACGTATGCCTGCTAATCGGTAAGCCTAAAGGCTCTATCGCTTGTGTTAGATTCCCTTTCACACACACGAATCCTATTTTATTAAATAAAATATGAAAAGAAAAGTTTAAAAATCGGTCCATATTTTCGAGTAAGAACTACTTGCAAAGCTAAAAGTAGGGGCTAAAAGTAACCCGACCAAAGCATCTAACAACCCTATAATCAGTGTTACGACTATAGCGTAGACTAAGAGTAGGGGTGTTTCACTTCTCATGTGTCTTTGTCCTTTCTTTGTGTCTTTGTCTTTTCTTTGTCTATAACAGTAGTCATACATTCAGGCGTAGGCCTATGTTCATCGTAAACCAATCCACCTGGCGGGATCGGCGACTGGCTTGTCCTTCGGACGTACCAAGAGAGGGTGATTCCCTATTATTTAACTATGTACGTCTAAGGTTTTCCGTGCCCATGGTGGCCAGAACCTTCTTAAGATATCTCATATTCCTTAAGTTCAATTATGGTCTTTGTTAATGATTAGGTGATGTCTTCTAATTGTCTAGGGTCGTCCTAAGGTCCTAAAGACGACCTTGTTTTCATGATGCTAATTAACATTAATATAGACATAATACAAATTATCATAGCACACAATACATAATCATCTACATCATCATACATACGTTAAAGTGAGACAAAAATCGTCAGGATATTCGTAGCCTCTTTTCCTTTAGAATTTTGGTTATCAAAGACCCGATGGGTCCAAGACCTCATCCCAAGGTATTTGATAGCTCTAAGGTCATTTCTCACACTTATAAGCTCGGATTTTATGCCCAAGGTTCTGACAATACAGATTTACCCTTTTTACCCAAAACGTCGTTTGTCAGCCAAAAAACCTGATTTTCTTTGAAATTTTAGTTAGCAAAAGCCCGATGGGCTCAAGACTTCACCCTAAGGTTTTTGATAGCTATGAACCCATTTTTCTTGAAAATAAACCCAGATTTTCTGTCCTTATAGCTGAAAGTACAGTTCTGCCCTTATATGCCCAGAATGTCATTTTTGCCCGAAAAGCCAGTTTTCTTTAAAATTTTAGTTAAAAACAACCCGATGGACTCAAGACTTAACCCCAAGGTTTTTGATAACTCTGAACCTATTTTTCATGAAAAAAAACCCAGATTTTCTGTCCTTATAGCCGAAATTACAGTTCTGCCCTTATATGCCCAGAATGTCATTTTTGCCCGAAAAGCCAGTTTTCTTTAAAATTTTAGTTAAAAACAACCCGATGGACTCAAGACTTAACCCCAAGGTTTTTTATAGCTTTGAACCCATTTTTCATGAAAACAAACCTAGATTTTCAGCCCATTTTTCAGAAATGATGATTTTACCCTTACGTGCCCAAAATGTCGTTTATGTCACTTTTCTCAAAATCAATTTCCATGCACACCTATTGTTATTTCACCACAGATTTTTAACAACCAAAATAATGTATATTTACTTCCAAACAACAATCAAACACATGCATGCACATCATTAAGCATAATATACATATTTTCACATAATCACACATTTAAGTATAGAACCACCAAGAGGTAGTTTAGGCTAGATTTACCCACTTCTAAGGAGTTGTTGCTAATTATGGGAGTGTTATAGAAGGATCCCCAAGAGTGTTTGAGAATCCAAGCTTGGTTCTCCCTTCCTTTGGAAAAATGAAAACTATGATGCTTGCTTCTTGTAAGAGGTGGCTTGAGTTTTCTAGAGAGAACAAGGTGAGGTTCTTCTCTAGATTTTTAGTGGAAGAAAATGAGAATAAGATGAGGGAACTTGGGGCTTGTGGGTTCGGTTTTGGCTTGAGAGATTAGGCTAGAGTGTTTGAGTTTTCTGCTTGAAGACCATGGTGATTTCTTTGGGGGACTTGGCTTTGGTTATGGAGGGCAAATGAAGAATAGGAGAAGAGTAAAAAATGAGGGTGAGAGGGCTGATGGGGCTCACAATTTTTGAAGGGAAATTTTTGGAAAAATATGAGTTAAATAAATTAGGAGTAATGATGGGTGAATAGTAGAAGTGATGTCATGGGTAAGGTGAGTGTAAGTGTGTGTAAGAGAGTTGTTGATTGGGGGGCTATGGGGCTGTGATGTGCACGGCTGATTGTCGGGGATTTTCTCCCAAATTTGCCTCGTGTTCAGTCGTGTTTAATCGTTAACTGTCCGGTTATGCGCGTGTTCGTGCGCGCGAAAAATTAACGACCGTCATAAAAATTATCTAAACATAATTTAACACTAATTAATCACTTAAAATAAGAAATTGGG
>QANU01032633.1:0-34518 GCA_003254905.1 Nissolia schottii
TGTATATATAAATTTAATTTGAACGACAAAAGCGCATAGAAGCTTTCAATGAGCTTGACATGGATGTGACAAAACCTAAGCCGTGTCAAGATCTGAGAAAGTGGTTAAAAAGGCTTTCATCAATGATAGTGGAGAAATCTTGAGCAAGTCGCTTGGGGACTGGACGTAGATCACAAGGGTGGTCGAACCAGGATAAATCACTGTTTGCAATCTCTCTAACTCTATCTCTTTATTTATTGCAAACTTATATTATTGTCTTGCATATTTAAGAATTGCATCTGTTGATAATTGTTTACAAGTTGCTCTGTTGATCTTATTGTTTTATTACGAACATAATTGAGCATGTTTATATTACATATTTAATTGTTATATTCCGCTGCGTAGTAACGTTAGCAATATTTGTTGAAATTGGAATAATTTCTAAAATACCCAATTCACCCCCCTCTTGGGTATTGGTTGCCAAGACCAACACGTCGCGCACGGTCGTCTGAAAAATATTCCATTTGAACCGTCGCGATCCTCTAATTTCCCTCTACCCAAGATTATTAAAATTAAAAGGTGTTTGTGAATTTTTCTCCGGAGGAGTATTTTCACGGTACCTTTTTATGCGTCGTAAAATTACAACGGCAAACACTCGCAGTTCGGTTGTCTGCAAGACTTCCTACAGCGACTACCCCCATATCCTATGGGCAGTTAACCGGTAATTTTAACATCCTAACCCTCCCTAGTTCATGGTTTAGAAATTAATTAGGTCTAATTTCGGCGATTATTTCTCTACAGGAACGCGGGATGTTACAGTTAACTAGGGTGTTACAACCGCTACCATCATGGTACCTCCCATGGGTCATGGCTAGAGCAAGAAGAACACAAGGGGGAACGCCAACAAGGTAGGAGGAAAGAAAGAAAGTTTTGGGATTGTGAAATAGAAAATAATACTATAAGGCATAATCTGAGGCCTGGTCATTAATATAATGATTGTAGGATAAAAGTGGATAAGATTGGATAATATTATACTATACTATGTTACACCAAATATATGATAAAAGTTGTCAACAGCTAGTAGCTCAAGTGACATCTCTCTTGATATTGAGCTAAGGGGTTGTGTGTTTGATTCCTCTAGAGGAGAAAAAAAAAACACACACACACACAACACCAATGATCTTTATCTTAAAGGTTAAGATGGAGTGAGGGGGCACATGATCGGATAGCAGATAGTACATGCAGGGACACATGACCAGACAATTTATGTGCTCGAGCACGTAGGATGGAGTGTACTGTTTAACTCGGACACTCAATCTCGCTATCTTGCCTACTTTGGTTTGTAGGCTACAGAAATGGTTTGTGTACAATAAATTTTTTTATACAAATGTGTATAACCACATTAAATATTTATTTTCTCTATCCTTTGCGCATTCTCCCCCATGCGCCTTTCTTCTTCTTCTTTTTCTTCCTCCCCAATCTCCCTTCATTTTCTCTCATTATTTTCACCTGTAACTTGCACTCATTTGTTTCATTAACAAAAAATATAGGAAAAAATACTTTTTTAGGCATTTAAATTTAACATTGCCAAAATAAGCATGAAAAAAAATATGAATTATACTAGTAACTAAGAAAGAAGATTACTCTATAAAGATTGGAGTGATATAACAAGAAAAAATAAATTGGTAGGTACTGTACAATAAATGAAAAGATGAAACACTAGATACTTAAGTTTGAGACAAAGACAAAGAAATGAATAGTCAAAGAAAAAGTTTGACTCTATTTCTAATGGAGTAAAAAAATGAAAAACAAAAAGATTTTGAATATGATTAGACCATATTATAAGAATATGATATAATTTTGTTATTCAAGAATAAAGAAAGAAATAGTTTTATAAATAGGCTAGCCTGTTGGTGGGCCTAATAAGCTTATTTTATTGGCTATAACTTGATCTATTTAACTAAAAAGACTTTTCTAGAAGCCTTATTTTGACTTATTTATCAAACGAGTTAGGTCGAGCTAAGTCTTAAAAAAGCTGGCCAAAGGACCTCGATGTTACATTGGTGTGTGATAATAGCAATAACAACAACGGATATTGGAGGGGAACTAGGAGTCTTGAGGTTGAAGATGAGTAGTCTCAATCAAATTAACAACACTAGTCTTATTTATTTATTTATCAATTTACACATTTAGCAAAATATAAAATAAATATATTAAATTGAATTTGATTTGGCAAGGTCAATTCTATGTTGAATTGAGTACATCTTTGCTACTTTTCAGCCACGTATTTGGTATTTGGAGCATAGTTATTACAATCGGTTTGGTAGTTCGATTAGGGTGTTATTAGATTATTGAGTCACTTGTTAAGTAAGATTTTAATTAATAAATATAAACAATATAATTTAATTTCATTAAATAGATAATATAGATAATTTAATGCAGCAAAATATACAACAATGTGCTTAGCTTGGTAGTAGATAGTGCATTATGCAAATAAGTAGACCGAACTTAATTCTGCTAGACAATATTTTTAAAAAATATTCAAGATTTTCTTGAACTAGTTCAACTACCATCAAATTAGTTCACACTGAATCATCCAGGTTTTACCAGTTTGCTCTAAGTCACCGCCAATCAATTAGAGATCCGATTTAACTTAAATAGCTCACCATGTTTTGGGTCGACCTGGCTGGGCCAAGTTTAGTTTTAAAACTATGATTTGGAGACACCTTTTCTTATGTGAGCCCGAGTTCGTTCTATCATTACACGCAAGCCTTGGGCCCTTGGATGTGTTCAGTGAACGCAGCATTCTGCAAACGTCACTGCAATTGCCACTGTTAATTGTTTGCCTTTTGAACCTCCCCCAATTTCTTCTTCGTCTTTTCTCTCTCGAGACTTGTCTGTTGTCTCCAACAATGGACGCTGACAAAGAAGAATTTCTCAAGGAGTTTGGTGAACATTACGGGTACCCCAACGGTCCCAAGACCATTGATCAAATTCGAGCTACTGAATTTAAGAGATTACAAGGTCATATTCATGCTTCATCTTTTTATGCGTACAGCTCTAAGTCTTATCAGGTTATGCAAAATGGATTTAAGTTTAATATTGTTTCATTTTTTGATTAAGGCATGTTTTATTTTTAATTTTTTTTTGGTTTTATTTTTTAATCATATCGATAAAACAGGATTTCTGTTTCAACTGTGGGAGTGTGACTGCGTGCTTTTTGTTATATATTTGTTTCGGGTTTTCCTGCTTGTGCCACTGCCTTAGTTTCGGATTTTCTGTTGCAATTTGAAGTTACAGATCTTGTGTACTTGGATCATGCTGGTGCAACTTTATATTCTGAGCTGCAAATGGAATCAGTTTTCAAAGATTTCACTAGTAACGTGTATGGAAATCCTCGTATCCCTAGGACGATTGAGAGTTGCTATATTTCAATAGTTTGCGTTTTCTTTCTAACATTCTGTAAAAGAATGAAAGAAAAATTCTTAATGCTAGATGCAGATTTAAGTTTATTTTGTTGGTGGTTGATGCTGATTTTTTGAAGTGAAACTCCTTAATCTCAATATTAGATAGCCAAAGTGACTCCAGTTCTGCAACCCTTGATATTGTGAAAGATGCTCGCCAGCAGGTACATGTTAATATATATGTTTTTTTTTTTTGTAAGCTTGTCAATTGCCTTCTTTGTAATTATATAATGATAAATTGAGATTAGATCATATGTTGAGAGATCTTTAGGTTCTAGACAGAAGTTTCTGTGAATATTTTATGCAAGTATTTATGATTCTATCTGCAAACTAGATAGTAAAGGTCTAAAGGATGCCTATGTGGGTCTTTCCTTGTCTTGTTTGATTTATTTGTGAGGGCCATGCTGGATCACCGATTTTGATGTGTCCACCTATCAGTTTCCTATTAGGAAATCACTCTTGGTATTCCTCTTTTGTATGCTTTGATATTTGTTCTTGAAAACTCTGTATCTTGCACATATTATTTGACTATAAGTCATACAGGTCCTTGATTACTGCAATGCTTCTCCAAAAGACTATAAATGCATATTTACCTCTGGAGCAACAGCAGCGCTGAAGCTGGTTGGAGAGGCTTTTCCATGGAGTTGTAACAGTAATTTTATGTATACGATGGAGAATCATAACAGCGTTCTTGGTATAAGAGAGTATCCTACCTGATAAAAAATGATAAGTTATTCAATTCAATATGGATTTCCTTTGGTTACCTTAAGAAGAATGCAGGGTAATTCTGATCTGCAACATGTGGGTGGAAGATAGAATGGTATTCTAGTGTGTAATGTCATTTCATAGAGCTATTGTAAGGAAAAGAAATGGAAATTCCACGATATTTGTGCTTCACTATATCACTGTTCAGACACAATGCCATTAAATTTAGTAAATTAGTATAAGACCTGGCATCAGGTGCATAGATGTCAGTAACATATTTCTTTTTGCTCTGATATGACTCCAATTTAATTTTCTGTTTTTTATCCTTGAAGACTCAGATGTTTTTATATAATTTTTCTTTGATAATTTGACTTTCATGTGTTGAGTTCAGAGAATGCCTTCTCGTGACCCTGTTGTTGAATATAATCTTCACTTTCTATTAATATTTCTTTGGTAAAATGTTCATGTCACGTTATGATAAATCTAAATGTGTTCTTAACTTTTCCATATTGACTGCTCTCCTTAGATGATTAATAACTGCAGCCAGTCTGCCTTCTTAACTAGTTTTAGATATGCTCTTGGTCAAGGGGCTGCGGCTATTGCCATAGATATTGAAGGAGTATCTGGAGGAAAAAATACTATGAATATATCACCGCACCAAGTACAAAGGAGAAAAGTAGTTGGGTTGCCTGAGGGAGAGCCAACAGGTAACTCTTAAGATCATTGTATGCTTCTGCGCTTGTAGACAACTTATCTTATCTGTTTTTTCATTGCAGGTGATGAGTATAATTTGATTGCCTTTCCCTCAGAGTGCAACTTCTCAGGGTTTAGATTTGACCTTGACTTGGTGAAGATTATAAAGAAAGACTCAAGCAGGATTTTAGGAATTTCTTCAGTTTGCAAGTAATACACAAAATTCTTTGTCTTTGACTATTTATGCATGGATTTATATATTTTATATCTAAATAACCTAAAAAATGATCGAGTTATGCTTATTTAACCATTTGCTACTAGTTTGCACTTTCCATCATATAGAACACTTTTAGGCCAATGAAGCTATTTGTCAAATTGATTTTGCATTGCAACTAATTTTTTGCATGTGTCCCCTCACTAGTCATTTAACCTTTTCTGTATGTTGAAAGGATATGTAGATAGTGATTAAATAAACTCTAGCGATTCAAATGTGAACTGATGTGCATGCGTAGTTGTGTGCAATTTTGTATGTGCTAGATTCCTAAATACTTGAGGTGCTACAATCGTGGCTTTATGATTCATGCTAGCATGCGTACACTTGCATATGATACATTCCTAGATACTTTACTGTTATGGTAATTATGGTTTCCAGATCCATTTTTATTGTTTATTAGAATATGAGGATGCATAAATAAAAAGAATCCTGTACTTTGTATTTTTTCCCCATTTTTTTACTTAAACATTGTTTTACTTGCTCTTTCTAATGCGGGGAAAATCTCAACAATGATAGAAGACCTATCTAGATGGGCTACTTTGAAATTTTTTGTTTAATATGTTTTAATTCTTGTTCCCCCCCTTTCTCTCTCTCTCTCTGTAATATGTTTACACATGCACATTGAGAGAGATGGCTTCATTTATTCTATTTAACTTCGTTAAAGCATCAATGATTGTATTTTTTTTTCTGGCCATAAGAAATGGACAATGGATGGTTTTGATTGATGCTGCTAAGGGATGTGCTACCATGCCACCTGATTTATCTAAGTATCCTGCAGATTTTGTCACAATCTCATTTTACAAGGTATGAGTATGAGTTTTGATTTTGTTTTGATCAAGGGCTACTTTGAAAATTGATGTTTTGTCTTGTGCATATCTGTTAGCTCTTTGGCTATCCAACCGGGCTGGGAGCTCTTGTTGTTCGAAATGGTAAGCTACTAGTCTGTGAAAATGGATATATTCTAATTTTATGGCGTCCTCATGATTCAATAATTTTCTGTACGTACCTACTACCATATTTCATTCTCTTGTTAATTTCTCAATGACATTTATTTGCATGAAAGTTGTCTATGTTGGTATTATTGCCACATGACAAATATGTATATGATATCAGTGAATTCTGTTAGCGCATCATCTCTGTGGTCTAACTTTAGAATGAAGTCCGTATCTTATGGATGCACTTGTTTTATAATGATGTTTATTACCAACAATGGAAACAAAGGCATCTTCCCCTAAATGGAGTTGGATACATTGACCATATCTCATATAGTTATTTTATCTTAGAACATTAGGGAGGATCTCTTAGTTTAGTTATTGCATCTAAGAACATTATGGAGCGTCTCTTAGTTTAGTTATTGTATCTTAGAACATTATGGAGGATCTCTTAGTTTCCATATTTCCTTATATTTCATGATTTTGTTTAGATAAAAGAATAATTTTATTGAGAAGAAGAGAAGAGAATCACGAAAGATAGGAGGACAAGAGATCCTCTTTACAGAAACACGAACACACACACAGACACAGACAGATAGAGACAGACAGATGATGATGATTCAGGTGAGAATGAGTTTTTTATGTGAAAACGTGAGAGTGAGTTTTCAGGCGTTAGATTGTATTTGTATTGTCAATATCAAATCTTAAAAAGGAAATATATTGTACAGGAGAGAGAAGAAATTAATGAGTCGAAATTAATTCTGATACATTTCCTTTTTAAGATTTGATCTTGACTGCACAAATACAATCCAATGGCTAAAAATTAACTCTCACGTTCTCACAAAAAAAACCCATTTTTACTTGAATCATCCTCTATATATATATAAGGGTTTTGCTAACCTGCTCCCACTCTTTTTTTTTTTATGGAGGAGGAGGTTAGCAACCTAATCCAAAACTTTTGAACAAAAATGTCACAATAATCATTTGTTTAATTAACAATTTTGAAGGGTATTAAAAATTTAATTTTAAAAAATAAATTTTAATTCAATTTCTCTCTCATCCCTCATCACTCACCCCAACCTTTTCCAACTTTTCTCTCTCTCCTCTGCATCTCATATTGAAATCGAGGTTCTGGCTGTTTCTTCGATTTTCCAGAAAAATCAAATGACCAAAGGAAGAATCATTACTGGTTGTAGTAGTGCAATTGAGGTGGTGGAGTTAATTGACCTTTATTTGTTGCTTATGCATTGCTTGCTTTTTTTTGCTTTTTTTTTTTTTTTAATTTTGATTTTCCTGGAAATTTTATGGTAGCAACTTGAAGTGTCACTTCTTTAGGCTTTTAGTACGTTGTTTATTGTTTTGGATTTCTTCTGTTTGCAATTGTTTCCAGGAAGTAGAGCTTGTGATCTTTGAAACTGGGAGAGATATGGGGAGAGAAAAGTTAGAAGAGGTTGGGGAAAGTGACGAGGGATGAGAGAGAAATTGAATTAAATTTTATTTTTTAAAATTAAAATTTTAAATTACACTAATACCCTTCAAAAATATTAGTTGAACAAATGATTATTGTGACATTTTTGTCCAAAAGTTTTGAAGTTGGTTGCTAACCTGCTAACCTCCTCCTTCATAAAAAAAGAGAGTGGGAGTAGGTTAGCAAAACCATATATATATATATATATAACTAATTCCAAATTCACACCAGCCACCACACATAACACACACGTTAAGGGAAATAATAGCCTTATGCGGCCTTCAAATTTGCAATATGTCATTAGTATTAATTTTGTTAAAAACAACTGTCCATATAAAGGGTTTGATCTTACAGGGAGCTTTGGACTTCCAAATAGGTTCATTATTATTATTTCATGATTTATTTCCTTATCTAACTTGGATTAGGAGTTTATTATTCAGTATAAATAGGGTTGAGTACTTTGTAGTCTATATTACAGCATTTCACATTATATAAATCTAATATCCTATTATTTGGAGTTTTTATTCTCTCATTTCCTCCTAAACCCTAAACCCTAACCGTATGATTTTGACATACTAAAAGTGAAGGCTGTAATTGTCTTTTCAATGTCATTGTTTTATTATAAATTTTTGCTAGTCATTGTTTCAGAATTGTTCAGATCCCCTTTTTTTAACTCAATAAAAGAAGAAATTCTTTAAGACAGAGATGGTTATAAAGTGTTGGGAAGATAAGAGATCCCCTTAAAACACAACAACAAAACCTTTTCCAGCTACATGGTGTCGGATAGGATATCATTGTTAATGCAAAATTTATATATGATATTATTTTATTAATTTGACTTTGTAAAAATTTGTCTCTTATTGATTGCCGTCCTTGTTATTTTACATCACAGATGCTGCCAAGTTAATGAGGAAGACTTATTTTAGTGGAGGTGTGTGGCTTATTGGTTACAATTTTATGCCTGTTTGTGTTTAATACTCTGTTATTTGATTGATCAGTTGCCATTGCAGGAACTGTTGCTGCATCAATTGCTGATATTGATTTCGTTAAAAGAAGGGAAGGTATTGAGGAGCTGTTTGAGGATGGTACTGTTTCATTCCTAAGCATAGCATCTGTCTGCCATGGCTTCAAAATTCTGAGTTCTCTAACTGCATCTGCAATATCATGGTATGCAGAATTTGATAAACATGTAAAGAAAATCCATTTCCATGCATGACCTTTGCTACCGTAGCATCATCTATCATTTCAAGTTCCTAATGGTTGTTTATTTTAGTCTCATTGGTCACATAGCTAGTAAATTTTGCATTAACAATGATCTCTTATTTTTACCAGCTGCTTGCTTGTAAAAGATGTTGATAATGGCAATAATAGGCCAATAACGTTGTAGTTTAGTTTCAAGAGGAAGTTTATGCATTTTTGCTTGGGTGCTTTCAAGATAAAATACACAGCTAGTTTAAACATGCTTGTATTGTTTAAGCTGTTATTTTCAAAATAACATTACTATTAAGGACCGATTTGATGCCAAAAATTGAAATTGAAGGATGAAATTTATAAATGAGACCACTCTGTCGACAAATATCTTTAGAGGATCAAAATGAACATTATTCAAATATTCAATTGTTTCAAATTAACTCTTTGATGTTGCTTTTAGCAATACTTTACTATGCTTGTCATATCACTGAATTTGAAGTGATGTGATGTATATTGACAAACAGTAAACAGAAAAAGAGACTAGAAGGTTATCCTATCCAAATCAATATCAGTACCAGAAATAGTGATGCAGAAACACAGTAGATTCTAAAATGTCAATGTTTGGACCATTGTTTTCCACAAGTTGCTTGAGTTCTATTTCTAATACCAGAAAGAAAAACACTATATAAGAAGTCACGAGTAGGCAATCATGATTATCAAGTGTTAAGAGTAATGTATGTGGCTATTGCATTCAGCCATGCCATAAGTATTGCATTAGTAAAGGTAGAAGTCAAGGCATTGGAATTATTAGTCTAAGCCCTTATTATTGCTTTGATACAATGTTGAATTTGTAGGAAGATAGAAGGAGGACGAGTAGCAAGAGTATTTGGAAGAATAAGTTTGATTCAATACTTGAATACTTGCATTAGGATGGACAGCTATCAGCACTGTATGTAGTGCCATAGGAGTAAATTTAGCTTGAGGACGAGCGTTAAGAATAATATATGTGGCTATTGTATTCAGCCATGTGATAAGTATTGCATTGATAAAGGTAGAAGTCAAGACATTGGAATTATAAGTATCATAAGGAATAGTCTAAGTGTAACATCCCACTCCTATCTTAGTGAAAATTTCCCTAAATAATTGTTTGTAGAGCCCTTTGTAGGAGATAACATGTAGAGGTCAGTAGAAATTATTCTGTTTGGTTTTGATAAATTCTGCTGACACTCAAATGATTCCTCTCGACCCCTAGAAATGGATAAAAAATCCAAAGTATCGGTAAAATGGAAATCGGGTCAGTGTCGGACGATTCCGCAGACACTAGAACAACCCCGTTTGGCCCGTTGAGCCAGTAGAACGGAGCAGAGAGCCCGGAGTCTCTGAAAACCTAACCTGTACCGGGAAAAAGTTATAAACACCTTAGATTAGTCCTAAAATATCTTTAGGAAGCTTAGGGGATCGTGGAAGCGCAAGCGGAATATTTTTCGGACGGCCGCACACGACGCACCGGGATTGCGAACGACCGAACACGAGCGAAACGGGACCGGGTGGGAGCCACATCGGAGGACCCCACGTGGTACATCAGATTTTTAGGGAAAAATAATAAAATAAGGGTTACTATTCATTGATGTGACTTGATGTGATCTTATAATTATCCAAAACAATTAATTAATTAATAAATTAAATTAGAAATGGCAAAATGGTAATTTTGGCAAGGGAAAAATGGGAAAGAGAGGGCAATTTTCGTGCCTATATAAGGCCATGCCATCAGCCCACTCATTTCACTCATCCACCCTCTGAGCGGCAAAAGGGTCTGCTGAGTTGCCTGAAGCAGGATTTTGGAAAATGGTTTTAAAAAAACGGAGAATGTGACTTGGAGACCTGGGCAGGGGTGACGAAGTGTACCGGGAGTTCCCAGGGGTGCTAAACAACCCAGGAAACTCTAGGTCACTGAGCTAACCTAGACCAGGGAGCAAACGTTTATGAAAACGGTCTTGGGCACATAGTTCCAACAAACATTAAAGCTAGCTGAGATATATGGATATGTATGATGTATGTAGAACATTGCATGTAGAATGATTATGATTAGAATGTTTATGATACCATGCATCATGAGTACAGGGTTGTCATCTAAGGGTTAGGACGGCCTTAAAGAACTAGAGGTTAATTACTTAATGCTTAAAGATCACAATGGAACACTAGAGAACAAGTATGTAGCTATATGATAGGAAGTCTCTGTCTTGGCACGTCTACGGACAAGCCCCTCACCAGTCCCAAAAGGGTAGATTGGTCAGGGAAGTTACCTCCCCAGTCCCAAAAAGGTGAATTGGTCAAGGAGGTTAATGACAGGAAAGAAAGAAATGAAAAGAAAGAAAGCAAAGAAAGAAATGATGAATGATGAGGATGACGTCACACCTAAAGATATGATGATGATGATGTATGAGTCCAACGTCTGGCTGCGTCGCAAGGGTCAGCCCCTGCCTCCTGCCTAGTGGAGGTTAGCCCACTTGATAGTCGATAATGGACACTAGACCCCATTGGTGGTTCGCAACCACTCAGGTCCTCGTCGTCGTCAAGCTGGGAACAGAAGTGGTTGTAGTCGTCTGGCCACGGCTACATGGGCGAAGGACTAGATGAAGGACGTAACCCCGGACCCGAAGTTCGTCTGGGAGCGTCAACGAAACGTAGAAGAAGGACGCTAACCCGGGTGAGCCGGTATGCGTAAGAGATCCCCAAGTTTCCCCCATGCACAAGAGATATGATGAAGGAATTTGATGACTGACTATGTGATGCATGAGTATATGAGAATGTATGTAAGCCTATATAGTAAGTAAGTACCGTCAAGAGAACGCTCGAGACGGCCTATGTATATATGCGCGAAAAGTTAACAAGCACGAGAACTTAGATAAGAAAGACTAGATCCCCCATAACCTAGTAAAATAAATAAAGCTGCTCAGGATCTAAGCAACAGATGATAATCAGTAGGATGGTAGTATATATGTACCCATAGAGATCTCCTGAGCGGCCTGGTTCATAAGTGAGTTAAAGAAGTACCCCTACGCTGAGGTAAACCACTGAGGACAAACGTTTTCACCCCCACTCGCTCATGCTTCTAGGAGCCATACGAGGAGCCACCCGCGGAGCAGTGAAGAACCAAGTGCAAGCTAGCAGAAGACCAGACCTGAGGACTAGCTAGTCTAGTTTTGCGCCACATGAACATTTTGATATGTATTTTGCTGTATGTGACCCATGCATGTAAATTATTATAATATTCTACTGTGGATGTAAATATTTGTGATGGACCACGTTGGTTGATATAATGGCTTATTATACTTGCTTGTACTATGAAGGATTAACCCTGGTAAGGTCGAGCTCTATCGTTTGTATTATATGTCTTGATTCACGCGCGGCTCATACTTTATGAATAAGTGACAAGTAGCAAAATTTTAAAATAGTCCATATTTTCCTTAACCTTGTATTTTCGAAAAATAAGGAAAGACTATAAGTATTCCCTCCAAGTGATCAACAACCTAGTGAGCATTGCGTATGACTCTATCATAGGCAGTTAGCTAGGGTGTTACACTAAGCCTTTATTGATGCTCTTGAAAATGTAATAGGTGAGGGACATTTTGGTTGATTCTTGATAATAACGAATTTTGAGTTACTATTTTACATCATACATCTTTACTCGTTGCTATTATTCAAAAACTTAATAAATTGTGAGATTTTTTAGTGGATTAACTTAATAAATTATGAGAATGGATGTACTAGAGTTGATGTGCTTGGCTACTTGGGATATAATTATCTTCTTATCTTCTATGTGATTTTCTAAAAATGTTATTTTTAGAGGAGTTTCTCTCATAGATAAGTAGAGAGATTGGTATGCCTTGTATCATGGCTCAATCTCTCAGGATCTACACGTCTCTTTGCTATCTTCTTGTGAGGATACCATCCTCTGTTTTACTTATTTCTTTTTCATTAATTTATTATTGTTATTTATTTATTTTGGTGATGTTGTTTATACATTTTCTTTCTTTAACCTTTATGTTTTTTTTTTGTTGCCTTGTAGGCATACAAAATCTCTCGCCTTGTATACAAGGAAAATGCTTTTGGCACTTAGACATGGCAATGGATCTAGTGTGTGCATCATTTATGGACATCATAATTCAATGGTTAGTTAATTCACAATGCAATCTTTGGTAATTGTTCGATTTATAGCTTTATGCTATCAGAGCATATCCTAAGATCGCTAATGGGCCCACCTGCAGATGTCCAGTCCTGCAAACTCCACACTCCAAATGTCTAGTCCTGGGCGTGGGAGAGTCCCACATTGCTTAGAGATAGAGCCTAGATAGCCTTTATAATATCAAGGCAACCCTCACCTCTTAAGCTAGCTTTTGGGATTGTGTTAGGCCACTTAAATCTTAATATTTTTATTTATTTTTTTGGTTTAAAGAATAATTTCATTAAGATAAGAAGAGAATAATACAAAGATGTTAGAGGACAAGAAATCCTTTAAACAATATCAAAAGAAAACTGAGAAGAACAACAAAAATTCAAAGCACTTCAGTCTCTCAACATATTTGAGAGGGATATCCCTTTAATGAGATCATGAGCTTTACACCATATGGAGGCCAACCTTGTAATCTTATCTCAAAGGTCGTGCTTGTCCAAATTTTTTCCATTAAAAATGCGAGAGTTACGATCTAACCAAATGCACCAAATGGTGGCATAGACAACACATTGCCACAAGGATTTGGCTTCCTTCCTTCTCTCAAATATGACAAAGCCAACCAACAAAACTGATCTAGCGTTCTAGGACAAAACCAACATTCACCAACAATACCAATCCCAAGATTCAGCCATAGAGCAATGCAAAAACAGGTGATGAACAAACTCACATCTTGCACCACACATAACACACATGTCAGGCGAGATAGCCCTATGAGGTCTTCGAACCCGCAACACATCATTGGTATTAATCCAAGTAAAAGATTTGACTTTAGAGGGAGCTTTGGACTTTTAGATTGGTTTAGCAAGGAGGAAGCAGGTATTGTTTGAAGAATGAGTTAGGAAATGGAAGTAAGATTCACAAGAGAACAATCTGGGAGGGTCAG
This sequence comes from Nissolia schottii, assembly GCA_003254905.1. NCBI lineage: Eukaryota > Viridiplantae > Streptophyta > Magnoliopsida > Fabales > Fabaceae > Nissolia > Nissolia schottii. The sequence goes on from QANU01032633.1 coordinate 13,824, forward strand.
GGTGACCAAGACCTGGTATCTGGGTGCCGGCTGTGACAGTTACATGGTTCAATCTTGTAATACCTACATGTTTTCTTTTCTTTCTCTCAATTTTTTTTGGCAATAAAGAAATGTATTCACAACTGAGGGGTTTATGTAACATCCGGAGGAGCTATGTTACTTGATTCATGTACTATTGTTAGTTCCTAATTTATCTAGTGAAGTTTGCTTGACCATACTCCTATTTACATGTATTTTTTTTTTCTAATTTTTTTTTATTGAAATTGGAATTGTTGTACCCTCCATGCTGTATTGAATATTATATTATATATCATATCATTTGTTAGAACCTACTGAATACTTCATTTTTTCTTTTTTAATTTTCACCCAGGGACTGTGGAATGAAATGGGTCCAATAGTTTCATTCAACTTGAAAAGGCCAGATGGTTCTTGGCATGGATACCGTGAAGTGGAAAAGCTGGCATCTCTTTCAGGAATTCAGCTAAGGGTATAAATTATGAATTTCTTCATGTTGAGCATTTCTTATCAATTTCATCCAGTCATTCGGATGGTTGTTTGTAGGATGGTAATTATTTATCTTCACCTGCTATCTGTTTAGACAGGTTGCTTCTGCAATCCCGGTGCATGCGCAAAATACCTTGGCTTGTCTCATTTGGATCTTCTTTCAAATACAGAGGTATTTCTATTGTCTGCTTTTACTTGCTAACAACTGACTATGATTGGTTTATCTATGCTGTTATTGTATGACATATAAAACAATGATAATATTTTTGTGTTTAGGCTGGCCACGTTTGTTGGGATGATCACGATATAATCAATGGAAAACCTACCGGAGCCGTAAGAGTATCCTTTGGCTACATGTCAACATATGAAGAGGCCAAGGTTTGAATTCTATTGATCATTTTGAATTTTTGTTCAAGTTTTGAACTGTTAAAATTTCTGATGCTGGATTCATTTTTATTTATTTTATGAATAAATACTTTCTTAATATAAAAGGTGCATAACATGTTGAGGTAAAACTGGGTTTGGGAGACCTAAAACAGCCATTTATAAGTAGCACATCAACATCTGTTCTTACTATGTTTTGTTGCTAATTCTTTGTGGAATATTTGTGGGGAACAGATGGTTTGTCCCAGCTCTCTAGAAGCTTTTTTGACACTTAGGTTTAAAGGATTGGAATCAGAAAAAAAGGTCAAGGTCCTTTAGAATTGCCCATTTTTTGGAATTCTGTGGTGCATTTGATTACACAGAAATGCTCTGATTTTTCAAAGTGCTTCAATACCTTCAGATTTATTGGAGAGTATAAGGTATCATGGCTTCTTTTTGAAACTCAGCTAATGGGTTTTTTCATGGGGGTATCTGTTAGTGATTTACATAGGGACTGAGCTGCCATTGTTTGCTACTATTCTTAAGGGCATGCTTGGGGTTTTATGTAATTTTTGTTTTAGTTATTTTCTGGTGGAAGGGCATCTTATCGTCCTAACTTTGTATTCTCTTTTTTCTCACTGAATTTCTTTTCCTGTAAAAGAAAACACTGGGTATTTGAGATCATGATATTGCCAATTGCTAGTTCTGTTTGGTTTCTTGGCTTTATGTGGTGAAGTGTAGAAAAGGGGAGGATGGGCCGCAAACTACCATGAGCTCAAATGTAACATAGTAGAATCAGAGGCAGGAAAAGCCTGTTAGGAGAGGTTGGAGGAGTTGGTTAGGCGGTTCAGTAGGAAATGGGAATAAACAGCACCAGAGTGAGAGACGTGAGATAAAGTGTATATCTCAAGATTTTAGTGACCTTTTTCACAAATCTAATTCCTTATTTTCTTTTCTTCCTTGTCTTGCAATTTTCAGAAATTTGTAGATTTTATAGTACGTTCCTTCGTGTCACCTCAAAATGACATTGGCCATGGGAATCAATTGAAAGGTTTACCCTCTCTTCCAAGATTAATTTATGATACTCCATGCTTAATTAATTGAATTCCAGTTTGCATATATCCGTTCAGTGAGAAGGACTTGTATTTTTATTGGTTTGTATTTCTGCTTTTCTCCTTCCAGCTGAAAAAGTCATATATAGTTTTGCATTTGGAAATTTAGTGCATGTTTTAATGTAACCACCTAGTTGGCTTTCTAAACAATTTACAGCTTGTGGTTCTTACCAGGACATTTGTATGTGGTATATCTATCCTTCATAAAGTGATAAAAATTACACCCTTAGAGACATTATTAGTAAGAAATCCTCTATTCTACGATGAGCATTATCGGGGTAATGCTCAATTTAGTCCCTGAAAGTGTAAGCTCGAGCCACTTTAGTCTTTGAAATTCAAAATTTGACTTTTTAATCCTTGAAATTATAAGTTGTAGGTCAAATTAGTCCCTTAGTTCAGTATCGTTATTGTATTATCATGTTTTCGTTGATTTATCATATTAAAAGGGAAAATAACAACAATTGAGATTGCAAACGAGTTGTGGCTGCACTTGAAACTACAAATGAGGTTGCCAGAGTAAATATGGTGATAAATGAAGTTGCAATAGTAATTAAGGTTTTTAGCTCCAAGAGTTGTCACAACCATATATTTAGTCGTTGGTGCTGCCGAACGACCTTTATTATTATCACATTCTCATTTAATTCGAAAAGTTAGTGAAAACATGATAATACAATAATGATAATGAATTGAGGGATTAATTTGATCTACAACTTACAATTTCAATGATTAAAAAGTAAGATTTGAAATTTCAAGGACCAAGTGACTCGAGCTTACACTTTCAGGGACCAAAATGAGGATTTCCCCGAGCATTATCATTGTGAAAACACCTTGATGTGATGCTTGTATATTGTATTTTATATTTACCACAGTATCCTAATGAGACTGCCTGGGTGAGGGCAAGAACTGACTGGTATTAAAGCAAACACAATAAAGGGTAGTTACAGTTAGATAATTTAGCTTAGCAAACAAAATTCTCTGGTAGCTTTTGGGATTCTCACTAACTTTCCATCTGGAATTAGCCAGTCCTTCCTAAGCAAGTAAAACCAGGGTGTGTTTTCATTCAGAAAGAAAGGTGCAAGCTTTTTTTTTTCCTTTTTCTTTTTTGTTTTTTGGGGCGGGGGGGATTTTTTTTTTTAAAAAAAGGCAAGTTTTACTCTTCCACTTTTATGCCTAATCTTAAGTGCACCCAAGTCTTGTCCGACATTTGTTATGTCAAATGGTCTTCAATTCACTCACCCCTGCACTATCACTTCCAGATTGCAGTGACTATATCATCTATATTCAACTTATGTATAATACTATCTAGAGCGCACTGCCTAAATATCATAGATGGTCCTAAGCATAGTGTCTCAAACCAATTTTCTGAATGACTTCACTAAATCTACCAAACTATGGTGGTGGTGATAATTTCAAACCATAATGAACTTGCATGCCTTCCTAATGTTCCCTTAGCAGTGAATCTTAGGGGCACAATAACCTTTGATGCAGATTTTCAATGCACAGAGCTATGTGATTCTTTCTTTTTTTTGTTCCTTCTAATCATCAATTGACTCCTCATCATTGCACTAATGTCAGACAAACCTTATTTATGTTTGAATTAAAAACAAATTCTATTCTTAAAAAGTATTTAGCAGGTATTGATTTTCACTGTTGGGTCTTACTGAAAACATTGTATTATTCAAATTTTTTTATTCTTTTTTATGGACATTGGGTCATTTACTCAGTTACCTGCAGGCCTTGAGAAGGGTTTCCTGGATACTGGTTATTATCTTAAATCAATTACAATATTCCCAATAAAATCCTGTGGTGGTTTCTGTGCAAGAAGTTGGCCTCTTGGCAATAAGGGTACTTACTTTCTACTGCCTGTTTTGATATTTTCTTTGTAGTTGAGGAGTTATAAATTTGACGTAAGTATTGTCAACTTCTGTTATAAGAATGGAAGAGTGAGGTTAGATACCTAGGTGTAATTGCTGGGAGTGTATGAGGAGAGAGAATAAGGGGCACGCTGTTGTATAACCAACTGCTGAGTTGGCAAAAAGTGGAGGGACGTGAGGATTATGTGGGTTTCTGTTAGAGGAGGGGTATTTGTAGGGAGAAGGGGGCATAGAGAGAGGCATTTGGGAAATTATGTATCCTCAACACTTATTGCAGCTTTTCTCACTTTCATACTGTATTTTCCTTTTCTTCAAGCTTTAGTAGGATGTCACACTGATATCTCTCTTATTGCCAAATACTTTCAGAAATACAGAAAACACACTTCAGCATTCCTTTTCTACCTTCTCTTCTATATCTGCTTAATTTCATTCTTGGTTGTGCGTTTAATTCTCTATGAACACCAGGTTCCTATCAAGTGAGAACAGAGATAGATGCCATTAGGAGACAACTTTTTCTGAGCTAATGTATGTGGTGTGGTGGTGTCTTTGGTTATATGAAAAACTTTTCTAGCCTAGAAGGACATGAAGACAGACATATCCTCTGTACATGTTAAAGGTTTAGACAGTCATATTTAGGGCTGTTCAAAAAAACTTGTAGAAGCAAACCAAACCAGAACCCAATATTAATTGTATTTTACAATTTGGTTTTTTGCTGAACCGGTTCCGAACAGGTTCTGAACCGGTTATGTAGCTCATAAGTTTATTAAAAAAAATAAGACAATCTCACCTAAATAACACAAACAAAATTATAAAAAAAAAAAAACCACGTTATAGAGAAAAAAAATCTGATGAGAAGAAAGAGAGAGGAGCAGACTCGTCTTCAAAAATGAGGTGGCGCTGGGCGGCGCCTATGCCAGCATTGGCGGTGGTGATGGCAGGAGTCTCACTCATGGCAGTGGTTTGAGAGGAGGATGAGGCAGTGGCTTTGAGAGAGAGAAGAAAGGAGAGGGTTGTGAATCTGAGAGGAGAGTCTCATCCATTGCCACCATGTCAGATCTCTGGCAAACCGTACTCCGGTACCAGCCACGCCTCCGCTTCGTCGGGTCCACATGACTGTCCGCACTGCCGGGATCCCGTCGTCACCTCTGCTCCGTTGTCGGTGAAGGCTGCCCCTTGCTCATCCATCGCAGGTTCTTTGCCGCCGTGAATAAGCTAGATTTTGTTGCTGAGATGATGTGAAGGTCCTTGAAGAGGTCAGATCTGGTGCTGTGAGAAGAGGTTAGCGAGTCAAATCAGGCTCTTCGCTGGATGGGTTTGCTTTGAGAAGAGGGGAACATGGCTCTTGCTGTAACTATTTGAAGCAGAGAATTTAAAAACTGGTATTATTGGGTTTGTTAACTGAACCAATTAAACAGGTTCGGGTTCGAATTGTTTTTAAAAAAATCGGTTTTTTTATGTTTTGGTTTGATTTGGTTAAGGTTTGGTTTGCTTTAACCGGTTTTTATGAACAGCCTTAGTCATATTCTCTTAAGGTTTAGACTTGGTAAGGAGTAAACGAGAAGAGGGATATTTATTGATGGGCAAGGATCTTCTGAAGTGAGATCCCTCACTTTAGAGGCTAAAGTGAGGGATCTCACCATTAAATTCATAAAGTGAAATACGGGACCCATTATTACTTTATGAATTCATTGGTAAGATCTCTCACTTTACCTTCTAAAGTGAGGGATCTCACTTTAGAGTATCCAATTCCTTTATTGATATGGTCTAATGTGTTGTATAATACCTAAAGCTAATAAATACTCATCTTATTTATACTGATAATTTAGTCCCAACCTAAACCCACTAACAATAAGACTAATATCCCATTAACCCTAATTAATATGGAAACAATAATATAACAAAATCAGGAAACAGCTCCTAGTTTGCTTCCTCAATTATATATCTTTCTACACATATTCTAAAGATATTTCAAGATAATATGGAGTTATCCTAAACATTCTCTTTGAAACTAGTTGAATGTAAGACAATAATTTGGGGTGAACTGCTTGAGGAAAAACCTTCTCAGCAGCTAACATTCATGTAATTACATCCTTAATATGACAAGAAGCAAGTCTTTCTTCAAAGAAAGTAAGACAAGATCATTAACTGGTATCTCTAACTGATCAAAGTTGTCAAACTCGAAAGTTTAAGTAAACCCGTGAAGACTCAACAAACTCGAATCATAAACTCGACTCGTAAACTCATAAGAGTTTACTTATGTAAAAAATATGTTATAAGCAATATAATTAGGAACTAAACATGATTAAATTTTGTATTCATAATTGACATTGAATAATGTTAACTTTAAAATAAAATAAATGAAAAAAATATCATAAAATATACCTTAATGCATGATACTTAGTTATGTCATACTTTATTCTGTACATGTATTACTTTATAGTTTGATAAAACATAGTTTAATTATGATAAATATATAAAATCGGCTTAGTAAACTCAATAGATATTGTCTAGCACACACAAAGTCAACTAAGTATCTAAAACGGGGTTACCAAATTTATACATCTTAAGGTAAACTCGTAAACTCGTAGGTAGATTTTACAGACCCAGCTGAGGCTAACCGAAATGGAAAGGAAATAATTCCTTTTCCGTATCATTATTCTAGGAAAAATAAGAAAGGGAAGAGCAGAATAGGGGAAATATTATCTGATTTGTTAGAGACAAATCAGGATTTATTAGGAAAGAATAAATTAGTTAGAGACAAATAAGGGAGTGAGGATTTTTAGGAGACAATTAAGCTAAATCCCTTGATTCTCTTCTATTGATGATTATAAGTGAGATCATGGGGGAAAAGGAAAGGCATTCAGGACTTGAGTGGACTAGGAGGATCAAGGGATCCTTAATTCCCAGATTATTTACTCTTCTTGTTCGTTATTTTTTGCCCTTTTAGCCACCATCGTACGTTTTGAAACAGAAATTCGCCATTGGAATTTCTACATAATTAATAAACACCAGAACTATTTCAGCAGGTCTTTTCCCCATTGGTACCAGTTCTTACAACTGCTATTAGAGCACCGATCCTAGGGAGGACTGTGCATGGTTTCCACACGAGCCGCTATGGAGGCCAGGTTAGACGCATTGGAGAGACAAATAGAGGAGGAAAAAGAGTCTCAGACTCACACGTTTGATCTCTTGATGCAGATTAAGGAAATGTTGCCACAGCAGCCGCCAGGAAGCAACAATGGCGACAGGAATAGGGGCGATGGAGAGGGTTCAGGAGGCGGAAGTGAAGAGGAAAGACACGAGGAAGAGGAACCGAAGCCGAGGCGATTTGAGGCCAACCGAAAATTGGATGTCCCAATTTTTTCAGGAGAGGGTGCGTGTGACTTGGTCAAAATTGAAAGGTATTTCCGTGTCACCCAGGCAGCCCGAAGGACAAGATGGATATTGTCACATTAGCCTTGGAGGGGGAAGCCCTCACGTGGATGGAATGGTGGAAAGAGCATACCCCGTTCCTAAATTGGCGGCGGTTTAGGGAAGACCTACTCAAGCGGTTCCAACCAGGGGCTGCTCTCAATCCCTTGGCCCCACTATTGGAAGTGAAGTAGGTAGAAGGCGTGGCCTAATACAGGAGAGAGTTCGAGGCAGCAGCAAGAACTCGAAAGAATCTGGGGACAGAGGCCCTAATGTGCATTTTTGCAAACGGCTTGAGGAGGGAGATTCAAGCAGAGTTAGAGGTGGTGAGGTTTGATAACCTGTCCACCTTAATGGGCAAAGCCATGACTATAGAATGGAGGAACCAGGCATGGAGGGAAAATGGAATTAACCTAGCCGCAGGATAGAAGGGATTTCCAGAAGCAGCGGAGCAAACGGAGGGGCTCCAATGGGAGCAATTTTTTCCAGAAATGCAGGTTTCACCAAACCCTATGAGAACAAAGGTGGGGGACGCGGAGAAATGGGGTCCAGCATAAGCCAAAAATTTTCTGACCAACGAACAATAACCAGGCTAAATCCGAATGGGAGTAGCAGCACAGCACAATCAGTCCCAACCAGAAACAGCAGCATGCGTCGACTCTTAAATGAAGAATGGGCAGAGAGGCAGCGGAAAAGGCTCTGTTTTTGCTGTGGGGAGAAGTGGGGACTTGATCATAAGTGCACCATGAGACATTACCAGATTATAATCCTAGGGGATGAGGAAAGAGAGGAAGATGAAGTAGGAGGAACACCACACCCAGAGGTACAAGAAGAAGACGAAGAAAGAGGGGAATTACAACTGTCCTCTTATAGCTATTGGGGACTCACTTCTCACAAAACCTTCAAGGTTCAAGGGGAGATTCAAGGCCAAACCGTGGTCGTGCTCATTGACCCCGGGGCATCAGCAAATTTCATTGCCACCGAGGTGGTCAAGCGGTTGGCATTACCAGTTAAGAAGATCAAGGAATTTCACGTAGAGGTGGGAAACGGAGCCATAGAAAGGGGACATGAAGGATGTGAAGGAATACAATTGAAAATTCAGGGGGTGCAATTAATTTAGAATTTCTTTGTGATGAAACTGGGCTGCTCAGAGGTGGTGTTAGGGGCTGGTTGGTTGGCAAGTTTAGGGCAGTTTGTGGGTGATTATAGGGAATTGACCCTGAGTTGGAAGCAAGATGGCGAGATAAGGCTACTAAGGGGCGATCCTTCCTTAAGCCGGAGCAAGGCTTCATAGAAGAACACCTTACACGCCTTGAAAAGAAAGGGGGAAGGCTATGTCATAACCTCTATGGCAATAGCTACCGAGCTGCAGGTGGAAGAGGAGCTCTCAGCAGAAATGACACAGTTTCTGCAACAATTTCAGGATCTGTTCCAGCCTCCAGGGGGCTGCCACCCCAACGTGAGAAAGACCATGCCATCCTCCTAAAGGAAGGGTCCGAAGTCCCTCGTATCAGACCTTACAGGTATTCCCACTACCAGAAAACTTAAATTGAGAAAATTGTGGAAGAAATGCTGCAATCTGGTATCATCAGACCTAGTACAAGTCCATTCGCAAGCCCCGTGATCCTAGTCAAAAAGAAAGATGGGGGCTAGCGGTTCTGTGTGGATTATCGAGCATTAAACTGGGAAACCATAGCCGATAAATTCCCAATTCCTGTGATTGATGAGCTGCTGGACGAATTGGGGAATGCTCAAATATTCACCAAGCTGGACCTTAAATCAGGCTACCACCAAATAAGGATGCGGGAAGAGGACATCCACAAAACAGCCTTCTGAACCCATGAGGGCCACTACGAATTTCTGGTAATGCCTTTTGGTTTAAGTAATGCTCCTTCCACCTTTCAGGCACTTATGAATCAGCTATTTAGGCCCTTCCTGAGAAAATTCATCTTGGTCTTCTTTGACGACATACTTATTTATAGTTGGAGTCTGTAGGAACATTGGAGGCATTTACATCTGGGGTTTGAGGTCCTTCGACAACACCAACTCTACCTCAACAAGAAGAAATGCAAGTTCGCCCAGGAGCAGATTGAATATTTGGGCCACATTATATCCAAAGAAGGAGTAGCCGCAGACCCCAAGAAGATCCAAGACATGATGGATTGGCCAATCCTTGAGAGGATTTCTGGGATTAACAGGATATTATCGACGTTTCGTGAAGAACTATGGGAGGATAGCTTGGCCCCTTACACAACTATTAAAGAAAGACCAGTTCAGGTGGAGCAACGAAGTACAAGCAGCATTTGAAGCCCTCAAGACGGCCATGGTTACAGTTCTTGTACTTGCTGTCCCCTCTTTTTCCAAGCCTTTTGCCATAGAAACCCTTCCGGCAAAGGAATAGGGGCAGTCCTGTTACAAGAAGGCAGACCGATAGCTTACATGAGTCAAAAGATCTTGGAACGACTCAATCTAAGTTTTTGTATGAAAGGGAATCGATGGCAATGGTGCTAGCCATTCAAAAATGGAGACATTATTTCTTCGGTCAGCGGTTTACTGTTTTTACAAATCAGAAAAGCCTTAAATTCCTCCTGGATCAACGGATTGGAGATGAGGAACAGCAGAAGTGGACGACCAAGCTGCTTGGATTTGATTTTGAAATTAAGTACAAGGCAGGGAAGGAAAATAGGGTGGCACATGCCCTTTCTAGAAAATTCCAGCTTGCTGCCGTGTCTGTGGTTTCAGCAGGAGAGTGGGAAGGCCTTGCGGAGGAGGTTCAGAGGGACCCTAAACTCAAGGGCATCATGCAAAATCTGATTACAGGTAGAGAAGTTCCAGCGGGGTACACTTTACAAAATGGGAAGCACTTGCACCAAGGGCGATTGGCAATCCCAAAGAACTCAAAATTGATCCCTAAGATACTCCAAGAATTCCATGATACTAAGTTGGGAGGGCATTCTGGGTTCTTCCGAAAGTATAAAAGAATATTTGGAATATTATATTGGTAGTGGATGAAGAAGGCTATCATGGAATACGTGAAACAATGTGCCACTTGCGAGACGAACAAACACTCCACTTTAACCCTAGCAGGCCTGTTACAACCCCTCCCCATTCCGACTAATGCCTGGTCAGAGATTGCGATGGACTTCATTGGGGGCCTACCGACGGCACAAGGGAAAGACACCATCTTTGTCATGGTGGATAGAATGACAAAGTGTGTTCATTTCTTCCCATTATCTCACCTTTATTCCGCAAAGGAAGTGGCAGAGCTGTTTGTAAAAGAAGTGGTCAAACTTCATGGTTTTCCCAATAGTTTCAGATCGAGATCGACTATTTATGAGTGCCTTCTGGCCAGAGATTTTTAAGGAAGTGGGTACAACACTAAAAACGAGCTCTGCCAATCATCCCCAGATAGATGGGCAAAGTGAGGCCGTTAATAAATGTGTTGAAACCTCTCTTCAGTGCTTCACGGGCTCTAAACCCAAGCAACGGCCGCATTGGCTGAATTGGCCGAGTATTGGTATAACACCAATTATCATGGCTCCATTAAGATGACCCCCTTCAGAGCACTGTACGGTAGAGAACCCCTAGTTTTATTAAGGGGAGGAGGAGACGTGGCGGTTGAGGAAGTCAGAAACCTGATGAAGGAGAGGAATCAAATGTTGGACGAACTTCGATTTCAACTTGACAGGGCTCAGAACCGAATGAGGACCTATGCTGACAAGAAGAGGAGGGACGTGTCCTTCGAGCTAGGAGAACAAGAGTACCGCAAACTACAGCCTTATCGAATGAAGACCTTAGCAAAAAGGGTAAATCAAAAGCTGAGTGCGAGGTTCTATGGTCCATTTGAGATCCTTGAGAAAATTGGACAGGTAGCTTATAAGCTACGACTACCGAAAGGAGCACAAGTACATCCAGCTTTCCACGTTTCTCTCCTAAAGAAATGTGTCGCACCCACTGGTCAGGTTCAACCTCTCCCCACCGCCCTTACAGACGATTATGAACTTCAGGTGGAGCCTCAACAAGTCCTGGCTGTCCGAAAAAATGAAGCAGGGCAATGGGAAGTATTGGTCAACTGGAAGATCCTTCTAGATTTTGAAAATTCCTGGGAAGCAGCAGCGGAGATTCAGGCGGCTTTCCCTTCCTTTCACCTTGAGGATAAGGTGGTACTTTAAGGGGAGGGTATTGTTACAGACCCAGCTGAGGCTAACCGAAATGGGAAGGAAATAATTCTTTTTCCGTATCATTATTCTAGAAGAAATAAGAAAGGGAAGAGCAGAATAGGGGGAAATAATATCTGATTTGTTAGAGACAAATCAGGATTTATTAGGAAAGAATAAATTAGTTAGAGACAAATAAGGGAGTGAGGATTTTTAGGAGACAATTAAGCTAAATCCCTTGATTCTCTTCTATTGATGATTATAAGTGAGATCATGGGGGAAAAGGAAAGGCATTCAGGACTTGAGTGGACAAGGAGGATCAAGGGATCCTTAATTCCCAGATTATTTACTATTCTTGTTCGTTATTTTCTGCCCTTTTAGCCACCATTGTATGTTCTGAAACAGAAATTCCCCATTGGAATTTCTGCATAATTAATAAACACCAGAACTATTTCAGCAGGTCTTTTCCCCATTGGTACCAGTTCTTACAGTAGATTTTAACTCGTAAACTTGCTAGTAAAATCGAGAGTTTACTTAAACTCGTGCTAGTTTACCAAAAAAGAGTTTACATGAGTGTTAACTCGTTTTGTGTAGTGAAATCGTAAACTCGTAAAGAGTTTATGAGTTAACTCGAGAGTTTAATAACCATGTAACTGATATCTACATCACAAATACAGAAGACAGTACGAAATCTCTACAATAATGTCAACATAATCTCAAAAAAAGCTACTTTAAGTTCACTTGTTAGTAGAATTTGTAACAATGATCCTTGAGTGGGTTCCATGAGTAGTTAAAACCATCAAAATTGGGATTAACGGTACTTATTGACCTGTAGACGAAGCCCTGACCTGAAGATGGATCAAATGTGTCGTGATGAGCAAGTCAAAGATTTAGTTGCCAAATTAAAACCATGATGCTTTTGTCTGCTAGCCATCTCACTGTTGGTCACTTGCGTGACTGGTGAGACTGAGGATTTCTATGGAAAATTCTGGATTAGGTATTGAAGTAGTCTATAAATTATGAGTAGCAGCAGCTAGGGTTTGTGATCTGAATTTTTTCATGAATGTGAATTGATTCAAACACCCAAGGATAGAAGAAGCATGTGGCAACCTTTCCTTTTGGTGAATATCTAATGTTTGGTTAGTTCAAGGTCCACTTTTGTCATTGTTTCCTTTTCTTTTTTATTTTTCTTTCAATTCTTAGCTGTAACTGGCCCTTATACATTTATTTGCTAAGCAAAACAATTTGCTAATCCTGGTGCATCATATGACAATACAAAAGCAATCAGAAAGCTTATCATTATAGAGAACTATTAGGGGAAGCTTTCTAAACTGTCAAAATGTTGATCCTCAAATCAAGGGTAATTAATTGGGATTGATTGTAAATGATTCATTGGGCTGCTTGGTTGAAAGAAGTTGCTTGTAATATTCTCGAGGATCTAGTATAAATTTAGGTGTAGGCTGGGGAAAATTTATACACATTAAGCTTCAACCAACATCATTCATATGTTATCTGTCAATGAGTGATTGTTAAAAGCTTGTAATATTTTGTAGTTCCTTGTATCAATTGAGGTCTAGGCTGTGCTTTTGTGCTTCGACCTATAGCTTTTCTAAATTATCTCTACCAAGGATCAAATCTCCTAAAAGCTTAATCTATAATGCTCATGAATGGTTTTATATACACACCCTCTTATGCAAGAGCCCTTGGGACTTGAAGCATGAACAACACACAGGCTTACTCTACCTTATGCTCAAAATGCAACTTTTAATTAGAAAAATGGGTGTGGAAAGGATCGGGCTCTTGACCACTTAGTCATAGAGGCTTTGGCATTATGCCTAAAACCAACAACTTGCCGCAAGCTTAAACTATAAGGTGAAGGATCATGAATGGTTTTATTTTTAACAATCTTCATCTCACACCCTTCCACAATCTTTTTTTCAATTTCTAATTGTTCAACACCTTTCATTGTGAAATTTCTTTACTCTCTTGCACAGTCTATATGAATTTTGTTCTACAGTGACTTCTATGCAATGCTTTAGATGGGGATCCTATTTGTATCATTGATCCTTTAGTAAAGTTTTATTCTGTTTATCTTATCGTTAGTCGTGATTTATAGTTCTCTTTTATCCTTTAATGATTGCTTCTGTAAATCTTGAGCAGGCCTGAAACATGATCGTGAATGGATTCTTATGAGCGTAAGTGGTGAAATTCTTACACAGAAAAAGGTATTTGTTATGCTTTTGTAAAACTAAGGAAAAATTACTTTAAAGCTTGATTGTAAAGTTTTGATTTGTTTGATCTTAATTTTGAAGGTTGCTGAAATGTGCTTCATAAGCACCTTTATTGACCTCAGTCAGGGAATGCTGTTTGTGGAGTCCCCACGTTGCAAAGAAAGATTGCAAATCAGGCTTGAGTCAGGTGTTTATGATTGTGCTATAGAACACCTTGAACTATATGGTCAGAGGTATATGATGCTGTACTCATAATTTACAATCTAATTAAAGTAGACTTGAAAGTATACCATTCCACATACTATGAAGTGAAGCACAAACACATCTTTGCAACAGCATGTCCCGTGTACATCAAACACCGATATTCCCGGACACGAATTGGGCACATGTACGAATGTGTCAAAATAAAACAATTTTTTTTCTGGCTTGGACACGTCAGACATAGGTAGGACATGACCTGCAAAAGAAATTGTGCCTCACAACACATGACATATATCTATTGCTCCATGTATTTTGAAAGGGTTTAGAAAAGCTGTGCTTCATGCCTTCATCTCTTTTTTTCTGGACAAAGATATACTGGTCAGACATTTTTTTTTCGTCCGATTAAGCAAAGGTCGGATATTATGTCTACTAGGGAAAGTCGAACACGACTCCAAGTGCTTAGTGCAATGTAGGACCAACCATTAGGCTGTGGGATCAATCACGTGCTTCATATCTCGTGAATTACCACAAAAAAAAAATATGGTGTGGATCACTTTGGTGCTGGTGTGGATTTTCCCGTAATTTGTTGACATGGGCTCTTCTGCATATAATGGTTTTCAGTTCCAAAATAGGTGTAGTGGTTTGTGGCTGCTGTTATTTCAGTTTCTAATAGAATATTTATAAGAGCAATACTTGGAAGACCCAACAAATCAACCTACCTACTCCTATGGATAACACTCGGCATTTCTAGGGACAAAATAGGAAGGAAAAAATGCCAAGTGTCATTCATAAGAGTGGGTAGGTTGATTTGTAGGTTGACAAGTTAGGTCTCCCAAGCATATTCATAATATTTTGAATAATTAATGCATTTATATCATCTCTCTATTGATTGTAATTATTAATTTGAAGTAAATAAATTATAATAGTATCTAGAATTTCAAATAGCATACGACCATTTTCAAACCAAAAATTGGGTCCTTAAACTACATTTTGGGGATTGAAGTTCCTTCCTCTACAATCAGTGCTGGCCTTATTTAGAGGAAATATGTTATTGACATACGGACCGCAATCGGCATGTTAGATTGCTAAACCAGTGACATCTCTATGGATCTACATGTCAAGCGACTACTGGGTTGAGAGAGGCACCAAAAAACTGTTAGATCTTAGAATTGAGTGGGTCTAACTCAACCTCAAAAGTTAATTCACGGGGATAGGATTGCCCAAAGGCCCCAGACTATTACAAAGGTTGTCTTGGTCATATTCCTAAGCAAAGTGAGACTTCACACACGCCTAGGAGTGTCTGAAGTTTGTAGGATAGAAAAACTACGGGAGGCCCAATATTAGTTGCAGGATAGGCTGTGATATCATTTTAGAATTGACTAGGGTTTGGGCCTAACTCAATCCTGAAAGTTAGTTCATGGAAGAGGGTTGCCTACGCTATTATGAAGTCTATTGGACATATCCCTAAGCTAATTATGACCTAATAGTAGATGTTGATACTCGTTGGCAAACTTAACTATGTTACTGCAACAAGACCGTACATTAATTGTGCATATGCTCCTTCTGATAGTCACTGGGATGTTATGATTCACATGCTTTGGTACATCAAGATGCATCAGGCAGAACAATACTTTATTAAAAAAGGCAAACTCAAGTCATTGGCTATAGTGATGTTTATTTGGCAGGGGTGACATTTGATAGAAGATCAACTTCATGTTATTGTGTCTCATATTTGTTAATCGCCATACCTCCCAAAGCACTTTTAGAGAGAAACCAGTCATGGTCGTTAAACCTGAATCCCCAAATATCTCTTAAATGTTGAGAGCTTCTCGTTTAAGTTTCATGGAGCATAACATGTTAAGATATAAAATCATTCTATTTCCTTTGCCCAAAAACTTAAGCTTTTGGGAGAGATGATTCTTGACATGGTATCAGAGTTTCTATGACCAAGAGATGTAGAGTTTCTATCAGAATTTCTGAATGGTTTCACGCTCCAAGCCAAAAAGTGCTATTGCGCAAGAGGGCGTGTTAAGATATAAAACCATTCAATTGTCTTTACCCAACAACTTTAGGTTTTGGGAGAGATGGTTCTTGATGTAGCACTATCAAGATTTTCCCTGAAAAGAATCTCCTTGACTCTGTCTCACGCACGGGATCACCCGGATTTCTCATTTCCAGCTAATCTTCGTTTATTCACATCTTTTTTCCCACTTCCCTTGCGCACAATAAAGTGAACACTTACAAGATGTTATCTTCATTTTGATTTTATTATCCACCATATCGTTATAACAAATTTAAAATGTTCAATTTAGCAATTTAACTACAAATAGCCCAGAGACTAAATGTCTAGTTTTGCTCTACTATACTTGTTATACATATATTCTTGCGCATTTTTATGGTTGATTTCATTAATTTGGAATTTTCTTGGCGTAGACTAATTTAATATAAAGTAGGGTACATCAGTCATTTATTGTTGTAGTTGCCAATACATTTTGTATCTCAAATTTTGCTTTTTGTTCTAGACCAATAAGGTGAAGATTGTTTTATGTGTCAGTTTTACTTTGGTTCTCTCACACTTGGATAATTTTTGTATTTTGGTTGCTTAGGTATAAGGTATATAGTTACAATAAAGAAATCAATGCGTGGTTTAGTGAAGCCATTGGTAAACCTTGCACTTTGTTTCGGTATTCTAGTTCCAAGCATGATTTAATGTTCAATAATACCAAAGATGTAGTCACCTGTAGAGATGCAAAGAGCATGCTCAGTTTTGCCAATGAAGGACAATTCTTACTTGTATCGGAGGAAAGTGTGTCTGACTTAAATAGAAGATTAAGTTCAGGTGTGCTTTTGTACCCGTTTTCTTACACAATGTGACATGTAATTCCTTGTATATTTTTAGTCATTTTACTTCCATATAGGCCATTGCTTCCATTTTTTTTTAGAGCACAATAAAAGATTTTGATTGACATATTGAAAATTTTATAAAACTTTCATGGTGTATAATGGATTGCATTTTCATTGACTGATCATTTGGTCAATTCATAAGAATGTGAAGGTCGTATTGCAAGAAACAAAAAGGAAAGGCCAATGACATTCCTTCCAGAAAATGAACTTTTTTTTCCAACTTTACCCTCAGTGATCACTTTTATATCACAAACCACATCATTTACATTGCATTTAGTCTCTCAACCCCTATATCTTGAAATGTAGAATGTTTGCTAACCATATTTCATGGTACTAGATGTACAGAAGGGCATATGTGGAGTAGCAATGCACGTCAATGCAAGTAGATTTCGCCCCAACCTTGTCATCACTGGAGGTGGGCCTTATGATGAAGATAGATGGAGAAACATTAGAATTGGAAATAACTATTTCAGAGTAAGTAACAATAAACTATGAAATTATTTGACAAAGCAAAGTTGGTGCCATTGTGCAATTCAAGTTAGATGGCCCTTCTGACTAACCTTTATTTGCTCTTTGCTATTAGTGTTGTTACATGATGGCAAAACTTGAAGCAAATTCCTAAATTCTATTCTTTATTTGCATATTTAGCTTTATGATGTTTATGGCTTCCATTTTATGCTCATGTAGAATATTTGGCGAACTTCTATAGTTTCCATTTGAATGTGTGTGCCTATCACAACTTCTGTTATTCATCTTTGGTTGTGATGTTTTCTGAGTTCTTTTTCTTCTTTTAAGTAACTGTACAATGATCCCTTGTATTAGTTTTGGTGATTCCTTCTTAACTATTTGTAAAAACAAATAAAGGCAAGCCAAAACACGGTGTGATGAAAAATTCGTTCATACTGCTGTGTGTTTAATGCAATGAACTATTGCTATGCTTAATTTTGAGGGGTTACATACCTTTTTCTCAATCTCTCCGTCTATTTAACCAGTCACTAGGGGGATGTAATCGATGCCAGATGATCAACCTTGAACAAAATGCTGGACAACTACAGAAGTCAAATGAACCTTTGGCAACTTTAGCATCATACAGGAGAGTTAAGGTTGGTCAAGACAATATTATACTTTCTTTTAACTACGTTTGTTATATTTTTTATTTGATGCATCAATATCTAATATATTATATACTATAATAGGGAAAGATTTTGTTTGGCATACTACTGAAGTATGCATCTACTGATGAAGAGCAGCAAGAAGGTAGTTCCTGGCTTCATGTAGGGCAGGGTGTACATCCAGAATCCAATTTAGTTTAGCACACAATGGGCATCAATTCTTGAAGACCAGCGAAGAATGAATAAGTTGAAGTGAGCAATTTATACATGGTGATATACAAAGGCGGCCAAATTCGTGTCCTCGAACTCTATTGAAAGCATGTGATGGTGTAGAGCATACTGCCTCAGTGCTAACGCGTCCTATATGCAGTTTCTCTTTTCTATGTAGTACAGTTTTGTAAGAAGATAAGAGATGGAGTGGTGTAATGTGAGAATAAAATCCGCATAATGCAAATTGGTTGATAGTTTAATGTTTTATATTAACAAAAACGAAAATGATTCATGTATACCCATTTAATGGTGCCACCTACATATATGTAATTAATGATTATAATACGTATTTCATATTCCCCAAAAACTGAGCCTAAGCCCTTTTAGAGGGGGTTTTCTCTCATCATCATCATGTACACAGTTCGATCTTTGAAGCAACAGTTCATATATAATAAACACAGTTCATCATCATCTTAAAGCAATCATATGCATTCATCATCTTAAAGTTATCATATTCATTCATCATCTTAAAGCAATCATATACACAGTAGTATCATCATCTTCATCATTTATTTCATCGTACCAAACAATTATCATATAATCTGTAACGTCCCAGATTTTTCCTTACAAAGATTTTGCGTATTAACTAAATGCGGGTCAATTATTAAGACTGAAAAAATTAAATTATTGAAATTAATAATCAAAAGTATCAGTCAAAATAATGATTTCGCGGCCTCGCGGGATTTCGCGAGATTTGAGTTAATTTTCAGCATTCATCGGGATTTAATTACGACTCAAGGAAGTCTGTAAAATACACTAATATAAAAATAAATTCAAGAATGCATCGACAAAAATTAAAACATTAACACGAAAAATTAATGGATCACAACGGTATGTCCAAAATATTTTTGGGATAAACGTACACAAAAAATTAGGAATCAAACATGATCAAACATGATCAAAATTGATCATGTGAACCTTGCCCATGATAAACATTACGGGGTACATTCCCCTGGGACAAGAAACAAATGGCAAAATAATATAATAATAATAAAATATATTATATATATAATATAATAAAATAATATATAAACATATACTACCTGTACCCCCAGAAACGAAAGTATGTATATGTAGATATGTATTACGTATGGTAATATATAATAAAATAAAATATATTATATATATGATATAATAAATAATATAATAATATTAAACAAACAAAAGATCAAGCACAATGCTTGTCTTTGAATTGCCTATAAAAGGCAAGGCCTGAAGCAATTGGTGCTTCATTTTTTTTNTAAAATAAAATATATTATATATAAGATATAATAAATAATATAATAATATTAAACAAACAAAAGATCAAGCACAATGCTTGTCTTTGAATTGCCTATAAAAGGCAAGGCCTGAAGCAATTGGTGCTTCAGTTTTTTTCCTTCACTCTTCCGTTCTTTTCTTTATTTGCCTCGTTCGTGCACATCGCGGAAGCGTTGCCGGACTCCAGGAAAATAGGATGAGTACGCCCGCCGCACAAAGAGAATATTTTCCTCTTCATTCCTACCGGGTTGGAAACTCGTTTCGAGATGGGTAATCCTAACCCCACTGTCTATGTGGATTAATTATTAACTGTATGTGTTTATTTGTGTATCTGACTGTAGATCTGTTAAGTAGTATTTTGGGGAGATATTGGTTAAAAGGGGTTTTGTGAAATATTGAGAAATGAAACGCATAACTATACCAATTGGAACCCTAGAAACAGTGGAAATTGAGAACTGGAGTCTCGGGGAGGGGATTTTTAAGCAATCATTCGAATACGCCAGGAATTCAGTCGAATGAAAGCCAAAACGAGCTTTCCTTCGAATGAATTCCATTGCAGTCGAATGAAGGCGAATTTTTGGGATTTCAATCGAATGAATCCCCTAGTATTCGAATGAAAGAATGCCAAGGGAATTCAGTCGAACGAAAACCTATTCCAATGGAATGAAAGAACTCTGAGGGATTTCATTCGAATGCCACAGCAAGTATTCGAATGAAACCTGGCAGACTTGAGACTTTAGTGTTTCCAAGGAATCCAATGAGCAAGGCTAGGCCATGGTTATGTATCTAAGCATGCATCATGAGGATGGGATGTCACATAGGAGTTAGGACAGCCCTAGAACACTAGAGGTCAACAACTTAATGTTAAAGAAAGCATAATGAAGTGTAGGGAATAAGTAGGTAGCTATATATTAGGAAGCCCTCTCTTGGCAAAGTCTAATTGACACGCCCCTCGCCAGTCCCAAAAGGATGGAATGGCCAATGTGTTACCTTGCCAGTCCCAAAAGGGTGGATTGGTTAACGAAATATTCCCAAAAAGGTGGATTAGTTCGCAGAGGTTAAGGATGTAACAACCCGATTTTTCTCATTCTTCAGGACATCGCTTAGTAAAGAATTAAAAATATAAAATAGGGGAAAGGGTGAGATAAAATGAAAGAAAAAATTTTAATATTAATTTATCTCGGTAAGATTAGTTAAAAATAATTATTTTGCGGTTTGGTGACGTCCGGTGATGTCCGGACCGAAATTAGGTAGTATTAGAAATTAATTGTGACTCAATAGGAGTCTGTAAAATAT
>QANU01032640.1:0-17607 GCA_003254905.1 Nissolia schottii
TCCCTCGCATCCCAGTAAGGGGGGTGGTGGTACTTATCATGATGATGAATTTCCTCCTATGAGGTTAACGTGGTTAGATACCACTCCGATTCAAGCACTGCCGGGTCATCATGATAGGGAATAGAAGGAGGTTGTAACCGAAGGCCACAGTTACATGGGTGGAAGGACTAAAGAGGAAGAAGGACGCTAACCCGAGTAAGCCGGTATGCGTAAGAGATTTCCCAGACTCCCTCATGCACTATGTAATTCAATCTATGCAATGATGAATGATGATATGATGACAAATATGTATGTATAATTGCTTAAGCATTATGTATAACTGTGCATGCATTATGTATCGTCAAGGGAACGTCCCAAGACGAATAGTATGTCTCTAGGAACAATGTACAGTTAACAAGCACGAAGCCTAGGTAATGACAAGACTAGACACCCAGTCACCTAGTAAAATAGATAAAGCTGCTCAGGGTGTAGGTACCAGATAATAACCAGTAGGATTTAGTATTGCATGAAATGTAGAGGTCTTCCTGAGTGGCTGGAGAATGCCCGAGTAATTGAACTATAGTAGCCGCATAGAACGTAGTCGTTCTTATCCCCACTCGTGTATGGCTCCAGCTTACCAGCATGTCTTCACTGCCACCCAAGGATGTTTGGCTGTTCACGCGCTCTCGACAGCGCAACTATCGGAGCTATACCTTATTGGAGACTAGTACGTTCGCCCCTACGAACTTTCCAGGAGAGAGCCCCGAGCAGGCGCGCTGTAGACTTCGCGGGCCAGGGTCATCGCCCATGCGTCCTATCTGAATCGACGAGCGTCCGGGTAGCAGCTCTCGCGACCCGATTCACGTTGACGGAGAGGATGCCCTTCCGCCACAGAGACCAGAGCCACCACGGAGGCCTGAGCCCGAGACCGACCCAGAGCCAGCTACATCGCCAGTCCGAGGGAGAGGTATACGCACGACTGTCCGCAAGAGTGTCCTCCCAGTGCGACCACGCCGAGTTGCGACTCGAGAGTTCACCACAGTGACCGACATTTCCAGTGAGGACGAGGTAGATCCCGCCGAGCTAGAGGAGGATTCCGATGAGTAGTTGCTGGGGAGCCCTCCCGAGAGATGGATGCTAGGTTTGTATCGCACACGCAATGAGTAGTACTCATCCGTGCGCGTAGGTTTAGTTACTAGTAGTATTGTGTATATGTATCATTGTATATAAACTGATGTAGGACCTGTATGTCTGTGACAGGACAAGGGCGTTCCGTGTTGTATAAATGTATATTATGTGTGTGTTATGTGTGGGCCGTACATGTATTTTCTTCGGGTATTCGCCGCATGCCAGGCATGTACTCGTGCTTCCTTTACTTTCTTTGATGTTATACCTATGCGATGTATGATGCGTATGGCTCGATATTTTCATAGTACAATGAAAAGAAGTTTTAAATTGGCCCGTTATGTTGTAAACCCTAATTTCAAACCAGGATATAGAATCATAATGGTTCGCAGCACCAGAAGAGCACCACCTAGCCGAAAAGTCTATGACTTAAGCATAGGCCGACTAGCTAGGGTGTTTCATTAGCAGCTTATGCTTAAGTCATAATCTGCGTCCGCTAGGTTGTTATCTGCTGTGTAGGAATACCGGTAGTCCCTAGTTTCTTTAGAAAATAGTTTAGTTATCTCAAATTAAGGACCCTTTTTTTTCTTTGCAAGTAATGTGTAACCGTAAAGTAGAGCCAATCGCGGGAACTATACCATACGTTCCATACAGACGAATGATGTGAATAATAGTTAAACGTGAGCAGTAGTAATCATACAGAACCAAGCTCAATCAGTCAAATACTAGAATGGATAGGGTCCATGAAAACGATATATAAGGAGTCCACAGTACTATATACATAATTATACATATCATCATGTCCATACATAAGTACATATTCCTACTACATCATCTACATCTATATACAGTAATTACTACTATTAGCAAAATACATATATACTACAACTACAGTCAAACTACAGTCAGGGCAACTGGTTCGAGATACAGGGGCTGGGTAGGCTGGTCACTCCTCGTCGTCCTCCTCCAAGCGAACTGTCTCTGCAAGCTCCTCCTCCATAGGCTCCTCCTCCCCGTCCAACGAGGGCTCCGGGACGTCGGGCGGGTCCTGGGATCCCCTGGACGGTCCGGCGTCGCTATCCGTGCGTGTGGGGCGCCAGGCGGCGACCGTAAACCTGCGTCACGCGCATCCGAGGCTTCTTCGGCTTCGGCTCCGGCGGTAGCAGTCTCACGGACACTGGGTCCGCCTCGACGTCCTTCTCATACAGGGGTGCCTCATCGTCTGCTGTATAGGCTGGCTCAAGCGGGGTTGGGGGTACTGCTCTGAGAGGAGTGGGGGTGTGCACTAACAGGTATGACCAGAGCTCCGTCTCGTCCCCTGTCTCGGGGTGCACATCTTTAAAGATGCTACGGAGGATCCGCCTCTTCCTCGGCGGCGGCGTATCCATCGGCCTCACCTGAAGACATAAGTGACTGGGGGTGAGAACGGCGGGTTCTCAGTGCATAACTATAGGGTCATGAGGTTTGGTTACTCAATTACTCTTCAGGCCGTCCAGGAGATCTCTAAGTGTTCATGCATCTAGACCTCCCTACCAATTATTACTTGCCTAAATTCCTGGGCGGCTTTATCTAAGTTACTAGGTGATTGGGACTTCTAATCTTTAATTACTTAAGTACTCGCGCTTGGTAATTGGACTCATGGTGCTATAGTGACCGTCTCGTATGCGTGTGGCGGACGGCTTATCCAACATACATACCTAATGATACATACATACTCATACATACATCCATACATAGCTTACAATAAAATAATGCATGTGGGGCTGGGGATTTCTCTTGCGCTCTTATGGCAGCGTCCTTTGTCGCTATGGTATGCCATCGCCCCTATGTAGATTGGGGGATCGTCATCCCTTGTCCAGCTACAACTCGTCGGACACTAGGAGCGAGGCTCGTATGCGTCCGAACTTCGTGGACGACATGCTCTCTTACGTCTGAACTTCGTGGACGGCGTCTAAACTTCGTGGACGACTTACTCATCTGCATACGAACTTCGTGGATGACTTTAAGGCTTGAGTCCGAACTGCGTGGACTAAATCTCTCTTTCTCATATGTCCGAACTTTGTGGACATCTTACCCGTCTTTTAAATGTCATGACATAAAAGCCCAAGCGCTCCTTACTTTCTTTTCTCTCGTCCGGGTGGAAACCCGCGTTCAGATCATTCTCTGCGTAACATAATCATAACCAAGTCCGTCTCGCACGGCTGGGGAGGGGCTTGTCAGGTATGACGTGCCAAGAGAGGGATTCCTATTACATAACTATGTCATAGCTTCGGGCTACTCCGACCCTCTGTGGCTGGGGCCCGTCTTTAGACTTAACTGTTTTCCCTAATTTAAGTTACCATCTTTGCACATTAGTTCATCCAATTCTAGTGATCTATGGTTGCCCTAAGTGTAACATCCCACTTTTTCCCCTTAGTAGAAAGTTCGCAAAAATAAATAAAATAATTTATAAATAAACTTAGAAAGGAGAAAAACATTACCAATGCCTCCCTTAGTGAAAATTTCCCCCAAACAGCTGTTCATAGAGCCCTTTGTAGGAGCTAACCTATCGAGGTCAGTAGAAATTATTCTATTGGGTATTTCTAGATTCTGCTGATACTCAAATGATTCCTTTCGACCCCTAGAGATGGATAAAAACCTAAAGTGTCGGTAAAACGGAAATCGGTTCAGTTTTGGACGATTCCGCAGACACTAGAACAATCCCGTTTGGCCCCGTTTAGCCAGTAGAACTGAGCAGAGGGCCTCAAGTCTCTGGAAATCATTCCTTAGGGAGGGAAAATTCTCAAAATACCTTAGATTATCCCAAAACCTCATTAGGAAAATGAGTGAGAACAGGCGATCGCAAAATCGCCAGCGGAACGGTCCTGTTCGGATACCGGCGGGAGATAACTGGTCAAAGGTATCTGTGAAAATACTCCTCCGGAGAAAAATTCACAAACGCCTTGAAGTAATTACACCTTTATGTAGAGGGAAATTAGGGGATCACGACGGTATAAGCATAATATTTTTCGGACGACCGTGCGCGACGCACCGGGACTGCGAGCGACCAAAAACGAGCGAAACAGGACCGGGAGGGACCCACACTTAATTGACCACGTGATGCAGCTGATATTTTGGGAGAAATTAATTAAATAATAGTCACTATTCATTGATTTGACTTGATGACTTTATAATTATCCAAAATAATTAAGTAATTAATAAATTAAATTAGTAAGGGCAAAATGGTAATTTTGGGACAAAAATTTTGAGGACCAATCTGCCCCTAGCTGAACGTCCAGCCCTTCTATAAATAGCCCCCATTTTCATTCATTTTTCACATATTCCTCTCCTTGCCGAAGCTTTGCCGAAAAATCGCGCGGTCCGGAAACTCTGCCGGAACGCTGCCGAGATCAGGAGACCGGTTCAGGAGGCTACATACCTGAGGAACCTGCATCTCTTCAACCATCTCTAAACCATCAAAGAGGTGGGTAATCTCAAGCTTTCTCTCTCTTTGATGAGCTTTAATTGCTTGTAGGCTAATAGGTGCTGTTAGATGTTGTTAGGACAGTTCTGTGGATTATGTGTTAGAGATGCTAGGGCTATTGATTCTTGCATGATTTATGTTTATTTGGATCTGAATAAGATGGTATTATGGTTTCTGAATTTCGTGGTGAAGGTTGGTGGCCATAGATGGCTAATGCTTGCTTAGGTGATTTGATGAACTAGAGTAGTTATGTTATATGCTATGCTTGGGCCTAGGATGTTTTGATGATTTGTATATGTTTTCTATGATAATATATGTGGTAAAATGGTTGTTGGAACTTGTGGAGTAACCCCTAGGAGTATCCATAGAGAAAAGAAAGCAAAAGAGTAAAGCAGGTTTTGCAGGTCACGCCCAGAACGCTGAGCGGCCTTATGAACCGCTGAGCGGACAGGAACCGTTGAGCGGCCTCATGAACCACCGAGCGGTCTGTAGGCTAAGGTGAAAGAAAAATATAATTTTAATGTTTTATGAACTGAACTGTTTTAGGTACCGCTGAGCGGACCCAAGGGGGCGCTGAGCGGCCTGAAACCTAGTAATTTCCCTGGAGCCACTGTTTATGAAAATTGACTTGGGCCCGCAGTTCCAACAATCATTAAGCTGGATGATGTGTATTGGTATGAATGATATGTTAAGATATGTGTATGCTTTTATGGCTTGCTAAATGTACTAGATGAGATATGTATATGGTACTATGACATGCCCATGGATAAGATGACATGACATGTACATGACACGAGCATAACATGACATGAACATGCAAACACGACATGAACATGGCATCCTGCATTTACATGATATGGAGGACGCCGCCATAGGGCGAGCAGATTTCCTCAAGCATTGACATGATATGGAGGACGCCGCCATAGGGCGAGCAGATCTCAAGCATTTACATGATATGGAGGACGCCGTCATAGGGCGAGTAGACCTCAAGCATTGACATGATATGGAGGACGCCGCCATAGGGCGAGCAGACCTTAAGCATTTACATGATATGGTGGACGCCGCCATAGGGCGAGCAGATTTCCTCAAGCATTGACATGATATGGAGGACGCCGCCATAGGGGCGAGCAGACCTCAAGCATTTACATGATATGAAGGACGCCGCCATAGGGGCGAGCAGACCTCAAGCAGTGACACGACACGAGGACACTGCCCTCAGGAAAGTCGACCCTCTAGCATTGCATACGATTCGTACAAGAAATATGAATATGATATGTTATATGATACGTGAACACGATGATATGTACATGAATATGATACGTGAATGCGATGATATGTACATGAATATGATATGTTTATATGATACGTGTTGATATGTATACGGAATATGCTTAGAATATGTATGTGCAAAGGTCCTGTCATGAAACCATGATTTCGTGAGCCGGCCTCTAGATAAGTCAGGAACTAAGAGGATAGCGGAAGAGTACAGAGGACATTGAGTTACCCAGGATAAGTAAAGGAAAGATTAGAACCCCGAGAGCCTAGTAAATTAGATAAGGCTGCTCAGGACTAGAACGGATAATAACAAGTAGGGAATTAGTATAATGATGTCACATAGAGACCCCCTGAGCGGCGTAATCATACTGGAGTAATGAAATAAGTAGGTAAGCCCATAGAAACCCACTGAGAACGCGACGTTCTCACCCCCACTCCTTTATGGTTCTAGGTGGAGATGCCGAGGCTACGCGGGACAACTGGAGAGTTTGAGGCCAGAGATCCCTGAGGAGCAAACAGGAGCTACTTCTTTCCAGCAGTGCAGGAAGGCAACTATAGATTTTGTAGTCGCTAGTAGTAATGAATGGTCTAGGTTGGCCATTAGCTAGTATGTGTAGTATGTGCAGTAATTGTACTTATGTATTACAATGTAATTGTGTATTGTGTATGGACCAAATGATTGTATATATATATATATGTATGTCTCTATTCTAATCTCTCTTGTATGATTAGCTTATAGACTAATTCTCACGTAAGTCCATTGGGAATCTACGCTTGCATATTTATACAATTATCTTTCTGAACACGCATGGCTCCTAGTTTGTAAATAAGTAGAGAAAGGAAAAGTTTCAAAATGGTCCTTATTTTCGAGTAAAAGATATTTTCCAAGCTAAAAGTAGGGGCTAGAAGTAACCCCAACCAAGCAGATAACAACCCTGTGAGCATTGTTTACTACGTACGGGTAAGCAGCTAGCAGGGGTGTTACACTAAGTCTTGTGGCAACACTGCCTCATGAATGCATGCAAGACTCGATGCTCATACTCTATTCTCGTCCCTACACCCCATGGGTGGCTCATGCAAATGACAGTACCTACTCATAATTCTCCTTACATAGTCTTTACAACTTAGATAAAACTGGTCAGTACCCTCAGACTCCGAACCGCTCAGCGCAAAGGACCCTTCCGCTCAGCGCTTAAGACTCGTACCGCTCAGCGGATGGGTACCTCCGCTCAGCGCCACGTGCTCTAATCGCTCAGCAGGAGGTTCCCCTTCGCTCAGCGCCGGCTCGACTCCCAAGGATCCTGAGTCAGACTTATCCACTTACGTGGCGTCCACGTCATATCGCTCAGCGATATGCCCTGGCCCTTCACCCACGCGAGGTTTGACTTTGGTCAAAAGTTTTGTGCCGCGCCAGGCCGCTCAGCACCCTCTTGGCCGCTCAGCGATCTGGTGCGTACAGCACCTAACCGAAGCTAACAGCATGTCTTTTTCTCCATGCTCTTTCTCATTTCTCCCAAGTTTTTGGGCATTAAACCTGCATCATTTTTACTCTTAATCACTCCCTATATCATCCTAACCATAATCACCTAAACTAAATCCTAACAAAACATTTCTAACAGATAAACTCACATACAAGCACATACATAGACATAAACCAAAAGAACACCAAAGGAGGTGCCTAGCCTATGTTACCCACTTCCTAGGGCTGAGTTGGTGATGATGGTGGTGGGGAAAGGTAGTCCTCAAAGTCCTAAGCTCGGTCTTGGCTTCCGTCGGTTTCCGGTCAGCTTGATCGGTCGGCGAACGGACAGAGTTTCTGCTATGTTTGGAGTTTTTGAGGAAGAAGTGGTTGCCATGGCTGGCTATTTATAGCCGCCAATGAGCCCCCTAAAATTACCTATTTGCCCTTCTAATTATTTACCAAAATGCCATTATTCATTTTCATTTTTATTTAAATTAATTAAGAGATAAATTAAGGGTTACATCATGAATAGTAAAATGAATAAAAAATTAATTTGCAACAAATCTGAATTCTCACGTGCTGCAATCAGATTCCCCCTTTTTCCCGGTTTCGTTTCGCTCGTTTTTTATCACTCGAAGTATCGGTGCGTCGCGCACGGTCGTCCGAAAAATATTCCATTTGAACCATCGCGATCCTCTAATTTCCCTCTACCCAAGATTATTAAAATTAAAAGGTGTTTGTGAATTTTTCTCTGGAGGAGTATTTTCACGGTACCTTTTTACGCGTCGTAAAATTACAACGGCAAACACTCGCAGTTCGGTTGTCTGCGAGACTTCCTACAGCGACTACCCCCATATCCTATGGGCAGTTAACCGGTAATTTGAACATCCTAACCCTCCCTAGTTCATGGTTTAGAAATTAATTAGGTCTAATTTCGGCGATTATTTCTCTGCAGGAACGCTGGATGCTACATTCCACCCCCTTAGAAAAATTTCTCCCACGAAATTTAAGTGGAGGCTGGGATGTACCTTCGAATAGCTCCAGATAAGCTCTTCTCATGTCTGTTTCCAGCTCCCACGTCTGGTCCTCACAAGCTCCATTTTCCCATATGACGCGCACCATCTTGACTTCCTTAGTCCTTGTTGTGTGAGTCTTGCGGTCTACGATGCGTCGAGGCGTCATCGGTAGGGATAGATCCTCCCTCGGTTGCACTTGGTCCGTATCCAAAATGTGATCCGGCGACGCATGGTACTTCCTCAGTTGAGAGACATGGAACACATTATGGATGTACACCAGATGCGGCGGGAGAGCTACTCGGTAGGCAACCGCTCCAATTCGCTGAAGAATCTGAAACGACCCTATGAATCTTGGACTCAGTTTCCTGACCTTGAGGGATCTTCCAAGTCCCGTAGCTGGGGTGATCTTCAAGAACACGTGCTCTCCTTCTTGGAATTCCAACGGCTTCCTCCTAGTATTAGCGTAACTCTTCTGACGATCTTGGGCTGCCTGAATTCTCGCTCGGATTGTCTTGATCCACTCTTCGGCTTCCTTGATCTCATCCGCAGTACAGTTCCAGAACTTGGTTCCTTCATGCCAGGACAGTGGTGATTGGCATTTTCGACCATACAGGGCTTCAAAAAGAGCCATGCCAATACTCGCCTGATAACTGTTGTTATAAGAAAATGTGACTAAGGGCAACATCTCGTCCCAATAGCCCGGTAAGTCCAATGCACACGCGCGCAGCATATCTTCCAGAACTTGGATCATCCTCTCCGACTGTCCGTCAGTCTGTGGGTGATAAACAGTGCTAAAGCATAGCTTCGTCCCGTAGGCTTTTTGAAACGCCGTCCAAAACCGTGAAGTGAATCTGGGTCTCTGTCAGAGATAATCGATGATAGGATCCCATGTAGCTTCACTATCTCCTTGATGTAGATCCTCACCAGCTTCTCCAAGGGATAGTTCATTCGCACCGGAATAAAATGTGCGGACTTGGTCAGGCGGTCCACAATGACTCAAATAGCATCTATTCCCCCCATCGACCAGGGCAATCCAGAGACGAAGTCCATTGCTATGCCTTCCCACTTCCACTCAGGTATCTCTGGCGGAGTCAGTAGTCCGTGTGGCTTTTAACGTTCAATTTTTACCTTCTGACATGTCACACACCTCTCTACCCAGTCTGCCACATCTCTCTTTATTCCTGGCCACCAGAACATCGGTTTCAAATCCTGGTACATCTTAGTCATTCCTGGGTGAATAGTGAAATGACTTCTATGAGTCTCTCAAAGGATATTAGCACGTAACTCTCCTTCATCCGGTACACAGAGGTGTTGATTAAACCGCATGAGACCGTCCGGTCCAAAGGCGGCTTCTTTCATCTTCCCCGCCTGCACGGTCTTCACTAAGTCTAGCCAGGCATCATCCGTGCAGTTCCATTGTGCTTTCGCGATCCTGATCCGGAACTCACTGGTAACCTGAATCTGCCAAAATCTCATGCTAGTTGGCTGGCGGGTAAACCCCAAGTCAAGATCTCGAAAACTCTCAATCAGTTCCTGCTCCTTTATCATCAGCCAAGCCGCATGCAGCGACTTCCTGCTCAAGGCATCGGCTACTACATTAGCTTTCCCTGGATGGTAGTTCAACCCGAAATCATAATCCTTCCGAAATTCCATCCAGCGATGCTGCCTCATGTTCAGCTCCTTCTAATCAGACAAATACTTAAGGCTTTTATGGTCCGAGAATACCTCAAAGCGTACACCGTACAGGTGATGCCTCCAGATCTTAAGAGCAAAAACCACAGCTGCGAGCTCTAGATCATGCGTGGGATAGTTTGCTTTGTGTGTCCTCAGCTGCCTGGAAGCAAAGGCCACGACCTGACGGTGCTGCATCAGCACGTATCCTAACCCCGTATGAGAGGCATCTGATGAAAGCCAAACGCACGTTCTCTATCCTTGACACAGCTTTGGTTTGTCACAACCGTGCCAAGTTAGTGGAAGGCGTATTTGTACTTCTTTGTCGTTCAAATTAAATTTATATACATACCTACTTTACGGCTTTCAGATTCCAAAAGGAATCCAATTGCAGTATAGGGTATGGTCGATCCCACAGGGAATTGTAAAAATACCGTTCTTGAGTTCATTTAATTAAACAATGAGGTGAAAGATTTGTGATTTGATTTATATTTAAATAGACTAAATAAATAAAAGACAGGAAAATAAAATAAGAAGCAAATCAGAGGTAGTTCCGGAGCTTGTTGGGAATTTTAATCACATCATAGTTTCATGCATCCAGTTACTTATTACATAGAACTATCGTTTGATTGCCCGCCACCAGTTCTTAACTTGTCATCACTTTCGCGCATGACAAGATCACAGGTTTCCCTTGTTAAACTGTCACTTTCGCACACTAGCTTAACAAGGTACGCCAGCATTAATCCAGATGTTAAAACGGCTAACCTTTATTCCAGTTACGGCAACAAGGTTAGATGAAATGATTTAGGTCAGACTCTAATGATTGTAACTTTCGTTCACAACGTTCAAGTCTAGGTTCTAGTTAAGCATAGCATTATTGATTTTAATTTGGTTATGACCTAATTAGCATAACTTTCGTTCATGTAATTAAGTCCCAAATCAAGAATCAAAACACTAAACAAAACTAGCATTAGGCATGAAATCATTCAAGCAAATCATAGGAAAAAGGATAGATTCATATGTAATAGTTACATGGATACAAGCAAACTACAATAGTAATCAAAATCCCAACAAAAAGAGGGTTAGGAACCCATCTTACAAGAGAATCTCAGAGGCAAGGTTTGGGCACTTACCATGACACGTGCTCACGCTATCATGGCCATGGCTTCGCCAAGCTTCCTTGATCTCCGGCTCCTTCACAAGCCTCGTTTTTGTTCCTAACCTAACCTAAACTAAACTAAGCTTCAAAGTACAAAGAAAATGTGTAAAAGAAGTGAAGAATGGAGGGGAGAAAGGATGCTTTCGAAGTGGTCTCGGCCTCCCTATTTATAGGCAAAATTTGGGGTCCATCGCTCAGCGGTTTTGGTACCATCGCTGAGCGATAAGCTCTGAATCACTGGGCGGTGGCGCACTATAGCTGAGCGATTGTACTTTTACGCGTCTTCATTAAATGCTCGGCAGCTTTTGCAGGGCGGCGGCTGACGTGGATGGCGGCGCCAGGCTAGCTCCAGCTGGCGCAATAAATGCGCCGGCGCAAGTGGCTTGCCGACGTACTTTCGCTGGGCGATACAAGTAACATCGCTGAGCGATTCTTTTCTAGGCGCTGAGCGGTGTTTTGTCCTTCGCTGAGCGATCCCTTAGTCCAGAATCTTCTTTTTAAGCTTTTTTCCAATTCTTCCCTTTTCTTCCATTCTTCATGGGATTATTCCTTAATAAATTACACTTGCATCCATCTACCAAAATATCTTAGAAACCTACAAAATATGGGGAATTAATTAGATAATTTTGTTAAAAACATAATAGATAAGTGCCATTTTGATAGGTCAAATTTGCATAAATCGGGCACTTATCAGCATCACAATACACCTCGTACGGAGCTTGGGGATTTGGCAAAACCAGCACTGGAGCGATAGTCAGCTTCTCCTTCAGGGTACGGAAACTCTGCTCACACTCCGGCGTCCATACAAATGGCGCATTCTTCCTTGTCAGCTTAGTCAACGGCAGTGCTATCTGTGAGAATCCCTTAATAAATCTCTGGTAATACCCCGCAAAGCCTAAGAAACTCCGTACCTCCGTAATGGTCGTGGGCGTCTCCCACTGCTGAACCGCTTCCACTTTTCCAGGGTCCATTGCCACTCCCTGTTCCGACACCACGTGACCTAGAAACGGTACTTCCCTTGCCCAGAACTCACACTTGGACAGCTTTGCATACAGCTTCTTGCTCCTCAAGACCTCTAGCACTATCCTCAGGTGCTCCCTATGCTCTTCTTCATTCTTTGAATACACCAGGATGTCATCGATAAACATAATCACACACTGGTCCAAGTACTCCCTGAAGATGCGATGCATGTAGTCCATGAATATGGCCGGGGCATTCCTCAACCCAAAAGTCATCACTATGAATTCATAATGGCCATATCGCGAGCGAAATGCCGTCTTCGGGATGTCCTCCCCCTTCACGCGAATCTGATGGTAACCGGACCGCAGATCGATCCGAGAGAACACCTTTGCTCCCCTTAGCTGATCTATCAAATCATCGATCCTGGGCAGTGGGTACTTATTCTTGATCGTGACCTTGTTCAACTGTCAGTAATCCACACACATCTGCATGGAACCATCCTTCTTCTTGACAAAGAGTACTGGAGCTCCCCACGGCGACGCGCTCGGGCCGATAAACTGTTTCCCTAGTAACTCCTCGAGCTGCTTCTTCAACTCCTGCAACTCAATTGGCGACATCCGATAGGGTGCTATAGACACCGGCCCGACTCTGGGGACGAGATCAATCGAGAATTCAACTTCTCGCTCTGGAGGGAATTCGGGGATGTCATCCGGAAACACATCCAGATATTATCACACCACTAGAATCTGATCTACCTGCAACTGGACCTTCGTGCCTGCCGAAGCTAATAGAACACATCCCTAGGCTCCGAGTGGACAGTAATATAGAGACATTGCCGTCACCCCCTGAACCTCTACCACTGACTCTGCAGGGGGAACACTAACTACCTTTGCCGCATAATCCAACGTCACGCGATTGGCGCGTAGCCAGTCCATACCTAAATTATATCTAACCCAACTAGAGGGAGACATATCAAATCTGGGGTGAACACTCTACCCTGCAACTGGAATGAGACCTTAAGACACGCTAAACAAGTCTTCACTGGAGGTGCCGTAGGAGTAGATACACTAAGAGTGTACGACAGTACAGTAGGGGTTAGGCCTAAACTCTCGACCCTAGCATAGGAAATAAATGAATGTGACGCTCTAGAGTCATACAACACTGCTAATAGTTCACCTTTCATCTCACACTTACCCTGAATCAGATCGACTTCGTCCTGGATCTCCTCGGCTGAAAGAGTAAACACTCGGCCGGCCTGCTGAGCTGACGGTGGAGTACCCGGGCATACCTCCGCTATGTGCCCCAGTTTGCCGCATTGATAACACACGTTCTGCCCGACTAAGCAGGGTCCTCCATGTTGCCGGTCACACTTCGGGCAGGGCGGCCTAGATCTTCCTGCTTGCAACTGCGGGCCCGGGGCGGGCAGCGCAGCTCTTGGGGGTCCTTGTCGTGGCTGGTTGGGCTGTCCTCTGGCTCTTGGAGTGGGTGACTGCTGAGTCGGTCTTCTCCCCCAGTTCACGAGCGGGCTCGGGAGAGTCCCCCGCTTCCTAGGGTCTTGTCAGGAACTCTCGGCTTCTGCAGGCTTCCTCTTATTCCTCTCTCTGTTCTCTGCTGCCAGGTTCCTTTGCGAGCTTTCCAGAATCAGGCACTTGTCCACTAGGACGGCATAGTCCCAGATGTCAAGGTGGTTCACTGCCACCTGCAACTCTACCTTCAGTCCTTGCTTGTACTTGATGCACTTCCAGCCTTCATCGGGGTTCAGCCGGTAGGTGCTAGAGTACCTTCAAAGCTTGTCAAACTCTGCAGTATAGGCTGACACAATCCTATCTCCCTGTTTCAACTCCAGGAATTCTACCTCCTTGTGGTTCCGCATCCCGCGTGGAAAGTGCTTGTCCACTACCGCGGTGGTAAATGCTGCCCATTAAATAACCACTTTGCGATGCTTCAGCAGAGGCCTAGTAGTCCTCTACCAATCACGAACCACCCCGCGGAACATTCTTGCTTCAAACTTCACCTTCTGCTCATCTATGCAGTCCAAGTCCTCGAAGACTTGCTCCATCCCCTCGATTCAATTATACACGATCTCGGGGTCAGCCTGTACTTCGAAAGTAGGCGGGCGAGCTTTCATAAACTCCGCGTACTTCTGAGTATCGACCTCTCTTGGGGTCGGTGGTACGTTCTTGGCGATCGTAGTGGCAGCCATCTGTGCCGTGGCGTGAGTCATCTCGCGTATAACGTCGGCGAAATCCCCATTGTCTGGGGTGCGCTGTGTCGAATCTCTTCTAGGAGGCATGACTGCCTATAGGGCACTTGCAAAAACCTGAGGTGATCAGTCTCAAGAAAAGCTAGTGCACATAAGCAGTACAATAATCCTAGAAACAGTCTACACCGTCATCATGCTCGGAAGCATAGCGCAGCTCAGTCCTCAGGCTCACTTGGACCAAACTGCTCTGATACCAACTGTAACACCCTAGGTTAGCAGCTTATGCTTAAGTCATAATCTGCGTCCGCTAGGTTGTTATCTGCTGTGTGGGAATACCGGTAGTCCCTAGTTTTTCTTAGAAAATAGTTTAGTTATCTCAAATTAAGGACCCATTTTTTTTTCTTTGCAAGTAATGTGTAACCGTAAAGTAGAGCCAGTCGCGGGAACTATACCATACGTTCCACACAGATGAATGATGCGAATAATAGTTAAATGTGAGCAGCAGTAATCATACAGAACCAAGCTCAATCAGTCAAATACTAGAATGGATAGGGTCCATGAAAATGATATATAAGGAGTCCACAGTACTATATACATAATTATACATATCATCATGTCCATACATAAGTACATATTCCTACTACATCATCTACATCTATATACAGTAACTACTACTATCAGCAAAATACATATATACTACAACTATAGTCAAACTACAGTCAGGGCAACTGGTCCGAGATACAGGGGCTGGGCAGGCTGGTCACTCCTCGTCGTCCTCCTCCAAGCGAACTGTCTCCGCAGGCTCCTTCTCCATAGGCTCCTCCTCCCCATCCAACGAGGGCTCCGGGACGTCGGGCGGGTCCCAGGATCCCCTGGACAGTCCAGCCTCGCTATCGTGCGTGCGGGGCGCCAGGCGGCGGCCGTAAACCTGCGTCACGGGCATTCGAGGCTTCTTCGGCTTCGGCTCTGACGGTAGCAGTCTCACGGACACTGGGTCCGCCTCGACGTCTTTCTCATACGGGGGTGCCTCATCGTCTGCTGTAAAGGCTGGCTCAGGCAGGGCTGGGGGTATTGCTCTGAGAGGAGTGGGGGCGTGCACTACCAGGTATGACCAGAGCTCCATCTCGTCCCCTGTCTCGGGGTGCACATCTCTAAAGATGCTGCGGAGGATCCGCCTCTTCCTCGGCGGCGGCGTATCCATCGACCTCACCTGAAGACCTAAGTGACTGGGGGTGAGAACGGTGGGTTCTTAGTGAATAACTATAGGGTCATGAGGTCTGGTTACTCAATTACTCTTCAGGCCGTCCAGGAGATCTCTAAGTGTTCATGCATCTAGACCTCCCTACCAATTATTACTTGCCCAAATTCCTGGGCAGCTTTATCTAAGTTACTAGGTGATTGGGACTTCTAATCTTTAATTACTTAAGTACTCGTGCTTGGTAATTAGACTCACGATACTATAGTGACCGTCTCGTACGCGTGTAGCGGACGGCTTATCCAACATACATACCTAATGATACATACATACTCATACATACATCCATACATAGCTTACAATAAAATAATGCATGTGGGGCTGGGGATTTCTCTTGCGTGCCTATGGCAGTGTCCTTTTTCGCTATGGTATGCCATCGCCCCTATGTAGACTGGGGGATCGTCATCCCTTGTCCAGCTACAACTTGTGGGACATTAGGAGCGAGGCTCGTATGCGTCCGAACTTCGTGGATGACTTGCTCTCTTACATCCGAACTTCGTGGACGATGTCCAAACTTCGTG
The DNA here is from genome assembly GCA_003254905.1 of Nissolia schottii. Lineage (NCBI taxonomy): Eukaryota > Viridiplantae > Streptophyta > Magnoliopsida > Fabales > Fabaceae > Nissolia > Nissolia schottii. Next base: position 16,090 of record QANU01032640.1, read on the forward strand.
AACGACTTACTCATCTGCATCCGAACTTCGTGGATGACTTTAAGGCTTGAGTCTGAACTTCGTGGACATCTTACCCGTCTTTTAAATGTCATGACATAAAAGCTCAAGCGCTCCTTACTTTCTTTTCTCTCGTCTGGGTGGAAACCCGCATTCAGATCATTCTCTGTGTAACATAATCATAACCCAGTCCGTCTCACATGGCTGGGGAGGGGCTTGTCAGGTATGACGTGCCAAGAGAGGGGTTCCTATTACATAACTATGTCATAACTTCGGGCTACTCCGACCCTCTGTGGCCGGGGCCCGTCTTTAGACTTAATTGTTTTCCCTAATTTAAGTTACCATCTTTGCACATTAGTTCATTCAATTCTAGTGATCTATGGTTACCCTAAGTCTTGTGGCAACACTGCCTCATGAATGCATGCAAGACTCGATGCTCATACTCTATTCTCGTCCCTACACCCCGTGGGTGGCTCATGCAAATGACAATACCTACTCATAATTCTCCTTACATAGTCTTTACTGCTTAGATAAAACTGGTCAGTACCCTCGGACTCCAAACCGCTCAGCGCAAAGGACCCTTCTGCTCAGCGGATGGGTACCTCCGCTCAGCGCCACGTGCTCTAATCGCTCAGCGGGAGGTTCTCCTTCGCTCAGCGCCGACTCGACTCCCAAGGATCCTGAGTCAGACTTATCCACTTACGTGGCGTCCACGTCATATCGCTCAGCGAATGGGGTATCGCTCAGCAATATGCCCTGGCCCTTCACCCACGCGAGGTTTGACTTTGGTCAAAGGTGTTGTGCCGCGCCAGGCCGCTCAGCGCCCTCTTGGCCGCTCAGCGATCTGGTGCGTACAGCACCTAACCGAAGCTAACAGCAAGTCTTTTTCTCCATGTTCTTTCTCATTTGTCCCAAGTTTTTGGGCATTAAACCTGCATCATTTTTACTCTTAATCACTCCCTACACATAAACTCACATACAAGCACATACATAAACATAAACCAAAAGAACACCAAAGGAGGTGCCTAGCCTATGTTACCCACTTCCTAGGGCTGAGTTGGTGATGATGGTGGTGTGGAAAGGTAGTCCTCAAAGTCCTAAGCTCGGTCTTGGCTTTCGTCGGTTTCCGGTCAGCTCGATCGGTCGGCGAACGGACCGAGTTTCTGCTATGTTTGGAATTTTTGAGGAAGAAGTGGCTGCCATGGCTGGCTATTTATAGCCACCAATGAGCCCCCTAAAATTACCTATTTGCCCTTCTAATTATTTACCAAAATGCCATTATTCATTTTCATTTTTATTTAAATTAATTAAGAGATAAATTAAGGGTCACATCATGAATAGTAAAATGAATAAAAAATTAATTTGCAACAAATCTGAATTCTCATGTGCTGCAATCAGATTCCCCCTTTTTCTCGGTTCCGTTTCGCTCGTTTTTTATCTCTCGCAGTATCGGTGCATCGTGTGGAACTAGGTTTCCCTAGTTGTTCCAATTGTTTAATACAATATGTTTTGATGATGACA
>QANU01032671.1:0-20518 GCA_003254905.1 Nissolia schottii
TCCACAAACGCCTAACTTGTTTTAAATCTGATTCTTCTCCATTCAATCCAGACAAATACACCCTCTTGTGTCATCATAAAAGTAAAATACAAGACACAGTAAATGCAACAGGAACCATCCAAAAAGCCACAAATACAGAAAGGAAATGAAATCATCAAACACCATGCCCCGATTGGTAAAAACCACTCGTGCTGAAAGTTTTATGCGTAATAATTGTACAACAGTAATAAGCTTTTGCCGAACCTACTATTAAAAAGGCATTTATAAAAAGCACATTAACCTTGCAACCAATCATCTAAGGAAATAATTGAAGAATAAGAAATGCAACAAAGTTCCCATCTGGTAGATGAGTATTATAATAATCAGGGGGATCTTGAAGCAATCGAAATCAACTATCATCAAGTGCAGCAGAATATTCATCCAAAACAAATCATAACCTCATAATTGATTATTCAGCACAAGCCACAAAAACCCACATCATAAAATACCACTGCAACCGTAATGGTTAAGCATGCTTTTAATTTATTTTTTTTTCCTTGCACCACCGTCGACAACCAATTTGGAAAAGGAAAAAAAATTCCAATCCAATAAAAAGCAAAATAAACGGCAGAAGAAATAAAAACAAAAAAAAGAAGAGAAGTAAAACGAAGCACCTGAATGAAACCAATCAATCGAATAGAACAGAAAAATGAATCAGGGTGGGCTCTGAAAGAAACCCATCTCAGATCATCAAAATCACATTTTTCAACAAACCCATTTACGTTTAGGGGGAAACAAGCAGAGCCTAGACGGTGCTTTTGGGAGCAGAACAAGTAGCGTACCTTTATTATTTTGTTACACAGTTTTTATAGGGAAAAAAAAGGAAGAAGGTGGTTGATTCTTATCCAGAAAGAGAAGGATAGAAAGGGGGATAGTGTGAATAAGGAGAAGGGAGCAGTGCAGAGAACGTGGAAGCAAGTCTTCTTCTCTCAGGGGGGTGCGGAGCTTTTTTTTTTTTTTGTTCTGGTTGGGTGGCGCGTTTGTTTGTTGCAGAATCCAAAGAAAGACAGGAAGAGAGAGAGACAGAGAAAGCGTTGAGTTTTTGTATTTTTGGATCACTGGTTTGGTCCCACTCAAGAAAAAAAAATGCGAATTTTATAATGAGATTAATTTCTATAGTTAAGAAGGTTTTAATTTGATGCATTGTGAGAGGTTAAAAGATATGACTTTTTTTTTATCCAGTAAGATAAAATGAAAAAGGACAAAAGGGATACTGGATCAATTAATTAATCCCTTTTTTATTTGCAATGAGTTTTTTTAAGTCACAAATGAACGTGATAGTCATTATGTTTAGTACTTTAGTATATAATTTTATGAATATGTAGACCTCTTTTTGGCACCTTATAAAATTTTATTGTGTGATGTGATAAAAGTAATAAATTTATAAAAATTACACTCTTTTATAATAGGCAAACAAATAAAGAAGTAAACACCAAATTGAGTTTTGTTTTGGACAAAATTAGGAATATTAAGGAGTATATATGAATACGAGTATATATGAGTATGAGTACATGTTTCACATTATTCGTATCCATTTAATATTTTGTTATTTATGTTGTACTCATATATATTATGGGTATCCATTACCTATACTCATAGGAATTTAAATCTTTCCGATTATATGTGAGATTTGTCCAAAGTTTAAAAAATGAAAAAATTTGTAAAAATCACTCAAATATAGTTCATTACAATATTATTATTAACAAATCATAATTTTAAATTAATAAAATACATAATCAAAATCCACTAACGTTATAGATTTTCATATTGAAGTAAAGACATTTACATAATGAATAATTAGTGAGTATCCATGAATGGAGTACTTCAATCTTTGTATTTATACACATACCCGTGGATATAAAGATTGTGAGTATATTCATATCTGTCGCATATAATACTCATGAATATTTGAGTTTGTAGATATTTTTGTCATCCTTAGTCAAAATGATCCCTCTAGAAGAGAAACTTTCACCATGGTTCTAGTCAATTCCAAATTAAGTTAATATTGAAAATTTTCGGTACTCTATATTCGAATGATTTCATATCCTAAATTCTTTTAGTAGGCTGAAGTCTGGTCCATGGTCCCATTATTATAAATTGTTATAAACAAATTACGTAATTCATTCAAAATTTCAAACTGAGTTTGTGTCGGTTACTTTATAGTTTCAATTAATATTGCTGCATGGTGGCCGAAGGTTCGGTTAAAATGGACCAGAGTCCTAATTTATAAACTTATAAATTAATTTATACATATTGATAAATAACATTTAATATTTTATTTTTTATTTTGTTTCTTTAAATGTCAAGTGTTATTCATTAAATTATATAAGTTTATAAATTATGTTTCCTAAGTAATTTTTGTTAAAATAGTATACTATATACTTTATGAATATGAATCCTCTGAAGGGCCATAACATAAATTATCTTGGTTAATTTTTTTTACTATTGGTTTATTCAATTTGATAAGGTATTTTTGTAAAAAAAAAATAAATTAGATTTCGCCCTCTAACTTTAAAATATTAGTCACTTTTGTCTTCTATTAGTCTCTTATTTCTTCTCTTAACAAAACACAATTCAGTTTTGTTTAGATCCTAAACAACACTGCTTCTAATCTTTTAATTGTTTTAGTTTATTCAACTAGAGTATGATCCGTGCAATGCTTGAGAATTGTACAATTTGAATATAAAATATATTGATGTAGAAAAGAAATATATGCATAGATAAAAATTTTAATCATATTGTTAAATTAAAAAATTAAAAGATTTGATATATTGTAGTTTATTGTAGTAGTACAAATTTTAAAAATATATTTTAAAAATAAATATTTTAATGCACAATTAGGAATGACAATAGGAGCAAAGGATAGTCCACTTTCCTCCCACACCGTGAAAGAAAATCCACTTTATCCCGACACGGGTACTCGTGTTTCGCTATTCTGCATAGATGAATAGGTACTCAAGGATAACCAATATATCATTAAAAAAATTTAATATTTTATTCAAATCTAATACAAATTAATGAAGATGTCAATGGACAATTTACGAGTGTTTATAACTTATTATGACTTGATGGCTTGGTCCGACTCACATATTTTTAGTCGGGTTCGAATTATTAAATTTGACACGTTGACCTTTTGAGCTGGATTCGGATTATGCTTTAGGTTGACCCAACTACCTAATCCAAAATCATATAGGTTTTGAAAATTTATATTTTTGTAAAAATTAGTGATAAATTATTAAATCTTTATACTTCAATTAGTATTTTTTACAAAAAATTATGTTACTTTTGAATTGATATAATTTGTTTTGAAATATGTATAGCAAGTTATTTCTTAAATTTAGTTTGCAACATGTAAAATCTTATAACTTTACTATATGTAATATTCACACCGTAGATATTATATATATAAACATCAGGTCGACCTGGTTTGACACGATTATTAGTGGGGTCATTATAAGTTGAGTTTGAGCTCAAAGAAATAATCCAATCATAAAATTAAGTCAGTACGCATTTTGTTCAACTATGCCCATGTACACCCATAGGACAATCTAAATAGATCAAAAAACTTAAAAGACTTTAAATACAAATAATAAAATATTTAAATGGTAACAATCAATAATTTGAAATGGAGGAATTTGGAGCAACTTCTATTAATCGTAGTAACTCACCTTTAATATATGAGTATGATTAGTCTTGAATGTAATTCAATATGGTACATCTCATCTCATATTGAATACATTGATTTAATATAGTAAATTAATATCAGATTTACACTTTAATTAATAAAAATATTTAAATAAATGAATTAAAAAAATGAAAATACATATTTTTTAGAATGTGTAAAATTGCTAAAATTTGAAATGGAGGAATTTGAAGCATGCTCTATTTATGGTAGTAACTTAGTTTTAATAGAAAGTATGATGTGATATGATTAGTCCTAAATGCAATTCAATATGATACATTTTAAATTGAATATTTTGATTTAATGTGATAATTTAATATCAGATTTATACTTTAATTAATAAGATCAGTTAAATAAATGAGTTAAATAAATGAAAAGTAAATATTTTTTAGAATGTGTAGAATTGTTAGAATTTCAAATGGAAGAATTCAGAGCATGTTCTCTTTATGATAATAACTCAATTTTAGTATATAAATATGATGATTAGTCTTGAATGTAATTTAATATTGTACATTTTAGATTGAATATGTTGATTTAATACTGTAATTTAATATCAGATTTATACTTTAATTAATAGAAATAAGTAAATAAATGAATTAAAAAAATGATAAGTAAATATTTTATAGAATGCGTAGAATTACTAAAATTTGGAATGGAGAAATTTGGAGAAGATTCTATTTATCGTAGTAACTCAATTTTAGTATATAAGTATGATTTGATCCTCTTAGTGTATAGCTTTAATTATTCAATTCGATCCTCTAATCTTATCTACCTAAACAAAATTGTTTATAATGACCTAGTATAGGAAGAATAGACACTTCATGAGACTGTTGTATCCTCGTGTCTGACACATCGTGGACACCGATACACAAAGATACTTGTTCGACACATGTGTTGCATGTGTCCAAATAAAAAAATCATAATTAGTCGTGTCCAAGCATGTATCCAAAAGTTTTTTCAGGCGTGCCCATGCCATGTCCGAGTAAAAAGTATTTTATATACTAAATAATTTATAATAATATGAACCCTTAGAAAATTAGCAAGTATTGACATATGACAATATCTTGAATATTTCATATATTTTGAAAGAGGTTTGAAAAATATTAAAAATTAGTAGTTTGATATCAATAAAAATATTAGGATATTATTATAAATATTTAATTTTATACCTATATATGCTTTGTCCGTGTCTTATAAAATTTTGAAATTTGTGTGTCGTTGTGTTGTATTCCGTGTTTCTTAGGACCCAATTAACTTTGTCTTGAGGGAACCAAAAAAAAAAAAAAGATAACCTTACTTAGGAGTTTTGAAGTATTTTTCTTTTCGAGTTCAAATTAAGATCTAACGAAAGGGAAACTTCGTTGAGAGATTTAAGGGAAAAATCCTCGAAAAATAGAGAAAATTAACCTACTCAACTTTTTTTTTGAGCAAACTCAAAAAAACGAATCAACTGTTTAAAAAAAATCTATGATTTAACTTTGTAGATATTCATCTCAAAATTCTATACTAAGAAAAAATACCTCAAACGTTGATCAAAGCAGGGAGCCGTTGATAATGATCCATTTCATTTTAAATCAGAAATTAATACCTAAACTGTGATCCCTTGGGTGATGAAGATGATAAACAATGTGCATAATGCAAAACGACATCATTTTGATGTCATTAATAGTCATGTCAGTGTAGTCCTTTAGTGTAACAAGTAGGGCACTAATAGAGGGTGAAATTGATTGACATTTTAAAGTTAGAAGATAAAATTGAATTTCTAAAAAAATATACGACTAAATTGAATAAGCTGATATAATTAAACTTGGAAAAAAATATGTTAGTTAGATGAGGGCCAGATATCTTGCGCCCATTGAGGACGATATCCATCCAACTTTTCTCGTTATAGATTTTTGATGCATAATGTAAGGAATCCTACAATATTTCATAATTAAGGAGACGCGTTTCTCGTTTTGCTCAAGTTTGAATTTTACTATCAACATTTAAGGCTCTATTTAAATGAAGGGTGGAAAGGAAAAATGAAGAGAGGAGAACGACTTCACCTTCAAATAACTATCATCTTTAAAAATAATAAATTAGAAATAAATGTGATATGGCTATGGAAAACTACTCTCTGGAGTAGTCTTATTTTGGCAAAAGAACATCAACATGGACACCTTCTGAGAAGTTTGAGATACCGACTAAGTAATTAGTGTACAGTTTACTAGAAGTTGTTTTTCATAAGTTATACAAATGCAGGATTTGTAAAAACAACTGTTTTCTCAACCAATCCGAATGGAAAAATATACATGGAAGATTCTAGAACATCGAGTAGACATTAAAGTTGTCTTTATGAGTTTTGTTTTGCAGGAAAGAAAAAGTTTTTAGACGCATAATTTCAAGATGTCAAAATCATAACTAAGCCAACCAAATATTTCATTCCGTTTAAAACAAAACTCACTAGATCACCTTAATAAGGATACAAAAATGTTATATGTACATCCAATTTCATATAATCATACATACACCATTAATAATGCACAAACTTTATTCTCATAAGTGCACAAACATTACAAACTTGTAAATAATATTCTTAAATATATTTAATTAAGTGCACAAACATTACCGGAGTTAAAACACAAATTTTATGTATATAAATATGATGTATATGTATGATGTATAGTTTTTAGTGTAGGTGTAACAAATCTCACAAGGATACTGACGTCAGAATCTACGTGGATCCATGAAAGAAACCTTCAAACTTATAAAATCAGAAGCTTATACTGGGTTCAATATATAGCTCAATTCTACTGGGTTGACCGCGTTCTAAGCGCCATCGCCGAGAACCATCAGATCTACGACTACTTTCTTGCGAATCACCGCATCTCCGCAACCACAGTCACAAGCAAGCCGCCGTGTCTTTGCCACCAGATCCGCGAGCCACCCCGTCTCCGCCACAGATCCACAAGTTCCGATTTTTGGTGGTTGATAATGAAGGTTGAGATAAGGAGGCAGAGGTTGAAGGCGGAGCACCGCCAACGATGGAGAGAGAGAGAGAGGGGGGGGGGAAGAGGGAGGATGGCTAAAATTAGGGATTTCAGAATTAAGGGTTATAATAGTCCGTTAAAATATGAACAGAAAAGAAAACTTGTTAGCACACATAGATGCACTGCTTCATCAATTTCTATTATAAGAAGACGTTATACTTTTTAACAGTGGAAAAAGTGAGTATATGGTAGACTCATTTGGCCTCTCATTCAATGAGCAAATTTTGACCTTCTCATTTTAAACTTTTCCCTATAAAATCACATCAATCTGGTCTCTTTTAAATTCTATCATTATATTAAGCAACAAAATTTGTATCTCTTTTATTTGGTAGATTTATCAATCAGTAAAATATATAGTTGTCTGAAAACCAAGAAAGAATACGTCAAAAACTTTCACGTTTGTTTTTTCTATAGAAACAAAGAAACCTTAATCAACCTTAACAAAAAGATTGTGCCATTTTTTATCCTTTTATTGGTATTCAAACTCCACTGTTAGTAGGATTGACTAATTCAGTTTGAGATAATGTAGCTGTTATTAATAATTAATATTTGGGTAAATTACAGAAATCATCATTGAGGTTTGACAAGATTGCACTACATCCCAAACTATGTAAAAAGTTGCAATTCACCTTAGTTTTTCATTATGACTTATCAACAGTAATTTATTAGGTTTCTGTTTTCATTTTAAGTGTTTTTTGTTTTCAAAAGTTTGTGAAAGAAATAACGAAAATAGTGAAAATAATAAAATAATATTTAATGTTTCAGGCTTTTGGGAACAAAATAGACGAACACGGAAAATAAAATTAAGAAACAAAATTTTATTATTTTCACTGTTTTTATTAGCCTAATAAAAACAACAGGAAAATGAAATGAAAACAGAAACTTAACAGATCATTGGTTATTAGTCGCACTGAACAAAAATGGGATAGAATGCAATATTTCACATAACTTGGGGTGGAGTGCAAAGCGCAAGGGTAATTTTAGCAATTTACCCTTGATAATTTATTTTTTTCCACAGTTCACAATGAAAGTTTGAACACCTTACTTACCAACCCCTCATTTTCGTAAGGGATTACACAATTACACAAGGGGTTAATTTCAATTTCTAAAACCTTCCAAAAAAAATGGTTAGCTAGCTTGCAAACTAGTGTAATGGTCGTCATTGCAATCATTATGATCATTGTATGATAAAGTCATCGTAGGCCCAGGCTATTACGAAAGTCTGGTAGGCCTGTTTACTCACAAATGTTCAACTAAAAAATAAACTTATTTTATGTTCAGTGAAACTCAAACTCAAGACCTCTGTCATTCAGAGCAATGTCTTATCCACTAGACTAGCATTACTTTTTACAACATTTTATGCAATCATAATGTGACATTTGACCAACAAAAAACAAAAAGAAAAATACCAGCAAAACTCTCTCACATTATTCAGATGAGATGAGAGTGTCAGTGTGGGAGAGTCCTATGGACTATTTAGATTAAGGTTTCTTTAAAAAGAAAAATTAAATAATAAAATTATATTAATAAATATGATTGCTTAAAATGTTGCAAAAAGTAATGCTAGTCTAATGGATAAGGCATTGCTCTGAAAAATAAGTTTATTTTTTAGTAAGCACAAATGAACATTTGTGAGTAAACAGGCTGGCTTAGACCAGGCCAGGCTAAGGAAATTGGCCTATAACAATTAACAGGCTCAGGCCGAAGATTAATGAAACAGGTCAACCTATTAAGGGCTTGGCCTGGCCTGAGCTGGCTTATTCCCAACCCTACCTGCAACCAATATGTGGAAAAGACTATAAGGTCCCATTCAACCATTTTCTATGGCAAACTTTTCCCTACAGTTACAACCAACAAAGAAAAGGGGTCCCATAACACCTCATGCGTACCGTATTTTTATCACAAATTAAACATGGGTTTTGCCAATGTCCTAGAGTGGTTTATGGGAGAAGAAAAAGAAAGTGCACCGCCTTTTTAATAATTTTCTGAGAAGGGGGAAGGGAAAGAAGTTGGATGCATCAATGTGGGGAAGCATGCATGCCTTTAAGCATTAACAAAGTTGTGGTTGACGGAGGCACATAAAAGATAAGCAAGAAAAAGAGAAAAAGGCACAAAAAATTTCCCTTGGATTCCCTCTCAACTAGGATGCCTTATTACATATTGATCATATATTTCTATGTTAAATTGCGGGGGTGTCAGATACTCAAAATTGGTTGGCCTTGCAAATTAGACTTGGATTCCAAGTGTAAAGTGAATGGTGAAATTGATTGGCTACATTACCAAGAAAAATGGATTCTCAATCTACTTGATATAATTGATTGACTTGGGATCAAATTAGGCAAGTAAAATAAGTTTAGAAGAAGAAAGAGAGACTTGAATTCGACTCAAATTTCATTGATATTATAACATTGAAGTACAATGAATTGTAAAGTTACGATAGGATATTATTGATGTCTAGTACAATAGGACGGGTGTGAAAAATTGTATAAATACAAGGAATGTAGATAAATGCTATAAATGGAAAGTTGTAAAACATTGTGTGAAAGGTAAAGTGCCAAAAGTAAAATGGCTTAAAACGTAAATTGACATGAAAACAAAGGTGCATGCAAAGTAACAATAAAGCGAAACTTAAATGATAGGTGTTGTGGGTTGAGTTGCGGATCCTTTTTTAGGTTGCCTACCCGGTATCTAAGGCTTAGCCTTGACTAATCCGGGCCGACCCGGGTTGCGCACCTGGCTATGGCGGGTGAGTCTCCCAGCTGGGATAATTGTGTTCACAAGGTGTCGAACTCGGGACCTTGCTTAAGCGATACCAAACCACTTACCACTTGGACCAACTCCTATTGGTCGAGTTGCGGATCCTTTGAAATGTGATGGTCTTCTATTTATTATTGAAGATCATGCTCCTTTGTAACTCATAACCATTTCTCGTGGTGGATGAAGGCGAAGCCTCAAGTTAGGTAACCCTAGAAGAAAAATACCTCATACCGACATATTTTATTCCTCCATAGTCTCGATTTAAAAGGCCAAATGAGTTGAAAATGTGTTTCAAGAACTGTTGAGCCTAAACTTACCAGCAAATTTTGCACCCGTTAGCATGATGAGTCATGATTATCTTGATTTATGAAGTGTTTGCTCCCTATTTCATTTAAATATCTACCCAAAGACATATGAAAGTCATTAACCAAGTTGAGTTAGTATTTTAGAGACCTATGTTTATCTACCATTAGGGTTGAAGACCTATTGGTGATGGAAATGAGCATCCTGATTATTCTGTGTACACTAGAGAAAATATTTTCTCCTGCATTTTTTATTCGATGGAACACTTTCTTATACACTTTGCATATGAAGCTTGAATTTGTGGTCTAGATCAATATAGGTGGATGTAGAAGTTTGAAAGGAGCATATGGTAAATTCAAATGAAACATAAAAAATAGATCTAAAGTGGAGGGATCAATGTGCAAGACATTTTTGTCAAAGGAGATATCTCACTTTTGTTCATGTTACTTTAAGGATCAAGTCACTTGTATGAGGATTAGGGTCAAATGGTACGATGACAGAGGTGAAAGCTTGAATTAGTCCACCTTATCGATGTTTAATCAACTTGGATGTGCGGTTATCAAAGCCAAAGGTCATTGGTTGAATGAACAAGAAAAACTAACAGTACATAATTAGTTGTTTTGCTCAATTGTAATAAAGTGCAGTCATTGTTCGAGTAAGTGCTCTATCATTTTTCCTCTCATTTATTTGTCTTCTCATCGTTAAATCAAATTTTGATTAGTTTTGATGTAATATTTACAAGAAGTTTAAGTTGGAAATGAGTCAAATTGTTCTGATAAATGATATCCAATATGGTTCAAGGATTATGTATGTATTAATTTAAAAGCAATTCAATCAAATATTATGCATTGTTTATTACTTTTATTTGTCATCATATTGGGTTTTTGAATATGTATTGTAGGTGAAAAACCAATGGAATTACACAGGTGATGACAACTTAAAGAACTTCAGTTGGGGTCGTCTCAATAAAGTTACTAGTTAGCTAATGTATCTTGTTAAAGGTTGCAAGTTTCATATTGTTGAATGTGCAATGGGCCAAAAAAACAAATAACAGTGTTGTAACTGTTAGTATACAAAATGATGATTGGTATGGAGTGGTTGATAAAATTCTTGAATTGGAGTATGCACAAAGTCAGAGGGTAAACTAGATTGTACTTTTCTAATGTGACTGGTATAATCCAAGTCGTCCAAATCGAACTTAGTTACACGTCAGCTCCAAGTGAATCATACAAAAAAAAAAAAGAGGATGTGATCCCTTCATCATTGCACATAATGGAAGGCAGATATATAATATATTATCTACATTATCCTATAAATCAATAAAGTTGGAAGGCTGTGATCAAAACCAAACTAAGAGGTCGAGTTAAGGTAGCAGAGTCAAAAGTATCTAAGGAGGCAGAATAATTACATGAGCTAATCCTTGTAAGGGTAGTTATTGAAACAAGCATTCCTGAAAATTTATATACTGATTCAATGGAGTGTGAGATCATTCAACTTTCTAGCCACCAACATATAACAAGAACTAATCACGAAGTAGGCACAAATCATACTAATGGTGGTGAAGAAGATGAATCTGAAGATGATGTTGAGTCTGAAATTGAAGAAGCATCTTCAATTATCATATTAGTTGTTGTACATTGTGTATTTGACACAATTTTAATGTTTAATTCATTTCTACATTAATAACAATATTTTGTTTCATTTCATTTAAAATCTAAATTTGTGTATGAATATGAATTTTTTATTTTAGGGTTTAAATGAAAAATAGAACGCAGTCCACAATTGCAAAAAAAATAAAAATATTTATTCATAGAACTTATTGATGAATTTATCCCACTACTAGAAATTCACTCTCTACTGGCGGATATATCCGCCGACATTACCAACGGATTTCAAGTACGAAATTTGTCAGTATTGTCCTTTTTAGACAATGTAAATGTTGGAGCTCAAGATTACCAGCGAATAATGTATACGCCGCAATATCCACCAGAAACATGTGGCGCCACGTTAGCCTACATATTACCATAGGATTTATCCCCCAATAATTAATAAATAATTAAAAAAACATGAATTTATTTACCAGTGAATATATCCATTAGTAAATGGTAAATTTTTAATAAATTTAGAGTTTATGGTTTAGAAGTCCAAGTTTATTAAATTTATTATTTATCTTCTTTATTAAACCATAACAACATAACATTATGTTACAATCAATCGGACTAGCAAATCTATTTGAGAATTCTATGTATATATATATAGAGAAACACCAAAACAAAATAGGTCTATTCCATAGATTACAGGGTTTATCATATAATGATTGATCACACGCAACAAATAAATTAATAATTAATTATTATGTACACTCAAGTCGATGACATGTCTAAAGCCAAACATGTACGTACATACATTATTCGTTAATTTATAATTCTTGTAATATAATATATGGTTTTGTTGAATTATTAGTCTATGTAAAAGGATGATAAAAGTGTACCTAGAAATTTTTAGACAGCATAAATACATGTAATTACTTATTAATATGACCTTACTTTTTGATATACATAAGGAACTCATTTAATTGCTATATGGTTTAGGGTTTACGTTATTACTGACAGATTTTACCCTTAGAGGCAGATTTATCTGCTCGTAATCAATTTGCCATTGAGCGGGAAATTTTTCGCCCAAAGGAAACATTGTGTTTCATTTGTTGATTTACCAGCGGATTTTGTGAAATTATCAGCGGATAAATTCGTCTGTAATGGTGACTGTAACAACCCGACTTTTTTCCCTTCACCAAGACTCCGCATAATAAATAATTCAGACTATATTAATAAGGAAAAGATGAAATAAAAATGAAATAAAATTCAAATATTAGTTAAAAAGAATATTTGGCGATCTTGTGACGTCCGGTGACGTTCGGGTCGATATTAGGTTATTATTAGAATTTAATCGCGACTCACAGGAGTCTGTATAAATACATTAATATGAAAATAAATGCGAGAATATCTCAACAAATAATTAAATATTAATAAGCAAAATTAATAGGTCACAACGGTATGTCCGAAATATTTTTAGGACTTCCGTACATAAATCGTTAATAAGCGAGCACAACCGAAAACACACAGAGAAAAATAAAGCATAGATGACCAAGGGACAAATATTTTCCCCCATGGCCAGCCCCTTCACCCGAAGCCCCACACACACACAAAACACACTCAAAAACAAAACTCATCATCTTCTATGCCATAAGCAAAGTTCCAAAGCTCCACCAAAGTTCAACCATCATCCTTTGCTTTTCATCGTCATAATCCACTCTTAAACTCATCAAGGAGACAAGCTAGTATCAAGGCTAGGAGTTTCTCTTCATTTGGAAGCAAGGACATCAAGATCCATAACCCTAAATCTCCATAACCTAAGTTTTCATTCTTTCTTGGCAAGAAGACTTAAGCAAGCAAGCAAGGGTCAATTTCATCCTTCTTCCATCATCAACAAGCTCTTTAGGAAGTGGGTAACTCTAGTTCCTCACCTTTTAATGGTGGATGAGTGTTTATGTGATTATGTGCATGTTTGATGATTCTTGAGATATATGTTTATATATGTTAGAAATGATGCTAGGGCTTAGGAAGATGATTCTGAAGGGTCTTGTGACCTGAATTAGATAGGATTATCATATGTGAAATATGTGTAAAACTCAAGTAGGGTTCCATGGAAGCAAGGAGGAAAAAATGGAAGAAATGGTGCATTCGGTTTTCAGTTTCGCCCAGTGACCGCTGAGTGGCCTCTTGTGCCGCTGAGCGGAATGCATCAAGAATTTTCAAACGTGAACTACAGAGCGCTGAGCGGAAGGCGGTTACCGTTGAGCGGTCTGCAGTCCACGTGGATGAGGATAATGCCGAGAAAATATTTTGCTTAAAGGATAAAAGTCGGTGGAGATATTTTAAAAAGTTGTCAGACCGCTGAACGATGGGATTCTTACCGCTGAGCGATAAGATTCCTACCGCTGAGCGCGAGGGCTCAAACCGCTGAGCGGACCATAGTTTCGCTGAGCGGCCTGAGACTAGAATGTATTATGGGAACCCCTCTTGAGGCACATAATCTGATACTCAATGCTATAACCATGATTGATAACTGAAATGTATGCAGTATATGCCGTATGTGAATATGTGAAGTATATGCCGTATGTGAACATATGAATCACATGTAGTCTGTGGTCTAAGATGTAGCATTCCATGCATTCATGATAATCAAGTTTAAAGGATTAGAAATAACTATGAGATAAGTAAAGATTCTGAAATGAACCATAGGAAACAAGTATGCCATGCTGCAGGTACTGAAAAGAAATGAATTCCGAAAATGCTGCTGAAAATGCTAAAATTGATAAAAAGGCTAAATGCCAAATGCTGAAAAGGCTAAATGCCAAATGCTGACAAGGCTAAATGCCACATGCTGAAAATTCTGAGGCCGTGATCACGTGAGCCAAATCATGATCCCACTTCAGGAGGTCAAAGAAGCATCCTGAATGTGGAAGCCCGCCACAGGTGGTCTCGATATGGCATACCTGGAGGTGTGCGGTTACAACGCCTTTGCATTGTCGAAAGGGGGCAAGCTAAGGTCGGGGTACAATATCCGCCCACTGACAAGGGGTCCCGAGGGGGCACACGGCAGGTGGAAGCCCACCGCAGGAAGGTCGAAAAAGGGCCTACACTGAGGGTGCGAGGTTATTCCGTCATAGTATTTTCAAAAGAGGGCAATGCTATGGTGGGAATAACATATATTCCAAAAGCAGGTTTATTCTGTTATGCAGGTTTATTTTGTTATACATATGTTCATTCTGTTAGGCATGTATATCAAACATGTTCATTCTGATGATTCTGTTATGTTCATTCTGATGATTCTGTTATGCATATTCTGATGATTCTGTTATGCATGAGTATGGGTACTGTATGATTCTACATTCCGTTATGTGTGAGTAGATGTAATGGATGATTATGTTGTTACGTAATTACCGTCAAGAGGACGCTCGAGACGTCTATGTATGTACACGAAATGTTAATCAGCACGAGAACGTAGTAAGCAAGAGTAGTACCCCTATCACCTAGTAATGTAGATAAAGCCGTTCAGAACTTAGGCCAGATAATAATTAGTAGGATGTTTAGCATGCATGTTCACTTAGAAATCTCTGAGCGGCCTGAAGTCCGACCTAACATGAGACGAGACTCAGGAACTAAAGTTATATCCACTGAGAACCTACTGTTCTCATTCCCACTGCCTTATGACTTCAGGTGCTAAAGATGCTTCATATTTTGAGGATGCTGATAAGCTGCCAGCAGAACCATGAGCGGCCATGATAGGCGATGGACTTAGAGAGCAGGATGTCAGGATTTTGCTAAGGGCATACTGAGTAGCATTCCAGTAGCCCTTGTATTTTGATGTTATGTATTTTGGGTTCTGTATATGGTATTTTAGTTTATGTACATGTTATGTGTATCTTACTTATCGTATATACAACTATGTGATGGATGTGATGGACCACATGAATGTATATTGGATGCTTTACTACTATACTGTTATACGCTTTGTTATATTTGTTCTTTCCAACGCATGGCTCTATTTTAGTAATTAATCGATGTAAATGAAAAGTTTAAAAATTGGTCCCTATTTTCTCAATCAACTATTTTCGAAATATAACTATGGATTAAGGTATTCCGACCAGGTAGAAAACAACATAGTGAGCATTGTTTACTATGTACGGGGTAAACAGTTAGCTAGGGTGTTTCAGTGACCGCATCTTTAAATACCAGATTCTTCTCTTTTTTCTCACTTCTCACCATTCTCTTCACTCTCTCCACCGTCCCTTCCCTTGGCGTTGTCCTCTCCCCCTACTCTGCCATACCTACGTTCCTCTCCCATGCCATTGCCCTCGCCACACCTCCGTTCCCACCCTCTGTCGTTGTCCCTACCACACCATCGTCCCCTCCCATGTCAGTATCCTCGCCATACCTCCGTTCCTACCCCCTACCGTCATCCCCACCACACCACCATCCCCTCCCCTGCCGCCACCACCACTCCATCCACATCTGGGCCAGCTAACACCATTGTTGTTGCCCCTTGCCACCATCGCACAAGCCACCATCATGAGTATCTTCTTGTTTTTATTTTATTCTATTTTATTTTGACTGAACTAGATTTATTTGAGATTGTTATTTGTGTTAAAACTTGTGTTAGATTTATGTGAAGTTGAATATATTCAGGATTTGTGTTTGATGTATGTTAAGTTCAATGTACTGGATTTGTGTTAGAATTTAGAATTTGAGTATATTTAAGAGTATAATTATAATGAGTATGAATATTTTATTAAATTGGATTTTATGTTTTTTTAGGAAATTACAGGCAAAAGTCAGTCTCCACCTGCACCATCAGAGGCACCTCCACCTTCAGAGGCTTCTCCCTCACCGTCATGGCCACCGTTTATGGATGATCTCGAATTTTGAATTTCTCTCCTGAAAAGGATTTATGGTTTGGATGAGCAAGAAAGGAATAGTTCTCCGCTAGCAGATGGTCTGCCATCATCAAATTAGGTTTTAGTAGTTCTAGGGTTCTAGTGTGGATCTATCAAAAGACAATTACCCCTTCGCAGAGATGGTAAGTCTACCAGGGTAGGGAATCCTGTACCAACAAACGACCAAGTTTGGTAATGAATAATGTAGTGTCTACTGTAAGACTGAATTGAATTATATATTTTTTTTTGTCAGAGTTGTAAGGTAGGGATTCTTTGCCAGCAAAAGATGCAAGCAAATGACTCGTAGAGTAAAGGATAATGTAGAGAATAATGTAAAGTTTTATAAGTTTTGTAATAAAAAATTGCATATGTGTTTTGAATTAATGTATTTTGGTTATATTGATTACTAAAAATTACTTTAATTTTTTTTATTAATTAATTATTTTACATATTTTAATATAGTTTTTAGCATTTTAATTTTAAATTAATTTTTTTTAGATTTCCAGCAGATATATCCGTTAGTAACTTTCTCCTCGACATCATTTCTGAATCTTGTTATCGGCGAATATATTCGCCGCTAATTATCGGTCCGCTAGTTAGTAGTTATCGATGAGCTCATTACCGTCGGATAATATCCAACAAAAGATCCGCCAGAACCATTAAAATTCGTCAATAATGCACAAAAATGGACTGGTAGAGAGAGCAATTTTCTAGTAGTGTCCGTTAGTAAAATTATGGTATTGGCCAACCTTGACAGCCTGTCTTTGACAAACATTTCTACCGCAAGCATTCTGGCAAATTTAGAAATACATCACGACAAGGCACCCATCGGTAGACTTTATATGTCAGAAAACTCATCGAAAAATTGAAAAATCGTTAGTAACTCCCTTAAATCCGTCGAAAATTTTGTCAGCATAATGTATTTTTCTTCTAGTGTAATAATTAATAATTGCTCTCATCNTTCTCTACCAGCAAAAGATGCAAGCAAATGACTTGTAGAGTAGAGGATAATGTAGAGAATAATGTAAGGCTTTATGAGTTTTGTAATAAAAAATTGCGTATGTGTTTTGAATTAATTTATTTTGGTTATATTGATTACTAATAATTACTTTAATTTTTTTATTAATTAATCATTTTACATATTTTAATATAGTTTTTATCATTTTAATTTTAAATTAATTTTTTTTGAGATTTTTGGCAGATACATCTGTTGGTAACTGTCTCCTCGACATTGTTTCTGAGTCTTGTTATCGGCGAATATATTCGTCGCTAATTATCGGTCTGCTAGTTAGTAGTTACTGATGAGCTCATTACTGTAATAACCCGACTTTTTCCCTTCATTTAAAATGTTACATAGAAAAGAATTAAAAATATAATAAAAAGGAAAATGTGAGATAAAAAGGAAATAAACTTTAAATATTAAATTTATTTCTGTAATATTAACTAAAAATAATAATTCTGCGATCCCGTGACGTCCGGTGACGTTTGGGTCGAAATTAGGGTTTTATTGTAATTGAATCACGACTCACAGGAGTCTGTAAATTATATTAATATGAAAATACATTCAAGAATATTCCAACTAAGATTTAAATATTAACGAGGAAAATTAATAGGTCACAACGGTATGTCCGAAATATTTTTAGGACGTCCGGACATAAATAATTAATTAGCGAACATGACCGAAAACACACTAAGGGTAAAATTGGAAAATAATTATGGCCAAAGGACTAAAACCCTCACGGCAACCCCTCAAGCCCGAAACCCTCACGCACAAAACATCAAAGTTTCATTTCTTCTTCCTAAGGGTTCCAAGACCTAAATTCCCAAAATCCACCAAAGCTCCACCAAAGTTCAATCATCATCCTTTGTCCTTCATCATCTTAAATCACTCTCAAAATTATCAAGAAGACAAGCAAGAGTGGTTGGTGAGTTTTCATCACTTGGTACAAAGCCAAGCTTCCATAACCTAGATTTCCCTAATTATGTCAAGGTTTTCATTTTAGGTCAAGGAATCATCAAGCAAGCAAGCAAGACTTGATTTCATCTTTTCTCTAGCATTAACAAGCTCTTGAGGAAGTGGGTAACCTTAGTTCCTCACCTCTTTAATGGTGCATGATGTTATGTGATTTTGTACATATTTGATGATTATGTGACATGATGAACATATGTGTTAGAAATGATGCTAGGCTTAGGAAGACAATTCTGAAGGGTCTTGTGACCTGGATTAGATAGGATTATTGTGCTTGGATTGGGTGTGAAACTCAAGCAGGTGCCATGGGAAGCAAGGAGAGAAAAATGGAAGAGAAGAGGATTTCGGTTTTCATGACTCGCACAGGGGCCGCTGAGCGGAGTCTTAGGCGCCGCTGAGCGAGTTGAAGCCTACGTGGAAAGTTGAAAAGATATTTTTGGCGTAAGGCGGTGGAGAAAATTCGAGAAAGTGGCAGCTGCTGAGCGATGTGGTCTGTACTGCTGAGCGATACAACCTCTGTCGCTGAGCGCAGAGGCTCAAACCGCTGAGCGAATATCAGTCTTCACTGAGCGGCTTGAGACTAGAAAAGCTTATGGCACCCTCTTGAGGCTCATAGTCCAGTATTTATGGCCATATCTGTGATCGTTAGCTGAATTGTATGAAGGTATATGCTGTATATGAAAGAAATGTACTAAACATGTATATGTCATGTAATCTGTGATGACATCTGTAGCATTCCATGCATTCATGATACACCTAGTTAAAGACATTAGAATTAACTCTGAGATAAGTAAAGATACTGAAATGAACCATAGGGAACAAGTATGCCATGCTGCAGGTACCAAAATGCTGAAATGCTGAAATGCTGAAAAAGGGCCATTGCCCAATGCTGAAAAAGGGCCAATGCCCAATGCTGAACAAGGGCAAATGCCCCATGCTGATAAAGGCTATATGCCACATGCTGAACAGGCTGTGATCACGTGAGCCGATTATGATCCCACTTCAGGAGGTCGAGGCATCCTGAATGTGGAAGCCCGCCGCAGGTGGTGTCGATATGGCATACTTGGATGTGTGCGGTTACCACGCCTATGCATTGTCGAAAGGGGGCAAGCTTAGGTGGGGGTACAATATCCGCCCACTGTCGAGGGTTCCGGAGGGGGCACACGGCAGGTGGAAGCCCACCGCAGGAAGGTCCAGACAGTGTCGGCCTACACTGAGGGTGCGAGGTTATTCCGTCATACTAGTGTCAACAGAGGACATTACTATGGTGGGAATAACACATATTCTGTTATGCTGTTATATTCTGTTATGCTGTATTATTTTGTTATGCACATGTACATTCTGTTAAACATGTTTATTCTGATGATTTTGTCATGCTTATGCTGATGACTCTGCTAGACCTATTCTGCTGATTCTGTTATGTTTATGTTGGATGACGATATGATGCATACTCTGATGATTCTGTTATGCGGAATGTATTCGGAATGTATTCTGTTATGCATTGTGATTATTCTGAATGTATAGTCTGCCGTTCTGCCGTACCGTCAAGAGCACGCTCGAGACGATTTTCACGAGATGTTAATCAGCACGAGAACGTAGTAAGCAAGATTAGTTTCCATATCACATAATAATGCAGATAAAGCCGTTCAGATAGGCCAGATAATAAATAGTAGGCTGTTTAGTATGTATGTTCACTAGAGATCTCTGAGCGGCCTGAAGTCCGACATAATCGGATACAAGACTCAGGAACTAAAGTTATTTCCACTGAGAACCTACCGTTCTCATCCCCACTGTTTTATGACTTCAGGTACCGAATATGAATCTTATTTTGAGGATGCAGATGAGCCGCCAACTGAGCCATGAGCGGCTAAGAGATAGTTAGATGTGTACTTTTTGCCAAGGGCATACTGAGTAGCATTCCAGTAGTCCTTGTATTTTGATGTGATGTATTCTGACTTATGTATTCAGTACTTCAGTTTATGTACATGTGATGTATATCATACTTAATGTATATACAGTTATGTGACTTTGTTTGATGGACCACCTGAATAGGTATTGGACGCTTTACTATCTTACCGTTACACGTTTTGTTATATTGTTTATTCTGGCGTATGGCTCTATTTTAGTAATTATGCAATGTAGAATGAAAAGTTTTAAATGGGTCCTTATTTTCTTAAGCAACTATTTTTGAAAGACAACTATGGACTAAGGTATTCCGACCAAGTAGACAACAACCTAGTGAG
>QANU01032723.1:0-15074 GCA_003254905.1 Nissolia schottii
GGGTTTCACATCTTGCAAAGAAACAAAAATCTGAGAAAAACAAGAGAAACCTAATTCACCCCCTTTTAGGTTGCTATCTGTAGTTACATATGCCTCAAGACAGCTTCCATAAGACGTTCTGGTCTCAGGCCGCTCAGCGAAACCTCTTGTTCGCTCAGCGGTCTGAGCTCATCTCGCTCAGCGACATGAGCCTCATCACTCAGCAGTGAGAGCCTCATCGCTCAGTGGTAACTTCCTTCGCTCAGCGGGCTTGGGCCTGGTTTTCAAAAATATCTTTTCCATCCTTATCCTCATCCTTAGTGACCTTCAGGCCGCTCAGCGGATCCTCTGGCTGCTCAGCGCCTTGGGGCCGCTCAGCAGTACTTGGGCGAGGCTGAAACTGAATGCCTGGTTTTCTTTCTTTTCTCTTCCTGCTTTCTCATGGCCACTTCTCGAGGTTCTCACACATATTTCAACCATCATAAAACTAGCTAATCTAGGTCACAAGACCCATCAGAATCATCTTCCTATCCTAGCATACATAATCATCCATAACCATAAGCAAACAAATACATAAACACATAACAACCACCAAGGATGGTGAGTAAGGTAGATTTACCCACCTCTTGAAGGCTGATTCGATGATGAGAAAGATGGGGAAAGAGCAGTCCTCCAAGCCTTGAGCACGGTCCAAGCGTCTGGCAGAGTTTCTGCAGGGTAACCGCGGCACACACGGGCAGAGTTTCCCCTAGCTCCAGAGAGAATTTTTCTCTTCAAATTTTCTGAATATGGAGGCCTATTTATAGCCAAAATTCTTCCCCCATAATTACCTTTTTACCCCTTAGGATAATTACCATTTTGCCCTTTTTATTTTCTTTAAAAATTAATTAATTAAAAAGATAATACAAGTGTCACATCAATGAATAGTGATTGAATTTTATATTATTTTTCCCTTGAAATCAGATTTGCCTCGTGCTGGTTGCCATCTTTGACCGTCTCCCAGTCCCGTTTCGCTTGTGTTTTATCGCTTGCAGTGCTGGTGAGTCGCGCACGGTCGTCCGAAAAATATTCCGCTTATACCGTCACGATCCTCTATTTTCCCCCTACATGGGAATATTATTGGTTTAAGGAATTTGTGAATTTTTATCCGGAGGATTATTTTTCACAGATACCTTTAACACGTCATCGAGCCCCGGTGACCGCAGACCGCTGTTCTTCTCGCAGTTTCGTTACTTCCCGACCTTCCCAATGGGGTCGTGGGACTATTCTAAGGTGTCTGAAACTTTTCCCTGGTACCAGTTGGGTTTCCAGAGGCATTTGTGAATTTTTATCGGGAGGAGTATTCTTCACAGATACCTTTGACCCGTTATCTCTCACCGGTGTCCGAACGGGACCGTTCCACTGACGCTTCAGCGGTCGCCAAAGCTTCCTAGTAACAATTTGGGGTTAACTTTAGGGATTTTGTAATCTTTCCCCCACGAGGGATGGTTTCCCAAGACTTGAGGCCCTATGCTCAGTTCCACTGGCTAAACGGGGCCAAACGGGACTGTTCTAGTGTTTACGGAATTGTCGGAAACTCAGCAGAACTCCGTTTTTCTGATGGTTTGATTTTTCCGTCAAATTCTAAGGGCCATGAGGAACCATTTGAGTGTCATCAGATTTTCGAAAAGCTAAACAGACTTCTTCCTACAAACATATATAATTATGGGAGTTGTTTATTACGCGAAATCCTTGTAAGGGGAAAATCAGGATGTTACATTCTACCCCCTTAAAAGAATTTCACCCCAAAATTCGCACATGCCTAATGTTTCAAATAGTTTCAGTTTACTTTCCTGAGACATGTCTTTCTTCTGCACGGTGGAGCTGAGAGTTGGTTGTTTGCTGGACAATCCTTGGTGAGGTGTCCGCTCTTTCCGCACCAATGGCATCTACCAGGTTGGCTGACCGGGAAGGGTGCTCTACAGGCTTGGGCGAGATGGCCGGACTTTCCACATCGGTAGCAAAGGTTGTTCCCCATCGGGCACTCTCCACTATGAAGCTTACCACACTTCTGGTAAGGTGGCCTGTGTTCTCCTCCTTGTCGCGGTTGACCTTGTTGGGATTGGTCCAGGGTCTGTTCTTGCTGTTGCTGCTGAGGCTGATATGGATACCGTCCTCCGCCCTGACCTGGGAAATAGGGTTGGAAGGGTCCTTTCTTCCGAGGCTCCTGTGACTGGCTCCCTTGCTCCACTGCTTTCCTCTTAAGTCGCTCATTCCTTGCAGACGTCAGACTGGTCGTTGATTCCTCCAGGGTCAGGCCAGCATGGTGTAGTTGCGAATGTACAGATGATTGACAGACACCTGAAGCTCCGACTTTAGTCCTCTTTGATATTTCCCGAACTTCCATACCTCGTCGGGGTTGAGCTGGTACGTGCGAGAGTAACGGCACAGTCGTTCAAAAGTGGTCGTGTACTCGGCTACCGTCATGTGGCCCTGTTTCAGTGCAAGGAACTCTGCCTCTTTTTGCTCCCTGAGTCCAATTGGGAAGAACTTATCCATGAAGGCAATGGTGAACTGGGCCCATGTGATCGGGGCGTCTCCTTCAGTCAGGAGGGGGCTAGTAGTGTCTCACCATTCACCTGCCGCCCCTCACAGCCTCCTCGTAGTGAACCTGACCTTCTGGTCATCTATGCAGTGAAGGTCCCCCAGAACTTGCTCCATTTCCTTCACCTAGTAATGAACCTGCTCCGGGTCCATTACCCAGGGTTGGCTCGCATAAAGTCAGTGTACCTCTTTGTGTCAACATCCTGCTCTGGTGGTTGAGTATCTCTCTGAATAGTCATGGCTGCATCCAGCTGTCGAAGGATCTCGGTGAGTCCGGCGTCTTCGGTGGGACGTGGTGTAGTTTCCCTTCTAGGCGGCATGGCTGGTTTGGTTGCACCTGCAAAATCCTGAGTTGATCAGTCTCAAGACAAGCTAGTGCACAAAGATCCAGCACATACAACTTAGTAGAGTATCCACCGTGAATCATGCTCGAGAGCATGGTGCAGTCCAGTCCTCAGGCTCCATGGGACCAAACTGCTCTGATACCAACTGTAACACCCCAGCTAATTTCCCACTTCCATGGCAGCAAGCAATGCTCACAGGGTTATTATTCGTTGTGTCGGGTTACCTTTTTCCCTTACCTTTACCTTTGCAAATATCACATACACGAAAATATGGACCAATTTGAAAACCATTCATGTGCATTATCATTTTATAACGTAGGAGTCGTGCGTGATTAAGAGAACATATAACAATAATCGTTAACGTTGGGCATAAGGGAAATAGTGACCAGAGTAGAACTTCAAGAGTATATATGCATAAATATATATAATTACATACAAGGTCCCACATATTACACATTGCCATAATAATAAGTATTTACACAAAATGTATAAAAGACATAAAACATAATACAAAACATTTATTGCCATATCACGATCATCATCACTTTGCTCCGGCTTCAACCTACTGCAGCTCTCTGTCGCCTACCACGCGTACCTGGGGTCGATCTCCTCGATCTGTCCACTTGGATCCATAACCAAGTGGGGGTGAGAACTCTTGGTCCTCAGTGGGGTTCCTTAGCACTACCTATTGTTCATTTTCTCGGTTATCCTTCAGGCCGTTCAGGTGTTTCTACGTGATCATGCATATTAGAATCCTATTGGTTATTATCTTGGCCTAGGATCCTGAACAGCTTTATTTATGTTACTATGTGATCAGGGAACTAGTCTTTCTTATCTAGGTTCTCGCGCTTTCTATTCCTAAAGATCGTAATGTAACCACACAAACATGTATGCTGACAGACACAACTAGTCATCAACCATATGTTGCTCGGTAAACCTTCCACCATGCTTGCCAGGCACAGGACGTCATGCTACCTTCGAGCATGGTATCTTTCATCATGCACATTTCTAAGCACGGTATCTATGCAGGGGGTCATCATGCCGATGGGGCACGGTATCAATGCATGTCATCATATCATTCATCATAACCATTCCTGTGTACCAATACTCCCTCGTACACCCCGGGCCCGTCGACCCGCATGGCAGTGTATGACCTGCCTTTTCTGCCTGTTCCTCGAGGACACATGACTCCACCCCCTTACCGAGTGGCGAGGGGCCGCCCTCATGGCTAAGCCGGAAGCGGACCGTATCATCATTCATTCATTCTTTTCATCATCAGTCTTTCAAAACATGCCATGCATAACTTTTACCATATGCACATTTATCTTTCTCATCATGCTCTTGTTCCTACATTTCATTCTCATCTTCATTCATTACTCATTAATTAGACAACAACCTCTAGTGATCTATCCTCATGATGCATGCTTGCTCAAACACATAAACATATAATCACATAATCACATCATAATCTAAATATAAATCATTTAGGCATGGGAGTGTTGGAACTAGGCAGTATAAAATATCTTTCATAGCCTTGCTTTCATAAACTTTCATAAATCGAACCCCATGAAGCAACCACGGTTCAGGCCACTCAGCGCCCATGAGTACCGCTCAGCGCCCACTGGCCTGGCACCCCTCAGAGGTCCCTGGAGTCAATTAGTCACAGATCAGCTTATAAAACATTTTTCAAAAGTTATGTCCCAGGCTGCTCAGCGCCCTGGGCGTGACTGAAGTTCCTCCTTTGTTTTCTTGTTATTTTTTTGAAATCGTTTTCCATGGCCACTTCTTGGGATTCACCCCAAGTTCCAACCATCACCATACAAGCATGTGTAACTCAGAAAAACATAAAAAATCATAGCAAAATCATCTACCTATCCTAACCAAGCATTTCTAGCATAACACATAATAAGAACATAAAAGCACACAAGCACATAGGCCACCAAAGAGGTGAGCTAGCTTAGGATTACCTACTTTCCTAGAGCCCGAAAGAGAGGATTAGAGAGGGTTGGGAGATGAGGGTGTTGCGTCCTTCCACTGGCTCCCTGTTCCTGACAGCGTTTCAGCGGAGTTCCCGGACCGAACGAATTTTTGGAAGAGTTTCAGGAGAGGTATGAATTTGTGAAAAATGAGAGAAATGATGGGGTATTTATAGGGGAGGCAGGCTGCAGCTGATGGGGGCAGATTGGTCATAAATGTTGTGCCAAAATTACCATTTTACCCTTTCTAATTTAATTTCTTAATTAATTAATTAATTATTTTGGATAACTATAAGGTCACATCAGGTCAAATCAATGAATAGTGACCCATTTTTAAGTATTTTTCCTTGGAAAATCTGATTACCCACGTGGTCAATGCAGGTGTGGGTCCCACCCAGTCCCGTTTCGCTCGTTTTCGGTTGCTCACAGTGCCGATGCGTCGCGCACGGTCGTCCGAAAAATATTTCGCTTATACCGTCGCGATCCTCTAATTTCCCTTTACCTAGGAGTAAGGTTTATTCAAGGCATTTGTGAATTTTTCTCCGGAGGAGTATTCTTCACAGATACCTTTGACCCGTTATCTCTCACCGGTGTCCAAACGGGACCATTCCGCTGACGTTTCAGCTGTCGCCAAAGCTTCCAAGTAACAATTTGGGGTTAACTTTAGGGATTTTGTAATCTTTCCCCCATGACGGATGGTTTCCCAAGACTTGAGGCTCTATGCTCAATTCCGCTGGCTAAATGGGGCCAAACGGGACTGTTCTAGTGTTTGCAGAATCGTCAGAAACTCAGCAGAACTTCGTTTTTTCTGGCGGTTTGACTTTTCCCTCAAATTCTACGGACCATGAGGAACCGTTTGAGTGTCATCAAATTTTCAAAAAGCTAAACAGACTTCTTCCTACAGACATATATAATTATGGGAGTTGTTTATTACGCGAAATCCTTGTAAGGGGGAAAATCGGGATGTTACATCCTAAGTCATACGACGACCGGTTTCTCATGATGCATGCTTCCATACACGATAACATATATATATGTACTTGTTGGATCCCATAAAACAATTAAAAATTCAAGTTCTTCAAGAAGCATTCAAATGACTAGGGTTTCATTTGAATGAAGCCTGACATATCTTTCATTCGATTGCTTGAGGAATTCACTCGATTGAAATCCTTTTCAGTCTTTCATTCGATTGAAAGAATCATTCAATCGATTGAAATCTCAAAGTCTTTCATTCGAATGCCATTAGAATTCAATAGAATGAACATGTTAAAAATTGACTCACGAGAGCATTTTCCCCAGGTGTCTGTCACCGTAACTTCTTTCCTCATTTTCCAGTGATCGAACAGGTACAGTTATGGTTTCCAAACATCAAAGTCAACAATAACCTCTTTCCACAACTTATTCCCTAAAATTTCTACAAAGTATTTTTCTAATCAAATACAAGCAATTACACATATACAGTCATATAAATAACCGCATAGACAGTGGGCATAGGGTTACCCACTTCCTATGCAGATTCCGAATCGTTAGAGTTGATGTAGATAATATCCCCTCCACGATGGCATGCTCCTATAAATTTTCTGGAATTTGGCAGCGCTTCCGCGATGTGCGCGAACAGAACCGAAACCGAACAAAATAGAGAAGGAAATGAAGCAGCAAGCTTCGGTTGGCTTGCCTATTTATAGGCAGCCTCCCCTTGCTATTGTGCTTGATATTTTCATATATATATTATTTTATTATACCATTATTATTATTATACTTTATTATTATTATTATTATACTATTATGATATACATCCCCCCTGTTTCTGTTACATCCTCCCTCCCCTGTTTCATTTTACATTATATTATTATCATTATATTTTATTATATTATATATTATATATTATATACATTACAATATATATATATATATATATACACACGTATATATGCCTACAGTGGCCGAATGACGACTGTTAATAATATATATTATTATTATTTTATATTATATTATATATATAATATATACATATATGTTTTCGCACAACAATAGCCGAATGCCACTGTTACTAATTTATGATTACTTTATATTATATTATATCATTATACTAATATAATAATATATCTGTCCTTATCCCTGCCACCGTAGGCAGGGGGATGAACTTGACTTGATTTCTGTGGCTTAGGAAAATTATGATCATGTTTGATCGCGTTTTATCTTTAACTGCTTGTGTATGGATATCCTAAAAATATACCGAACACATATCTGCGATCTGTAACACCCCTGCTAACTACATACCCTCGAGTAGTACGCAATGCTCACAGGGTTGTTATTCACTTGGCGGGAATACTCATAGTCCCTCATTACTTTTCGAAAATACTTGATCATGGAAAATACGGACCATTTTGAAACACTTTATGCTGAGTGCTTATTCATAAAGTATGAGCTATGTCTGAATCAAAGTATATAAAACAAACGATAGAGCCGGAGGCTTGCCACGAATAGTCATTCATAATATAAATATTTACATAAGCAAGTACCTAGTCCTTCGCAGATAGTTACAACCAATATAGAGTATAATAATAGTTACATATACAAGGCATAATCATTACATAGCAAAATATCTGTCTACCGCAAAACTAAACTAGCTGGTCCTCTGCTAGTCTGTGCTTGACCTTGACTACTCCATGTGCCGCTTGTAACACCCCTACTCTCCGCTTATGCTATAGTCGTAACACTGATTATAGGGTTGTTATCTGCTTGGTTGGGGTTACTTCTAGCCCCTACTTTTACGTTCGCAAATATTTCTTATGCAAAATATGGACCCATTTGAAAAATCGTTCGTGTGTTTATCAAGTTATTAACTAGGAGCCATGAGTGATTAAGAGAACATATAACAATAATCGCTAGCGTTTATCATGAGTTAGGTAGAGATCATAGTAGAATATGAGAAGCAAGTGTATCTATATACATATTTACAATCAAGGTCCCAAAACACAGTTACACATTTGCCTTAATAATAAATATTACACAAAGAGTATAAAAATCATATAACATAATACAAAACTTCTATGGCCTTGGCGCGACCGTAGTCTTCTTGCTTCAGCTCCGATCTACAACTCTCTGTTGCCTACCATGCGTACCTTGGGTCGATTTCCTCGCTGTGCCCACCTAGATCCATAACCGAGTGGGGGTGAGGACACTTAGTCCTCAGTGGGTTCCTTAGCTCTACCTATCACTTCATTTCTCGGTTATCCTCCAGGCCGTTCAGGGATTTCTACGTGATCATGAATACTAACATCCTACTGATTATTATCTTTGCCTAGGGTCCTGAACAGCTTTATCTATGTTACTAGGTGATAGGGGGTCTAATCTTTCTTACTAAGTTCTCGTGCTCATTAACTTGACTCGCGGTGCTACAGTGACCGTCTCGTACGTGTCTGGCGGACGGCTACCCAACATACATACATAATGATACATATATAATCATATATACATCCATACACAGGTTACAGTAAAATAATGCATGCGGGGCTGGGGATTTCTCTTACACGCCTGTGGCAGCATCCTTTGTCGCTATGGTATGCCATCGCCCCTCTGTAGACTAGGGGATCGTCATCCCTTGTCCAGCTACAACACGTGGTACACTAGGAGCGAGGCATCGTATGCCTCCGAACTTCGTGGACGACTTAATCACTCACGTCCGAACTTCGTGGATGGCGTCCGAACTTCGTGGACGACTTAATCATCTGCATCCAAACTTCGTGGATGACTTTAAGGCCTGAGTCCGAACTTCGTGGACTAAGTCTCTCTTTCTCATATGTCCGAACTTCGTGGACATCTTACCCGTCTTTTAAATGTCATGACATAAAAGCTCAAGCATTCCTTACTTTCTTTTCTCTTGTTCGGGTGGAAACCCGCGTTCAGATCATTATCTACGTAACATAATCATAACCCAGTCCGTCTCGCACGGCTGGGGAGGGGCTTATCAGGTTCGACGTACCAAGAGATATTCCTATTACATAACTATGTCATAACTTCGGGCTACTCCGACCCTCTGCGGTCGGGGCCCGTCTTTAAACTTAACTGTTTTCCTTAATTTAAATTATCACCTTTGCACATTAGTTCATTAAATTCTAGTGATCTATGGTTGCCCTAAGTCCTGTTGCAACATTACCTCATGATACATGTTATCATAAATACTACACATGAACTCTACTATTAAGTGCTGGTTGGAATATAGGGGACCTTGAAAACCCCTCTAAGGAACCACTCGGTAACTCCAGGGAACCTCCGCGGAACCTACTCAGTCACTCTTCAGGGAACTGCTCAGCAACTCTAGGGAACCTCTGCGGAACCCACTCAGAAACTCTCTAGGGAACCACTCAGCACCATCCCAGGTGCCCGATCAACAACTTTCTAGACTCCTCTCAGTCACTCTCCGCGGAACCACTCAGCATCATCCCAGTTGGCTGCTCGTCAACTTTCTAGACTCCTCTCAGTCACTCTCCGCGGAACCACTCAGCACCATCCCAGGTGCCCGTTCAACAACTTTCTAGACTCCTCTCAGTCACTCTCCGCGGAACCACTCAGCACCATCCCAGGTGCCCGTTCAACAACTTTCTAGACTCCTCTCAGTCACTCTCCGCGGAACCCAACACGGCACTAACCACACCAGAAACATCTCCCTTACAACGTAATGACCAACCTTGATATATATCATACTAACTATCTAACACATAACCCCACACAGGCAGTGGAGGTCAGATTACCCACAAGGTTTAACAACCCAAACATATATTTATCCTCTTCAAAACATTGACAACAGATGCAAGTTTATTTCAAGGCATACAACACCTATTATGTGCGTTTTATCACATATTCACAACAACCATAAATAGATCACCAAGGAGGTGATTTATGCATAGTTAGCCACCTTATTTAGAAGCTTGAGAGGCTGGTTGGATGAGGAGAAAGTTGGGGAAGAGCGGTCCTCCGAGTGCGGATCTTCTTCTTGGCTTCATCAGGTGTTCCCTAGTTCCGATGGCTCCTGCTGGCTCCGGGCTTGCTTTGACGCCTCCGAGCTCCTCTTGGCTGAATTTCTTCAAAATTTCCTTAGGATTTTGAAGGTATTTTCGTGGGCTAAGGCTAGGGGATTTCTGGAGGAAGTGAACTAGGTTTAAGGCCGGCGGTGTCTGGGTCTCCGGTTTGACTGACCAGCAGTCGATCGGGCAAACAGACAGAATTCTGGCAAGGTATCAATTTTTCTATGTCATTTTCGGATTTGGAGAGGGGGTATTTATAGCCCAAGGCTGAATGTACAACACCCCTGCTAACTGCCCACTTCCATGGTAGTAAGCAATGCTCACAGGGTTGTTGTTCGTTGTGTAGGGTTACTTATAGCCCTTACTTTTACCTTTGCAAATAATTCTTACACAGAAATAGGGACCAATTTGAAAATCGTTCATGTGCTTATCAAGTTACAAATTAGGAGCCATGTGTGATAAAGAGACATATAACAACAATCGCTAGTATCTACCACATGTTAGGTAAAGATCAGAGTGGAGTATGAAAAACAATTGTATATATATATATATATTTACGACAAAGGTCCCAAAATACAGATACACATTTTCCTTAATAATAAATATGTACACAAAGGTATAAAAGTCATAGAACATAATACGAAACATGTGTCGCCTTGGCGTGAGCATAGTCAGTTTGCTCCAGCTCCAATCTACAGCTTTCTGTCGCCCATCATGTGTCTCTTGGGTCGAGCTCTTTGCTATGTCCACCTGGATCCATAATCGAGTGGGGGTGAGAACTCTAGGTCCTCAGTGGGTCTCCTGTGGCTACCTATGATTCATTTACTCGAATATCCTCCAGGCCGCTCAGGTGTTTTAAAGTGAAAACATGCTTCCTACTGATTATTATCTGGCCTAAAGTCCTGAACGGCTTTATCTAAGATTATCTAGGTGATAGGGGAACTAGCCTTTCTTACTAAGTCTGCGTGCTTATGAATCCTACACTTTAGTTATAATTAAGCTATCAGTCTCGGGTCGTTCCCTTGACTTACATCATACATAAACATCCATGACTATGCATATATACTTTATCACATACATACTGACATACATACAACTGTTCAATCATCACATTCATACACATACATACTTCTTTATGCTTCTCGCTACATATCCTTTATACTACATGCTTGGGGACCTTGGGGATCTCTTACGCATACCGGCTCACCCGGGTTAGCGTCCTTCTTCTCCTTTCTTTATTCTTTTAGGTATGACGTCATCCTTCCTTCACTTCTCTTTTTGCTTCGATGAGCAATCTTTACTTTAACTTTACTTTACTTTCTTTGTGCCATTAACCTCTGCGAATCAATCCACCCTTTTGGGATTAATCCGTTAACCAACTCCACCCTTTTGGGACTTGGCAAGGTAACACATTTTCCTTCCTTGTGTCTTTAACCTCTGCGAACTAATCCACCCTTTTGGGATTACTTCGTTAACCAAATCCACCCTTTTGGGATTTGGCAAGGTAACACATTGGCCAATCCACCCTTTTGGGACTGGCGAGGGGCGTGTCAAGTAGACATTGCCAAGAGCTGGGCTTCCTAGCATATAACTACATACGTATTTCCCTAAGTTCCATTATGCTCTTTTTACATTAAGTCATTGACCTCTAGTGTTCTAGGGCTGCCCTAACTCTTAAATGGCATCCCATCCTCATGATGCATGCTTCAATATATAATAATAGCTTAACCATAGTCATTGGATCCCTTGAAACCATTAAACTCCCAACTCTGCCAGGTTTCATTCGAATACTTGCTGTGGCATTCGAATGAAATCCCTCGAAGTTCTTTCATTCGATTGGAATAGGTTTTCATTCGACTGAAATCCCTCGACATCGCTTCATTCGAATACGAGGGAATTCATTCGATTGAAATCCCTAAAACTCGCCTACATTCGACTGCAGTGGAATTCATTCGAAGGAAAGCTCAGCTTGGGCTTTCATTCGATTGAATTCCTTAAGGATTCGAATGCAGACTACAAAAATCGCCTTCCGAGACTCCAGATCGTAAACTTTCACTGTTCCTAGGGTTCCAAGTAGTACAGTTACGCGTTTCATTTTTCTACCGTTCACAAAACCCTTTTTACACAATATCCCCCCAAAATACTACTTAACAGTTATACAGTCAAATATACAGATAGGCACATATACAGTTAAAAACTAAACCACATAGACAGTGGGCTTAGGGTTACCCACATCCAACGGCGATTCTGCTCCGGTAGCTTTGTTGTGCCGATTTTCCTCTTCACCATGGCGTGCTCCGGGAGTTTTTTTCTGAAGTCCGGTAGCGCTTCCACGATGTGCACGAACGTGAATGAAATTTGTAGAAGCTGAAAGAGAAATGTAATATTTCCCTTCTGAAGGAATGGCTATTTATAGCCTTGCTATTTTCTATTTTCTTTTTCCTTTTCTATTTTTCTTTTCTCTGTTTTCTATTCCTAATAATAATAATATTATTATTATATTATTATTATTATTATAATATTATATTTAGTAAATATCTTAGATTAAGGTTTCTTAGGGTTTCTGGGTCAGTTTTACTCCCATTTGATCACGTTTTATCCAAAGCCTCTCGTACCCGGCTGTCCAAAAATACACCAGACATACCGCCTCGATCTACTAGTTCTCCCAGTCATACTGGTATGTCAAGTTAAGGTATTTGTGAACTTTTCTCCGTGAGAGTATGTTTCACAACTACCTTTGGGTCCTGACGGGACTTCCGGTGTTGGCCAAAATTCAACCCAATACTCGCACCACCTCTGTGAGCTTACAAGACCTGTAGTTGGACTGGTAGTTTGGATTAAACTCATAATTATGAATTTCCAGTCTAAATAACCGTCTTGCAACCACCTTTACTTGCACGAATTTTTTAATTCCGCGAAATCTTTGCAAGGGAGAAATCTGGGATGTTACATTCTATCCCCCTTACTGGAATTTCGCCCCGAAATTCTGGTGTGGCTAAATCCTTGGGTCCACCGCTTTTCCACTAAAGCTTTTACCTATCGTCATTCTATCCCAATTGCTCCCTAAGCCTTTTCCGCCTACACTTCCTCAGAACTTAGTCCCTTAAACTCTTATTTTCCTACCCGGATGTACCTGGGAACTCCCACGCTCCTACCCGTTACTTGGATTCTCTCGTCTCTTCCCACACCTTTGGAACTTATTTCCGTAGGGTTGGAAAAGGTCGCCCGCTCCTCTAGTTCTGCGGGACGCTTCCCTTGCTTGGCCCTCTTCCTTCTGTCTCCCTCACTACTTGCTGTAGTCAGATCTCTTGCTGACCTCTCCAAAATCTTGCATTTGTTCACCCTCATCGCATAGTCACACACGTCCACGTGAATGACGAACGCCTGCACCTCAATCTTTCAACCTCTAAAAGAGTCCGTACCCTGTTTCAATATGCGAAATTCTTGCTAAGGGAAAAGTGGGATGTTACATTCCACCCCCCTTAGAAAAATTTCGCCCTCGAAATTTAGAGGTAGTGAGAATTCGCACCTTGAGAACAATCCAAGGTAAGCTTTTCTCACATCGTCTTCCAATTTTATGTTATTAATTTATTTTATTTTATTTCATTTTATTTTTGGTTTAGGTTTTTACCTATTCCCACCTGCTTTCGAAGGGGCCTAGCGGTGTTCCATTACGCTTCCGCTGCGCCTTCCATGACTCAACGGTTCCCACTCCACTACGATATTGGGGTTGTTACGAACTATGACCCCCTTCAAACTCTATAGGACTTCGACCTTCTTCTTCTTAGTGATTTTTCTCAAATCCACAATTTGAGTCCAACACATACTTTTAAATTGGACTTTCTCCTACGGTTTCCAAGGTTCCTCTAGCTTCCATCTTACTCCCGATCCTTCTAATTAACCAGACTGGTGCAACCTAGGCTTTATGATCTCTAGGTGCCGAGAGTTTTCTCCTTACTATAGTATGGCTACTCCTCGCAATCCTTCCTATACTCCCGGGAGGCTCCTCTAACTAGTCTTACCGAATCGCCTTCTTGCATCAAAACATCTCCCACCGTATTAACCTTTCCTCCGGACGGCTCTCTTTTCACCCTATGGGATCCTTATGGTTTCTGGGGGTGGTTACTAGCCTACACTGCATTGAATCCATTGCTCCTTGTGATCTTCCTTGAACTGATTAGGGTCTCTATCTCATTTTCTTCCTAACTACTGTTCTATATTGAAACGGTACACTCCTCTTGACCACGCTATCCTCTGAACCCATCTTAGGCACTTCCAAAAATCTTTTTCTCATTCGGGAACTTCAACTTATCTTCAAGGAATATGTTCTTAAATTTTATGTTTTTGAGGTGATTTATAAAATTTGTTAAACTTGATTTTCCTATCGGAGATAAAGAGGTACAATTCGTGCCGTGACTTAGAGCGGATAAGACAATTTTGGGATTACCTAAGAACGACAGGGTAGACGAACTCGTGATCGTGCTTCATCGGAATAGGCGGACGAAGTCAGCTAGAGTTTTATAGGAAACGAGATGGCGTGACTCTTAAGAGATGCAATGGAAGGAAGGGGAAAACCTGTCTTCACATCTATCGCTTCGAAAGAATAGAACATTCAAACCTGACCTGTAAACTTCCAACAAGGAGAGTCAAAGACTGGCAAGGGAATGGAGGTAAGAAGATGCAGAGGCTTGGGCCTTTACCATAAGATCTCTTTCAGAGGTGAAAATGTAAGCATATGGGAATGTCTTATCAAGGATAGGATCAAAGGATTTTCCAAGGAAATTCTTGCTACACGGAGGGATGCATGTGCATGGGAGTACTTTAATTGGGAGAAGGAACAAAGGGCTTCCCATGGTTAGGGGTTCATTTTCCAAACAATTCGTTCTCTTTCAGTGAGTAACGGGCTAATAGCAGGGAGACACTTAGCAGAAGGCTAAGTTCCTCGAGAATAAGGTGTACAGAGTCCACTCTACACTAGCTATCAAACCCTGAATACACTTAACAAGACACAGAGTTAGCTAGGCTCTATGTTCCTGAAAAATGCAACAGTCGAATGAAAGCAAAGTGATAGAGTGCATTATGCCACACCACTCCTTATCTTCAAAGACGAGGCTTAGTGCATGGCGAACTGATTCTGAGTATGCACAAGAAACAAGGACAGATCA
>QANU01032810.1:0-15050 GCA_003254905.1 Nissolia schottii
AAGGAGAAAAAAAATATAAGTAACGGCTTTTAATATGAGAAAAATGTTGTTTTCAAAAAAAAAGAAATTGTCATTTAAGTGTGTGGTAAGAAAAACTATAAAATTAAATTTATTTTAATAATTTATTATTTTAATAATTTATTATTTTAATAATAGCTTTTTGTATATAATCAATTATGTGAGAATTAATTTATGTTTAAATACTTAAAAAAATTAATTTTGAGATAATTTATTTTGTTTAAATTATGATTTTTTTCTTTGGTACCTAAGCTTCTATGAAAGTATTGATTTCTCATTGGATTTAAACGATTGTGATTCATTCACAAATTTAAAACAGTAAATAATTTGAGTTAGCAGAACATGTGGCGAAATTTTAGATACTATGGTATACCCTTAAATTTTATGGGGTATCGAAGTAAACCCCTTAAATTATGAGTTATTTTTGTATGATAAAATTACTAAAAAGGCATGAAATAATTATTTATATATTGTAGCATTTGATATTTGAAAGACAATTCAGTAAAAGCATGAAATTTTTTTATAATAATGAAAGCAAACAGCTTTTCATGGAAAATGTGCAAAAACCAGCCGCGGAAGTTATTAGCAAAAATAGCTTAAGTGTGTGTCTAACAAGAAAACTAAAAAATTAAATTTATTTTGATTATCGTTTATCTAACAAGGCCTTTGGTCTGGCTCGTTATGGGCATGAATCGAATCAAGGAACATAGTTATTAAACTCGTCTCAGAATCTGGGAAAATTCGGCTGATTTCGGGTTTACATAACAAACTCAAAAAATTTCGATTTAAACTTGGCACCTTAAGAAAGTGTCGTCACTCCTTTACCAGTACGCTACATATTCTATTGTATTAAAATAATTTAATTAAAATATATATTATCTACAATAAGTGTTACTAAAAATAAATACGTAATTTTTAATTTTATCACAAATGACATTTAAATAACCATAAAGAAGAGTTATAAATACTTGCCACCTATCATATTTGTTTGTTATGTTATAATATTTCAATAATTATATATATTTTATATATAAATATTTAAATTATTAATTATTTGTGTCATTTCATTTTATTTATTTAAATTTTTAATATATTTATTTAATTATATCTGGTTCAAGTGATGTAATGACTCACTAGTTAAACCAGTGACCCAATAATCCGATAATGTCATCGGGTCGAGCTCCCGGTTGGGTTTAATAACTATGCTAAGGAGCTGGTTGGTTGTGTTGCATCTCTGCAAGCTACCGAGTCAGGTTGGCTTTGTAACATCCCGTTTTTCCCCTTAGCGAAAACTTCGTCAAAATTAAATAAAATAAATTTTAAGACAGTTTAGAAAGGTTAGAGAAGGAGTTTTATGGTTAAGAATGCCCAAAGAACCTAGGGTTGCGGTTGTAGGAAATTCCACAGACAGCAGAATAGTCCAGTTCGTACACCGACAAGCGGAAACGGGCCGAAAGTATCTGTAAAGAATACTGCCCTGGAGAAAAATCCACAAATGCCTTAAAGCAATGATATTCCCATGTAGGGGGAAAATAGGGGATCGCGACGGTATAAGCGGAATATTTTTCGGACGACTGTGCACGACGCACCGAGATAGCGAACGATAAAACACGAGCGAAACGTAACCGGGAGAAAGCCAAAAAGATGGGCAGCCCACGTGAGAGAATTCAGCCTTCAAGGGAAATTAATAAAAAAAATTCAAAATACTATTCATTGATGTGACATTTCTATTATGTTTTAATTAATTAATTTTTGAAGAAAATAAAAAGGGCAAAATTGTAATTATGCATAGGGCAAAAAGGTAAATTTAAGGGGCAGCCTCTTGTCTATAAATAGCCAGCCCATAATCAGAAGAAAAAAAATGAGAAAAATTCCTATCCTAGCCGAAACTTTGTCCGTGTGCTCCGCAATTACACCGAGGAAACTCCGCCGGAAAGCTTAGATCGCACCCAACGCTTGGAGGATGCCACTCTCGCCTCTCCCTTACCACCGGACAGCCCCCAAGAAGTGGGTAACTCTAGCTTACTCACCTCTTTGGTGGATGGATGTGTTTATGTGTGTGTGTGTGTATGTTTCTTTGCATGTATGTTTATGTATGTTAGAAGTTATGCTAGGATGTTAGGAAGATGATTGTAAAGGGTATTGTGACCTGGACTAGATAGGAATTTGATGGTTGGAATATGTGTGAGAACCTCAAGGAGTGGCCATGAGAAAAGAGGAAAAGAAAAGAAAGAAAACATGCAATCGGTTTCAGTTTCGCCCAGTACCCGCTGAGCGGCCCCAGGCGCCGCTGAGCAGAGTGAGAGAAAAAAAAACCAATTTTTGAAACGTGAACTCCAGGGCGCTGAGCGGCCAGAGGACCTGCTGAGCGGGCTAAAGGTCACTGAAAGATAAAGATGGAAAGATATTTTTAAAAATCGGGCCCCAGCCCCTGAGCGAAATGAGTTATCGCTGAGCGATTAGGCTCTTACCGTTGAGCGATGAGGCTCTGATCGCTGAGTGAGAGGAGCTCAAACCGCTGAGCGAACAAGAGGTTTTGCTGAGCGGCCTGAGACCAGAACGTCTTATGGAAGCTGTCTTGAGGCACATAATCCAACAATTTATGATTTAAGTGATGTGTATGACTGCAGTATATGAGCTATGTGATGTAATAGGTAGGATTTCATGCATGATATTTATGGAAGTAATATGTTAGCATGCCATGTATTATGTTAAGGTATTCTTAGCGGATTAGAGGTTAATCAAGTAATGAGTAAAGATTATAATTGAAATGAACCATAGGGAACAAGTCATGTCATGATATGTGCAAAGATCAAAATTGAACGCTATGGAAAAAGGATGTAGTTATATTAGTAGGAATGCCCAAGCAGAACAAGTAAACAGTAATAAGAACAGATTAAACAGTAAAGCAGAGCAGAACAGACAGTAAAACATTTGTCCGCTTCCAGTCTTGCTGTGAGGGCGGACCCTTCGCCACCTGGTGAGCGGGTGGAGTCATGTTGCCTCGAGGAACAGATAGAAAAGGTTAAGTCGTACACCACCAGGGGACGAGTCCCAAGGTGTACGAGGAGGTGTGGACAAGCAGCTAAAGCAAGAGAAAAGTAAAGTAAGAGAAAGTTAAAGCAAGATTACATGATGTCCTATATGCATAAGAAAAGATAAAAAGGACGCTAACCCAGGTGAGCCGATATGCGTATGACAAGAAAGAAGGACGCTAACCCAGGTGAGCCGGTATGTGTAAGATAAGAAAGAAGGACGCTAACCCGGGTGAGCTGATATGCGTAAGATAAGAAAAGAAGGACGCTAACCCGAGTGAGCCGGTATGCGTAAGAGATCCCTAAGTTTCCCCATGCATAGAGTATGAAATGAATGTGTGTGA
This sequence comes from Nissolia schottii, assembly GCA_003254905.1. NCBI lineage: Eukaryota > Viridiplantae > Streptophyta > Magnoliopsida > Fabales > Fabaceae > Nissolia > Nissolia schottii. The sequence continues at coordinate 3,398 of QANU01032810.1, forward strand.
AATGATGTGATGAATGAGCATATGATAAATGCATATGTGATGAGTAAGTATGTGATGCATAAGTATATGGTAAAGTATGTAAGTATATGTATGAAGTAAGTACCGTCAAGAGAACGCTCGAGACGGCTATGTAAATATGCGAAGGAAAGTAACCAACACGAGAACTTAGTATGCAAGAGTAGTTCCCCCATCACTTAGTAAAGTAGATAAAGTCGTTCAGGACTTTAGGACAAATAATAATCAGTAGGGATGTTAGTATGCATGTTCACTTAGAAACACCTGAACGGCCTGAAGTATGACTAATTGGACCACGAGATCTCAGAGCTACAATTTTTCACTGAGAACCTACCGTTCTCACCCACATTGCCTTATGACTCCAGGATAGCATGACGTGTATGCCGAGACAGAGCAAGTATCGGACGACAAGCAGCCGAGTTATGGACGTCAGAGGATTCCGAGGAAGCAACGGACAGTAATTTATGCTTTATGTTTTGAATTAGCTCAAGGGATTAGATGTTCCGTTAGCCCATATGAAAATTTATATGTATTATGACTTGTATACTTGATGATGTAATTATGTATCATTATTTGGATGTGTAATTGTGTTATGGACCGAATATTTGTATCTTTGTCTACTTCTCTCGAAACATCCCCAGTACTGCTATGTTGTAGTTAGTTATCGCTTAAGTCCATCGGGACTCTATCGCTTGTATCTTGATATGTTTTCTCGAACACGCACGACTCTTAGTTTATGCAAGAAAGGTAAAAGTTTTGAAAACGGTCCATATTTTTGAATAAGAAATATTTGCCAAGCTAAAAGTAGGGGCTAAAAGTAACCCCACCAAAGCAAAAAACAACTTAGTGCGCATTGTTTACTACGTACGGGTAAACAGTTAGCTAGGGTGTTTCAGGCTTCTTGTGTTATTTAGCACAATTTCAATATAATAATACTTAGTTATACTATATTTTCCTTTTAGAAAATTCATAAAAATGTAACCCTAAAGAGTCACTCACTCATACACACAAATACATTGTCACCATAAGTGTTGCATTCTCACTCTCCCCCTCAACAAGTCTCAACCTTCTCACCTTATTATTCTTCTTCTTCTCGAATAAGTTTTTCTTCTATCTTCCTTCCTGCTAGCTCAAGCCATCTTCTCTCTTCCTTCCTACAAGCTCAAGTTCCATAACTCGTCGCCTTTACCTTCTCTTAGTGTTCGTCGTCATTGAGGCCGATTTGTCACCACATAGCTCAATTTGCTGTTGCTAATGTCGATTCGTCACTGCTACTCGATTGCCATGGCTTGTTAAGAATAACGTTTGGCATGGCCTTTTTTTCACTCCTATTTTTAAGATAATTTATTTTGTTTAGATTGTATAAAAAAAATTATTTTTGTATGATAAAATTACTAAAAAGGAGTATGAAATAATTATTTATATTATATAATATTTAATAGTTAGAGTTAATTTAGTAAAAACATAGTTTTTAAAAAGTTTTTTGAGATAATTTTCAAGTAAAAAACTTTTGCTTTTAACTACAAAAACAATTCAAATTTAGTAGAATAGATTATAATCTATTTGACAACATTTATCCAAACATCATGCATATTTTAAAGTACCTTTTTTGAAGAAAAAAAAAGTTGTTTCTTCCTTTACCCAAACATGCTATAAATTTTGTTAAAAAAGTTGTTGCTTATTGTTTTTTCCTCTATTACCAAAACATCTTCCATTTCATCAAACAACTTTTTTAAAAAGAAAAGCAAAGCTGCTTTTGTTAATTCCCAAACACATTAACATTTTGAGCATTTTTTATTATAAAAAGTTGTTTTATTTTTATTATTGTTAAAATAGTTATTCCCATTTTACTCAAATCTACCAACTCTGATAAATACAATTTACTTTCTCTCACCAACTTTTATACCCTTTTTGGTAATTTATATTATAAAAACCGATTATTTTTAAACAATCTAAACAAAACAGATTATATTTAAATCACTTTTCAGCTTAACGATCTATTGAAAATACTTATATAAGTAACGCAATAATTTATAAATAAGAAATATATTCATCTCCTCATAATTACATCAATACATTACAAGAGCATCTGTCAATATTAAATTGATAACAAAACAAGAACTCAAAATAAAAAACAAATAAATAAATAAATAAATAAATAAATAGTGCAATAGAACTATCATTTGGCTGAACTCGTGTTAGGCATTGAGCTTAAGAGTATTTCACCCGGACAAGTTAATCATTCAACGTAGATGGTCTTCACGGCTAATACTTACTAGGATACAACAATCACTTCTCACTAACTTTTCGCTTAATTAGTGAGGCTACAAGATCAACTTGTTTGGATTGTTGAAGGTGTGAGAAACTAAATAGATATGTATATTATTATATCCTAAAGAATATATTTACAAAGAAATGTACGTCTATTTATAGAGTTGTTACAGATAACAAAAGATATAACCAAAGAGTATCTTAACTAATAAGAGATAAGAGAATGGCTTAATAGATAAGAGAATATCTTAACATCCCTTCTCAAACTCAAGTAGGTGGTGATGAAAGCATCTTTAGTTTGGAAACCAAAGTGCAGAAGCGACCAGGATGGTGAACCTTGGTAAATATGTCACCAGGTTGCTCAAGAGTCCCAATGGAGATGAGTTGAAGAGTGACACGCTCTAACTAGTTAGCTTATGCTTAAGTCATAAGCCACACTTACTAGATTGTTATCTGCTTTGGTTGGGTTACTTCTAACCCCTATATTTTTCTTTGAAAATATTTCTTACGTGAACATATGGACCGTTTTGAAATCTTTCCCTTTTTTTTTACTAATTTATAAACTAGGAGCCATGCGTGTTCGAGAAGATACATATATATATATATATATATATATATATGTATATGCAAGCGATAGAGTCCTGAAAAACTTAGGCGATTAAGTCATTGTACAAAACATTTTATGATATATACAGGAATACAATGTGGTCCAGAATACAATTACGCATTCAATTGTAATAGTACATAATACATTTAATTTACATAAGAGATAAGGGTATGGCTAATCCCTTTGGCTAATACAAAGTTCAAAACACGCCTCTATGCAAGATAAACCCCATCGTCCTGCTATTTGCCTTGGGACTTCTGGGCTCCCAAGTCTTTCCCTCGTATAGTGATGCTCACTCTGCTCTGGCACACTTGTCGTGCCTTCTTGGAATCGTACATGAGTGGGGGATGAGAACGTTGTGTCCTCAATGGGAAACCTAAGGCATGACTATCAGCTTTTGCTTCATTTATGATCTAGGCCGCTCAAGAGATCTCTAGGTGATAAAATATGCTAAACTTCCTACGTATTATTATTATTCATGCTAGTCCTGAGCAGCTTTATCTAATTACTAAGTGACGGGAGATTCTCTAATCTTTGCATTACTTATCAAAAGGGATGTATCGGACTTATTAATCCTTAATTGTTTAAGTAACATGACATTGAGTCATGTATTCTTGTAGAGGTCATCTTGTGAAACCTTATAAATATTGTATTCAAGGAGGTTTTCAACAAAATTTAAAATCATTTGCGCTTTACAACGATAAAGTATTTTGAAATGGAGATTTAGTCACGACAGTTTCTTTAATAATTTTGTAATGTTTACCGTTATGTTTTGTGTAGTTAATTTGGATGAAATCCTAAAATTAGGCATCGATGCAAATTTTCTTTATTGGATACTTATTTTGTTATGCTATTCTCTTCTCTATTGTGAATAAAGTTGTTGATTGCATATTATTAAATACTTATCATAAAATTAAACGTGAATAAAATTGTTACTTTTGGTTATATATCAACAAGAGAAGAATTAGTGGTCTTACTAGTAACAGAGTAGTAATAGAGTCTAGATGCTTTTTGATCTCGACTGAACAACCGTCATGCGGTTCATATTATTAGAAATTTGACTAACTTAACCTGACCTAACTGAGTTCTCTTAAAGAGACAAAGGTCTCCTAACAAGGATTTTCTCCATTTCTAGAACTCAAATCCGAGACATCTGTTTAAAGAGTCAAGGTACCTGCCACCTTGACTAACCCCACGTTGATAATAGAGTCTATATACTAGTACAAGAAAAATACATCAACAATTTTTTAAATCAATAATTTTAATTAATTGAAACACATTTTAATTGAGGGTAAAACCCCTTTTTTTAGTCTCATAGTTATACACAAAATTAATCATTTTCGTCCCCTATTTTTAAAAGTGTTCAATTTAATCATCTATTTCTTACAATGAATGGATTATTATTTTTCATTTAACCGCACTTTTTAAATATGAGTAATGTCACTGTTAAAATATAGTTGAATAAAAACAAAATGATCAAACGGACTCATTTTAACAAATATTTAACTAAATTGAATGCTTGGAAGAAAATAAGGCAAAAATGATTAATCAGATATAATTACGTAAAAAAGACAATTTTACTCTTTAATTAATGCATGCTAGTAATATACATCCAATAATAGAGGAGGGTAAGCGCACCCAAAAATTTGCATAAAATAATGTTACGTGAATAACAAAATTAAATAAAACATAAAAATATAATAAAATATGAGTAGACGTGTAGAGTATTATAATTAGATGAGATCTATACACACTTATATTTTATTATATTTTTATGCATGGTCGAATTTTAAGGTTGAAAGTAACATTGCTTGTTGCCATGTACCAAAGCACACAACTTTAATCAACTTGGCCGTTGGAAGTAACCCGGAAGGAAAGGCCACTTTGTGGAATATGGGTCCCCCATATAGCACCACAAGTCAAATTGACATTTTGACAGCAACCAAAAAGACGAGAGAGAGGGGGGGGGGGAGACGTAATATTACTTCCAACGCCAATTCAATGATTGATAGCAGCAAAACGAGGCTTCCTCTCTCCCTCTTGGAATCTATATTGAAGCACACCACCAATCTCCTTATTCCTCGCTAGTTCCATTAGCGGTCTTCCCCGTATTTATATGCCCCTCACTCCCAATTTCCACTCAACAAACTCCTCTCACTCTTTAATTCCCCATTCGGCAGTTCTCCAAATTAAGCCCAATTTATATTGATCGACAAAGCTCCTTGGAAGCATGCAAGCCTTTGAATCCAAGTTCAGTCTCTGCCACGCAAACATCTCAATTGAAAGCTCGCAGCCATTAGTGCAACCTTCAAATTCAGAAAGCATCGGCACCAACGATTACTTGCAACCACAAGAAGCTCCATTGAGCAATAACTATATTCCCAGCAGCCAACCCCACGTTCAAATGCCTCAATCACCTTTCTCTGAGCCTCCAAGATCCTCAAACCTAAGCAACCGCAGGCCACTCCTGAAAAACATCACAATCCCTTCCACAAAATCTCTCCCACAACCACAACACAAGGAAACAACCATTTACAACCACAGTTCTTGTCATTCAGAGAGCGATGACAACAGAGATCAGGACAAGCATTACAGAGGCGTTAGAAGGCGGCCATGGGGGAAGTTCGCAGCAGAGATTCGAGACCCGAATCGAAAAGGATCAAGGGTATGGCTTGGAACCTTTGAGACGGCCGTAGAAGCCGCTAAAGCATATGACAGAGCTGCTTTCAGGATGAGAGGAAGCAAAGCCATACTGAACTTCCCTCTTGAGGTTGAGGAATATTCTGTAGAGTCTTCTGCTTCGTGCTTTAACGTGAATGTTGTTGGTGAGAAGAGGAGAAGAGATGAAGAAGAGAATGGAGAAGATCACGTGGGTAGTAACAACAATAAGCGGGTGAAGAAAGAAGAGTGCTCTCGATCTCCCAAAGGGCCTGCAACGGCAACGGTTTGCCCTTTGACTCCGTCGTGTTGGAAAGGGTTTTGGGACACTAATGATGTTATGGGAACAATCTTTAGTGTTCCTCCTTTGTCGCCCTTATCTCCACTCATGTTTGTTTGAGAAGTCAGATTATGTCCCTCCATTTGCTCTTTCAGAGTGATGTTATGGTCTTAACACATTAGTTGGTTTTATATGCTGGATTCTCACCCTCTCTTTGTAAATATAGGAGTGGTTTGAAGCTATATTTTTGTTATTTATTTATTTATTTATTTTCCTTTGTATTTATGTATATTTGATCAAAGATTGTTTTGTTCTTGAATAGTAAATATTAAATTTGTTTATTTGGCAAATGTTTCAATGCACTGAAACATATGAAAGGCACGATGTGTCTTTTATTGTTTGTTACCGTTAGATCTAGGGCATGTAAAACGAGTAACTTAGATATGCGTTGGCAACCAATGTCTTAGATATGCGTTGGCAACCAATGTAGCCGGTATGTTAATCCACTAAATACATACACTTATATTTGGTCCATTAAAAAGAGGCGTTTGTGGCTTTGGTATTTCAATCACTGTTTCTCAATTTTGACCGCAATAATTGTGTCTTCAAGTCGAAGAAATTGGATTTGCGGTGGTTGGGTTCACACCATCAATGGTGTGCGAGATTGTATTGAAGATGGTATCTTGACAGTGCGACAGGAGAAGAAAAAGCCATGGATGACGACAGTAAGAGATTTTGGGGCAAACTTATGAGGTTAAGACGTTGGCGACGTTGGGGTAGCCAGGAGTAGAGATTATAAATAGCGAAGGGCGCAGGGGTAGCCAGTGTGGCTAGTAACATGTTGATACTTTTTATAAAAGGTTGGTATCATTTTTGACAATGTTGGTACCATTATCTCCACAAGGTTGTACCCTACAGAGGGAAGAGTGGAAAATAGTAGCTTTTCGTACCATTATTCTCACAAGGTTGATATATTTTTAGCAAAGGTTGGTACCTTTTTAACAACAATTGTTAGCTTTTGTTACAAGAGTTTTGGAAAGAATATCATTCTTTTTTTCCTTATTTCACACACTCTGATATAGCCATGGTGTAAACATTTGATGTCTAAAAGATTGGTGTATTTGTTTCAAATAGTGGTCCTTTCATTTTAATCGTTGGTATCCATGTGTGAGTTCCACACAGGGAGTGAGCCAAAGTGAGAGCGGGGGATGTATGACTTAATGGATAAAGTGTGTGATTTGATGGAGAATGTAGATAAGGGAATACTTTACTATACATGGAGAAAGTTTGATATGGGTTACTATATTTTTAGAAAACCTTAATAGTGTTTATACTTGGTACCTTTTGTCATGTTGTGTTTGTACCATTTGAAGTTAACTTATTAAATTAAATAGTAGTCCTTTTAGGCTAGAGAATTGCACAAGAATTAAGAAAACAATTAATTCTCACAGCTTGTCCAAGGGAAATTTCCCACAGCAAGCAAAAACACACACCACACAATTAGCCAACAAGGAAGACCAAGTCAAGCCAAGGTCACCAAAGTCAAACAAGCTTATCCCTTAAGCTCATCTTATTTTCCTTTCATCTTCTTTTTCTTCTTCATTTATTTTCTTGGCCAAAGATGGCCCAAAATGCATGATCAAGCTGCCTATATAAGGCCAACCATCTTGCTTCCAAATTCAACCCAAAGTTCTCTTAAGAAAATTATATCACATACTCGTTCGTTACGTGCACACAACAGAAAAACCAACCATTCGGAGTATTACTCATCGCTTTGGAGACCTGTCCACAAGTGGGTAAATCTAGCTTACTTACCTCCTTGGTTATCTTTACGTGTTATGTGTAATGTATGTAAATATAATGTAGTATGTGCTAGATGTTATGTTAATGATGCATGTATGATTTTATGTTTTCTTGGAGTTGAAAATAGGTTGTAGTGGTTGTTGAAATTATGTGGTGAAACCCTAAGAAGTGTGCATGGAATGGTGTTGAATATGCTCCTAATTTTCATTAACAGCTCAGATCTTTGGTCATTCGAATGACTCGAAATGGTCATTCGAATGAATCATTGAATTTACTAAACCGAGAGCAAAATATTCAGGTCATTTTAATGACTAGGAGTGGTCATTTGAATGAATCATTGATTTTACTAAACTGAGAGCAAAATATTTAGGTCATTCGAATGAATCATTGATTTTACTAAACAGAGAGCAAAATATTCAAGTCATTCGAATGAATAGCCTTTGTCATTTGAATGGCATATTAATCTGAGCCGAATTTCTTTGTCATTCGATTGAATAGCCTTGTTCATTCGAATGGCAATCTTAGTGTCAGTGTCATTCGAATGAATTTTGATAGGTCATTTGAATAGCTCAGGTTTTTAGCCCTCTGTCTCCAATTTTTCCTCATTCATTGGGATGTGAATCATGTATTGTGTAGTAAATATGGTAAGATGATGAAAATGATTATGTATTATGTGTTAAAATTATGTTAATATGCATCATGAGGACATGGTTGTCATTCAGGCTTTAGGACAACCTTAGATAACTAAAAGTTATTGTCTAACTCTATTAAAGATCATAAATGAATCCTAGGGAAAATGTAAGCTCTTAAGAAGGTTCCGGCCACAGTGGGCCCGATATACCTTCAAGATAAGTACATAATATGTAATAGGAAATTCTCCCTCTCTTGGCATGTCAAAGGACTAGCCCCTCGCCAGTCCAGCAAGATGGATTGGTTTATGACTCAAACGCAAGCTTAGACCTGATCCAATGTTAAAGACAAAGTCACCCAGAGTGTGTGAGAGTTAAGAAAAGATATGGACGTAAGGAACTTCCCTTCTCTGCAACCCTTTCAGACGTCCAGTATCTGACGGCAAGGCGAGCACATGACAGTGAATCCTTTCAATGTCCCATATCGGGCGGCAAGACGAGTACATGGTGGCAAAACCCTTCAACGTCCCATATACGACTGGAAGACGATTTGCGTGAGGGCAATTCCATACGGCATGATGAGAAAGTTAAAAGAGGATAAAAGGATAAAGATAATATGATAAAGCAAGTTCGATTTTAAAGGGAAAGGATGATAAAAGAAAAGAAATAGGATGTACAATACATTGCGTGTGGACGACGATCATAGGATGTACAATAAACCATGTGTGGACGACGATCCTAGGGTGTACAATACATCACATGTGGACGACGATCATAAGATGTACAATACACCGTGTGGACGACAGTCCTAGGGTGTACAAGGAAGCAAGATAAGCAAACGGAGTAAGAAGGGATAGTTTGATAAACGGTACAAGAAAACCCGAGGATTTTCCCCATGCATAAGATATGTGTTGAATGTTACATTATGTCCAAGTCTCGAGGAACATCGAGTGAGACAGTATCACGAGATGGCCCCGCTAGTGCAAGTACGTGGGTAAGTGAAACGGTATCACGATANGAGAAGATGGAATAAAAATGAAATAAAATTCCGATATTAATTTTATCCCAGTAATATTAGTGAAACAAAGTAATTTGACGATCTCGTGACGTCCGGTGACGTTGGGATCGAAATTAGGGCTTTATTAGAATTTCTTTACGACTCACAGGAGTCTGTAAAATGTATTAATATAAAATTAAATGTAAGAATATGTCACCTAAGATTTTAATATTAACAAGGATAATTAATAGATCACAACGGTATGTCCGGAATATTTTTAGGACGTCCGGACATAAATAATTAATGAGCGAACATGGCCTAAAATACACTAAGGGCAAAATTGGAAAGAAATTATGACCAAGGGCCATTAGAAGACCACGGCAGCCCCTCAAGCCCGAAACATACATACACATATACCAAGAGTTCTTTCATCTTCATTTTTCCTAAGGTTCCATGACCTAAAGCTCCAAATCCACCAACATCCTTTGCCTTTCATCACCATAAATCACTTCTAAACCTATCAAGGAAACAAGCAAGAGTACAAGGCTAGGAGTTCTCTTCACTTGGAGGAAAGGAAACCAAGTTTCATAACCCTAATCTTCCATAATCTAGGTTTGCACTTGTCTTGACTAAGGAGAGTTCAAGCAAGCCATCAAACTTCAATCTCATCATCATAATTCATTCTTAAGTTCCTAAGGAAGACAATCAAGAGTAGTTGGTGAGTTTTTATCTCTTGGTGAAGAACCAAGCTTCCATAACCATGCTTACCCTAATTATGTTAAGAATTTTATTTTAGGTCAAGAAGGTTCAAGCAAGCAAGCAAGGCTTGATTCCATCTTTCCTCAAGCATCAAGAAGCTATATAGGAAGTGGGTAACTCTAGCTCCCTCACCTCGATGAGTGTATGTGCTTGTATGTGTATGCATGTGATTCTTGAAAATTATGACCATATATGCTGGAATTGATGTTAGACTTAGAAAGACAATTCTGAAGGGTCTTGTGACCTGGATTAGATGATTATTATGCTTGAATTATGTGTTAAGCTCATGCAGGGTTCCATGAAAGTAAGGAAGGAAAAATGGAAGAAATGGTGGATTCGGTTTCCAAGTTTCGCCCAGTGGTCGCTGAGCGATGCTCTGGCGCCGCTGAGCGAACTACTATGAATCTCAGCGCTGAGCGGTAGGCGGTTACTGCTGAGCGGTCTGAGGCCCCCGTGGAAAGTCTGAAAAGATATTTTCTTAAAGGATAAAAGTCGGTGGAGATATTTTAAAAGCTGTCAGACCGCTGAGCGAATGGGTTCTTACCGCTGAGCGATGAGAGCTCCTATCGCTGAGCGGAGTTGTATATAGCACTGAGCGCTATAGCTCAAACCGCTGAGCGGACAACAGTTTCCGCTGAGCGGCTTGAGACCAGAATGTTTCATGGAACTCCTCTTGGGACACATAATTGAAATGTATGTAATTCATGCTGTATGTGAGTATAGGTGAACTTGTGAAGTTTATGCTGTCGGTAAATCTGTATATGATGTGTAATCTGAGATGTAATCTGTAGTTCTTCATGCATTCATGCTGAGCCAAGTTAAAGAATTAGATATAAATCCGAGATAAATAAAGGTTTTGAAATGAACCATAGGGAACAATTATGCCATGTTGCATGTACAAGTATGCTATGCTGCAGGTACTCCAAAATGCTGAACATGCTGCTGAATCAGGGCCAATGCCCAATACTGCTGAACTAGGGCCAATGCCCATACTGCTGAAATATGGCTATATGCCACTTACTGAAAAGGGCTAAATGCCCCAATACTGAAATTGGCTATATGCCACATGCTGCTGAGGCTGTGATCACGAGAGCCAAATAACAAGCCCATTTCAGTAGGTCGGATAGACATACTGAAGATGGAAGCCCGCCACAGGTGGTGTCGAGATGCATACCTGGAGGTGTGCGGTTACCACGCCTATGCATTGTCGTACGGGGGCAAGCTTAGGTGGGGGTACAATACCAGCCCACTGTCGAGGGGTCCTTAGGGGCACGCGGCAGGTGGAAGCTCACCGCAGTAAGGTCAGGACAGTGTCGGCCTATACTGAGGGTGTGAGGTTATTCCGTCATACTAGTGTCAATAGTGGACATTACTATGATGGGAATAACATCTATTCCGTTATGCTGCTGCATTCTGTTATGCTGCTGTATACCGCTGTATTCTGTTATGCTGTTAACTACTGTCACTCTGTTACATTCTGCTGGACATGTTATGCTGCTCATTCTGTCATGGTTATGTTGATGATTTTGTGATGTATGTCCTGCTGAATTCTGCTATGTCTGTATTGGACGGTGTGATGACTCTGTTATGCTGAATGTATTCTGATTACATGCCGTTATTCAATTCAAGTGAAC
>QANU01032884.1:0-17081 GCA_003254905.1 Nissolia schottii
TAAAGCCTTCTCAACTATCCAACTATTTTCTGAACTAACATCACTACTAAAATACTATCAGTGCTGGATCTCTTTGAAATAGTGTTCAAGTTAGCACCTTCACGACCCCCCATGCCAACCTATAACTATCAACTAAGTCATCACTAGCTTCATCGTTACCCAAAACCAAAACAAAAATCTTTTAATATGTAAGAATCTTTCCTAAATACATTGTTCAAAACATGGGAGTATAACCGTGGTATGTGTGTTAGCATGTATGCTGCAGAATTGTGCAGCAGGGAAAGAAAAGAATAGAGAACTTGGAGAAGAATTGTAGTGAATTGTATTGAATGAAAAAGTGAGAATTACAAGTAAATAAGGCTTTATATACAAGGAGTTGTTCTCCCAAATCACATCAACTAACAACTCACCATAACTAACTTAACAAACTATCTACACATTCAGCATGTGCTAGAATGATAAGTTACAGCTTGCAAAACTTGCACAGCAAGTAAGCTCTAATAATGTGAGCACAAGTTGATGTGTTATATAGAATACAATTTTCTAAGAGCATGAAACCCCCCCGAATCCATAATTCTTAAGGTCACAGTGACAAGTTATAGGAAGTTGAACCACAAAATCATCATCATCATCATCATCATCATTATTATTATTATTATTATTATTATTATTATTAATATTATTATTATTATTATTATTATTATTACTACTACATTTAACCCCTTCATGCATGGCAATTATATGGCATATGATAAAATTTTTCTAGCAATGCACAGTGTAATTACAAATCACATTCATAGAACTACCTAATAGTTATAAGGAACAATTTGAGGTAAGAATAAAATGTGAAACAAAATATTAATTCAAAATAAGTGGTAGTCATTGGAATTTTTTTTTTTTAGATAAATCAATAAGGTTGAAACTAAAATAGGTCCACAAATTCAATGATGTAACCATCCATCAAGGACCTACAACGAAATGACTCGGCCTATAAAAGTTATACCTCTTTAAAAACCCTTCAAGAGAAAATTTAGTGGGACAAAACCCAAGAGAGGAAAAGAGAGCACTACCTTCATGGATTAAGGGAAACGAAAAAATAACAATATAACTTGAGATGCCTTTTAACATGGACCAGGTGGTTAGTTATAGTAAAATAGACTGGGGTCAAAGTAAAAAATTTAAAAAGGGATAGGGACAATATTGCAAAAAAAATCTTACACGTTTAATGAAATTCAGAACTCAATTCAAATTTGAGACATGGTGGGAGAGAAGAGAGAATGAGGTGACGGATGTCGCAGATGGTGGCGAATACAGACGGCGAGGAGGAAGGCGAGGGTGCCGATAACAGAAGGTTATGGTGTCGGTGTTGGCAGAGGGCTGTGGTGATGGTGTTGGTAAGGTTGCATTTAAACTCTGAGACATGATGGGAGAGAAGAGAGAATGAGGGCTTCTCCGTTCGCCTCACCCCCTCTCAAGCCGCCGCACTCCACTCCAATCCCGCCATCCTCTTCGTCGTCCCCAACCAAATTCGCCACCCACACCCCTCGCTTCCTCGGCCTCGCCAAATCCTTCGGCCTATGGCCCAACGCTGACGATGTCATCATCAGAATCCTTGACACTGGGATCTGACCAGAGCTCCACAGCTTCTCTGCCGTCATGCCCTCCTCCTTGAAAGTCACTTGCGAATCACACGGCCCCACAACCCACCACCCCTAACAACAACCACATCTCCTCACACTACTTAAAGAGAACATGATTAATTAATCTAATAATTACAATTTACTCTCAGTATTTACAAAATTTCACTAAACATTTACCCTATGTGTAATTTGTTATTAATATTTAATTGTAGGGTCTTATTTCAAATTATATCATTTTAGTTTCACAAAAGTTTGGGGCGAAAAACATACATTTTTCCTAACTAATAAAGGTCATTGGATCTCAAATCTAATATTAAAAGACTTGGACCAATTTGCACCAACTAGGTGCTCGGTCCATAGTAGCAAGACCCATAACTTGACCCTTACAATCCAATTGGCCAAGAATAAAATTCACTAAAGATCAACCCACAGAAGCGGCAAAACTACCGAACTATAACCCTCCAAACGAGACATAACAAAGTGACAAAACAACCTAATTCAACCTTTAAAAAAACAAATGTGTACACACTTGCATGTAGGTGTAGAAATTTGCATTCTCAAAATACTGCTTTATAAGTAACAAGTGCAACATGATAAATATGGACCAACTTGTGAATCAACACAAAAAGATTAAACCTGTTCTTGATGACCGCCATGAGATTAAACCTTATCTCGCTCTGTGAATACCTCTCGATGCGCTCCTGGATCACAGGCGTCACTGTTGTTGATAGCCAAACCTTTGAGTTCAGGAGGAGGGAAGTTGTTGGTAAACTCTCTCAATTTCGTCAACTCCGGACCGATGTCAATATCCGGCGAATTCATAAGAATAGACAAGATTGCTTGGGTTGCACAAGCATTGTTAATTACCTACAAATGGAGCCCCTAAAATCAGTAAAATAACAGAAATGCTATAATTGAAAAAATCAAACTCTCCTGGCTAGCGAAAAACAAGTTAGGGTTTGGATCTTCGATTACAACGTGTTCATCCTTCTCTCCTGGACGCCATTTGAAAAGAAAAATCAACCCATATACAGGCCTGTAATTAAGGGTTTAATCCCCCCAAAAGAAGGGGAGAGAGAGAGAGAAGGAAGGCAAATGATCGCAAATTAATTATGATAATGAGCTGTGAGGGGACCGGAGTGTTCTGCATTGGAAAAGAATAGAAATAAAACTGGCACAGATTGATTGAAACCTACTTGAATACTTATACTTTCAGGTTATCTCTCTCACGATGCTAGTGAAAAGTCTACGCAGAGGGTGTTAAGCACTACCAACTTCTACCTTCAGTGAGAGATTTCAAGCTAAAAAGTTCACATACAGCATATCATTGAGATTAAAGTAGGATACCTTTTAAGGAAGCAAAGGATCCTAAAGAGAAACAAACCAACATCCTACCACATGCAAAAACTATGTGAAAGTAATCTGTTACTGTCTTACTAGAACAAGCTAAAAGAACACACATTCGACAAAAATACCTGTACCCCTTTCACTTGCATTTGATGTATAAGCTCCGTAAATACACCTGGAAAAAAAAGAAGCAGAAACCACTAAAGCAATGTCTCAAACAAAATCTATATAAACATTTTAGTTACACAAACATGTTTGGGAAGAGGAAGGAAGCCAAGTCTTTATGGCAGTTGCAGTCTATGCACCTGGTTGGAGCGTAACTCCCGTTCTTTAACAACAGACACTCGGACAAGCAGGTCTTGTAGGAAAGGGTTACGTGATTGGCTTCACAATATCAGATATGCTTAGAGACTGAAAAGTTTGGCTCTTTTGATAACTTATTTTGGTAGTTCTTGTTTTATGTAATGAGGATCATTTGTCCTCGACTCTCTTGTCACAAATTTCTTCTTGCTTCGTTCATAAAATTCTTGTTTTATCCAAAAGAAGAAAAAAGTCACACAACAAGATACTTTGTAAGTGTTCGATCATACGCAGAAACCATCTCTAAGATAAATTTTAAAAAGCCAAGTTTGTTAAGCAAAATGAGCTTCCGCCGATCCCTGCCTTAGAAACCTTTTTATAAAAGTGAGACATAGCGTTATACACCTTAGGTTTTTTTTAGGCGAAACCGTTAAGGACACGCTATCAAAACTTACTACGCAGTGATTACCATTTTAAGTTTTCATTCTCTCCACAATTGAATTTAAGTTTCAGTGCAAAGTAGTGAATAGCCTGTCCTCTCTTTTCCCTCCACGGTTCAAGCTTCAAATTCGAAGAGCTTTTTCGTGTAAGGGGGCACGTCAGAGGAAAGAAACCATCCATTGGCTTCCGGGTGAGTGGTTTGACATATTGAACTTTAATTTTTAGTGCTTTGGTAAATGAAACAAATGATATTAGCTTACAAACATTAAAAAAAAAAATATCTTAAGCATAAAATCTCGATCAACTTATGTGCTAACCACTGCTAGCTATCAATAAGAAATTTATCAATTTAAGAACAATACTCGCATGATTTGGGAAATCATTTGTACTATAACCAACTGTTAAGTGAATAAGAAACACTAAAGCAAGGGATGAACGAGTTTCTTCCCCTTATTGTAATAAACTAATTTTATTTTCAACACACAAGAAAACAAATAGATACACTAACCCAAAACACCCCCACTCACGTGTTTAGACACACCAAACCTATTGAAATTAATTCATTGAAGTTGTCCTTAGCCTTGCAAGTTCTTTGATTACTTGTTCCATGGTAAGACGAGAACTTGGACTTTGAGTCAAACATGCACTTGATAGCCTTACAATCAACTTCACTTCCTTTGCAATTATACCCGTAGGATGAGGAAGGCGTTGGTCGAACTTATCGTTTAAGAGCAAATGATCTAGTGTAGATGATGTAACATCTCCAGGATGCTCTCCCAAAACTATTTCCAAAGCCAATATCCCAAAGCTATAAACATCACACTTTTCATTCACTTCCATAGTGTAGGCAAATTCTACAGAATAATAAAAATGGTTTCGTGCATAAAATAGTATAATATTATACAAGTAACAAAGACAAACTATAGACACAAGCATTCCATATTTATATTGAAATAAGCAAAGGAAACTAACCTGGAGCAGCATATCCAAAGGTTCCTGCAAATGAGGTCCAGTTGGATGAATTTGGA
The DNA here is from genome assembly GCA_003254905.1 of Nissolia schottii. NCBI lineage: Eukaryota > Viridiplantae > Streptophyta > Magnoliopsida > Fabales > Fabaceae > Nissolia > Nissolia schottii. Next base: position 4,757 of record QANU01032884.1, read on the forward strand.
CTCAGGAGCTTTGCTGTTCCGAAATCTGAGATATGAGCCTCATATTCCGAATCTAAGAGAATATTCTTTGCGGAGATGTCTCGATGAGCAATTGGAGGTGAACAGTGGTGGTGCATATAGCATAAAGCATTAGCTACTCCCTTGACAACCTTCACCCTTCTATTCCAATCAAATTCAAGTGCTTGCGAGTCATTGGCTAGAATTGAAGCCACACTACCCCTTTCCAAAAACTCATAAACCAAGAACGAGTATCGAGAATGTGAACAAAACCCGTACAATTTCACAATGTTACGATGACGAATTTCTGTCAAAGCCCGAATCTCACTTTGAAATTGTTTTAGATTAGAAACTTCCTCACTTGGCATTGAATGTAATTTTTTCACAGCAAGGACTTGACCTGTGGACAACCCAGCTCTGTAAACAGATCCACACCCTCCAACTCCAATGAGATATTTGTTGTCAAACTCTTGTGTAGCTTCAATGATGTTCTCATACACCATCTTGCCATCGTAACTCCATATTGCAAATAGATTTTCACTTCGCGTTATTGTACCTTGGCTTTCTTTCGCACCTACACTTCGGTAGAGACGGCATGATGTTCCCAAGGCCAACAATGCTAGAATCGGGATTCCCAAACCGAGGAGTAAAGCTAGCAACACAACTCTGTTAGCCTTAGAATTATAGGATTGACTACTTGATGTTGGGCAAGGGTCCAAGCCAGTAACATTACCACACAAACCTTTATTGTTTCTCAATACTTCAATTGAAGCATTTCTGAAGGCGCGAATGTTTGGAAGTGGGCCCTCCAATTGGTTGTATGATATATCAACATATACCAAGCTTGACATCTCATCGAAACTGGAAGGAATAACACCAGAAAGATTATTGTGAGAGAGATTCAATGTTACTAAGTACTTCAGTTGTCCAAGTGTTGCTGGTATTGCTCCGCCAAGAAAATTCCCGCTAAGATCAAGACTTTCAAGAACTTCGAACTGGCCAAACTCAGAAGGAATAATACCTTGAAATTTATTTTGGCCCAAATTCAAGTTTAATAACTTAGGCAAGCTTCCAAGTTGTTCAGTGATGAAACCACTAAAATCATTAGCAGTAAGCTCCAAGGTGTCAAGTTCCTGTAATGATGCTATTTGTATTGGAACACTCCCTGAAAGATGATTGTTGCTTAAAAGTAGCTTGATCAAGGGAGTCAGGTTACCGAATTCCTTCGGAATTTCACCTGTAAGATGGTTTGATGATAAGTCAAGTATATGCAAGTTGGAAGCATGCCCTAACTCTGCTGGTATACCACCTGATAAATTGTTGTGAGAGATCTTGAGGGTTGTCAAGTTGTAACACTTACCCCAATTTGGTGAAAGGTGGCCATAAAAATGATTGTCGCTCAAATTAATGTGGTCCAAATGTGGATACACGCCAAAATCTTCAGTTATGTTTCCTGTCAACTGGTTTTGTTCAAGCCTAACTCTTAAAAGACTAAAGCAGTTCTTCAAGCTATGTGGAACTGGACCTGTGAAATGGTTATTGTAGACACTAAAGTTTTGCAGTGTTCCACTAATGCAAATATTGTGAGGCAAATTCCCTATGAGATTATTCTCGTGTAACAACAAACTTTCAAGATTGGTGAGCCTATTCATTTCTTTTGGAATGTTTCCACCAAGTTCATTTGAGAATAACCTTATTGTGGTGACTTTTGTCAAGTTTCCAATAGTGAGCGGAATTGGACCAACAAGCTTATTTTCATAAAGGGCAAGCTCAACCAAGTTAACCAAATTTCCGATAGTACAAGGAATTGGTCCAGAGAGATTATTGTTAAAAACATAGATGGTCTCCAACAAGACTAAGTTCCCAATAGTGAACGGAATTGGACCAGAGAGATTATTTTTAGAAAGGTCAAGCTCAACCAAGCTAACCAAATTTCCAACTTCATTTGGAATTGAACCAGAAAGTTTATTTTCATAAAGATATAAGGTCTTCAACATGACTAAGTGTCCAATAGTGAGCGGAATTGGACCAGATAGCTTATTTACAGCAAGTTCAAGATCAACCAAGTTAACCAAATTTCCAACTTCATTTGGAATTGAACCAGAGAGATTGTTGCTATAAAGATATAAGGTCTTCAACATGACTAAGTTTCCAATAGTGAGCGGAATTGGACCAACAAGCTTATTTTCATAAAGGCCAAGCTCAACCAAGTTAACCAAATTTCCAAGAGTAGAAGGAATTGGTCCAGAGAGATTATTGTTAAAAACATGGATGGTCTCCAACATGACTAAGTTCCCAATAGTGAACGGAATTGGACCAGAGAGATTATTTTTAGAAAGGTCAAGCTCAACCAAGTAAACCAAATTTCTAACTTCATTTGGAATTGAACCAGAAAGTTTATTTTCATAAAGATATAAGGTCTTCAACATGACTAAGTGTCCAATAGTGAGCGGAATTGGACCAGATAGCTTATTTACAGCAAGTTCAAGATCAACCAAGTTAACCAAATTTCCAACTTCATTTGGAATTGAACCAGAGAGATTGTTGCTATAAAGATATAAGGTCTTCAACATGACTAAGTTTCCAATAGTGAGCGGAATTGGACCAACAAGCTTATTTTCATAAAGGCCAAGCTCAACCAAGTTAACCAAATTTCCAAGAGTAGAAGGAATTGGTCCAGAGAGATTATTGTTAAAAACATGGATGGTCTCCAATAGGACTAAGTTCCCAATAGTGAACGGAATTGGACCAGAGAGATTGTTTTCAAAAAGGACAAGATCAATCAAGTTAACCAAATTTCCAACTTCATTTGGAATTGAGCCAGAAAGTTTATTTTCATAAAGATATATGTACTTCAACATGACTAAGTTTCCAATTTCTTGAGGAATATTGCTAGAAAGGTCATTGTAACTGAGATCAAGATAGGAGAGTTTTGAAAGATTACCAACACTTTTCGGAATGGGACCAGAGAAGTCATTGTTGGATATGTCAAGAGTTTTAAGATTAGACAACACTCCAATTTGTTGGGGAATGCTTCCATGAAACGAGTTGAAATTTATGGCTACAGTGACCGTGTTGGGAAGTGCTGAGAAATTGAGAGTATGAAGTGTACCTCTTAGTCCAAAGTGTGTAAGGTTTACCTTTGAGATAGATTTGGAATCATAGTGGCAAGTGATTCCAGCCCAATGGCAGGTACTTATATTGGCAGTCCAATAAGAGAGTAAGGCCTGGCTTTTGTTGTCAAAGCTGGCTTTCCAATTCAGCAAAGCATTTGCTTCGCGTTCTTGGATTGTTGTTGTTGCTGCAGCTGAAGAGGCAATGGGGAAGGGACTCATCAAGTACATTAGAAGAAGCCACCAAATTGGAAATGCAAACATGATAGCTATATATATCTAGTGCAACTAACAAGAGGCTGATGATGAATATGCATAGGATATTGCTGATACTTATATGCAAAATGCAGCATGCATGGCACTTGTGTTGTGAATTTCGTTGTAAGTTCATGGTAGACTTAGCAGCCATAGTCCAAAGTCTTGGCGTTCTTATTTTTTTATGTTGTGTNTAGCAGTCATAGTCCAAAGTCTTTGCATCATAGTGTTAGTGGTGTTAGTGGGTTCATGAAAGTTATGAAAGTCATCCATTCATGATCTCACGTAATGGGCTTGTGGAACATCCACTTATGTTTATTGTGTCCAACAACTTGCAAGAGAAATTAACTTGGGGAAACTGTAGTATGGTTTACGTTCATAATGCTGGGACCCATGTAGAAATTAATTTTCAAAGCGTATCCATACTCAGGATTTGTTTTTGTTCATCGTATTACAGATTGGAATTGAATGAATGAATTCCTCCATCTTCATTGATAGACTGAGGGTCAGTATATATACAAAAGAATTGGGGGAAAGTTAGTTTACATAGCCTAACTCATCACATGGTTAAACTAACTAACTTCTAGTTTATCTTATCGTAAATACTTGGAGTAAATCTGTTGACCAATGAGAACCATAGTGACTTTATTATTACTAATTACGATTAGAATTTTCTCATGAAACAAACCATTTTAATGAGAAATTAAACATCATGCACGGTGTCATATCATTACAACCCGACGCAATTGCTTTGTGGTTACCTGCCAAGTCAATATCTATATCATTACAACCACAAATCTTCGTCATAATAAGTTACCAGCAAAGAAAAATCCAGGAAGATATTTTTCCATCTTGTCAATTGCTTCAAGAACTGACCCATAGTTATGGCCATACAAAGGAAAGCCTTTACTCCAACAGAAATGGCTGCCATTAAGTATAGTTTATAAGAATACAAAAAGAAGAGTGAGAGTCAAAAAGAAATTGATAAGATGGCATACGTGACAAACGTTGGCTCCCACTCTGCTCCCAACAACTTTCTCAGGTCAGAAGTTACAATGATTTTTTGTGTGGTTTTGGGTGTGACACATCTAGTGATGACTATTATGGGCTTGCTAAAGTTGAACATCCATGTGGAGTTTTTCTGTCATGGGAAGAATTTGAGGAAATGCAACCTTTATGTTGAAACAATGTCGGGGGTAAATTCTAAGAGGACGAGAGTATAATAGTGGTTTGTGAACACCAATTAATGGGTTTTTACTGAATAAGATGTGGATATTTTTCTAAGAGCATGAAGCACCCCGAAGCCATAATCTTAAAGGTTATAGTGACAAGTTATAAGAAGCTGAACCACAAAACTATCACAATCAATTGAATGTGTCCACACCTACCCATCGAATTTAGAATTTAGAGTTTAATTAGTTACACAAACATGTTTGGGAAGAGGAAGGAAGCCAAGTCTTTATGGCAGTTGCAGTCTATGCACCTGTTCGGTGTATTTGGTTGGAGCGTAACTCTCGTTCTTTAACAACAGACATTCGGACAAGCAGGTCTTGTAGGAAAGGGTTAGGTGATTGGCTTCTACTTAGTGCAGAGTGCATGGTCTTTTTAGAGGGGTTTCCTTTATAAAAGTGATACATAGTGTTATATACCTTAGGTTCTTTTTAGGCGAAACCGTTACGGATACGCTATCAAAACTTACTATTCAGTGATTTCCATTTTAAGTTTTCATTCTCTTCACAATTGAATTTAAGTTTCAGGACAAAGTAGTGAATAGCGAGACCCTCGCCCCCGTCCTCTCATTAATTTTTCCTCCACTGTTCAACCTTCAAATTTGAAGAGCTTTTTCGTGTAAGGGGGCACGTCAGAGTAAAGAAACCATTCATTGGCTATTGAACTTTAATTTTTAGTGCTTTGGTAAATGAAACAAATGATATTAGCTTAAACATTAAAAAAAAAAAAATCTTAAGCATAAAATCTCAATCAACTTATGTGCTAACCACTGCTAGCTATAAACAAGAAATTTATCAATTCAAGAACAATACTTGCATGATTTGGGAAATCATTTGTAGTATAACCAATTGTTAAGTGAATAAGAAACACTAAAGCAAGGGATGAACAAGTTTCTTCCCCATATTGTAATAAATAAACTAATTCCTTTCAATACCATAAATTCATCCAAAATCGGTTAAAAATAAACAAAATTCTGAACAACAGAGAAAAAAATAAGTGTGATCATACCAAGATCTGACTCAATGGTGCACCAAGACATGTTTGGAGATAATAGAAGCTGCAAAGGGGAGAGGGAAAGTAATGATAAGAGACACCTGCAACGATGAAACAATAAAGCTATAGGGTCCGTTTACTTTGCGTTTTTGTTTCCTGTTTTCAGTTTATTTCATGTTTTGTAAGATTTTGTAAAATGAAAGTGAAAACAAAATAATCCAGCTTCCTATTTTCATATCAAGTTCTCACCGTTTTCTTTACAAAAATAAAAAACGGAAACACAAACCAAACACACCCTTATATCCAATCAAGTACTTCATAAAAAATCACAACTTTATAAATTTTGCACACAAGTAAAAAAGAAAAAAAAAATCATATATTGGTTAGCATGTTGCATATCTTTTCTATTGAGTGCAAATTTCGGTTAGCCTCCCTATGGTGTCATATTTTATTGGTTTTGATTGTTTGTTACAACTTCAAGATATCTTGGTGCTCTTCTCTGCAATTGAGAAGTGATTCTCATATCTGATTCCATTTTCCAATCGGGTGCAGCAATCCTCGTATAATGCAAAAGCAAGCTAGGAAACAACAACAAAAAAAAACATGCCCTTAAATAGTTCTTATTTCTCAACATAGAAAGCTCTTACATTAACTTTCACACATAGCCTTATATAGAAGGCAAAGGCAAATTAGAAAACATACTCCAGATCCCCTTCAACCACAGAGGCTTTATTATTCTTATTCTTATTCTCTATTTTATCAACCGAGCCTGAGCTTTATTAAGCTCGACTCAACTCTACGGCCATTGGAGAGGCACTCTAGACAATATACTTGTAGAGCTCGAGAACCTTCTTCCAAGATGGCCGGCTACTAATATCGTCCCACCAAGCGCTCACATGCTTCCTCTCCCTCACCAGATTCCCTCTCCCGGTTTGATTCACCAAATAGTGACCGAATGGGAGATGGCTAAGATCGGCGAGGCTGAAGAAATCCCCAGCCAAGTACTTGGTCTTGGACAGCCTCTCCTCGTAAATGTCCAGCACCTTCACTAGCTTCTCATCGCTCTCTTGAATCACTTTCGGGTCTGAGGGAACACCTGACAATGGGGCAAACAGAACATTTACAACTAAGCTGTAGATTGGTGGTTGGAAGTTGTGTGCCTCGACTTCAAGCCATTGTTCCACAAGACCCCTTTCTTCTATTGTCTTCCCCAGCAAGTCAGCGGTTCCTTGGTCCTTATACTTCTCTGCATAGTATCTGATTATTGCGCGAGATTCTGAAGAAATTGGTTGAAACAAGTTTATTAATATGAATACTATGAACTGAATATCCTACGCTAATTAGCAAATGAGAAATTTGTGTGGTCCTGGATCGCCATATTGGATATACTATAGATTATATAATGAACGACATTTCAACCTTCATTTCAGGCGGACCAGCCACTTATAAATGAAATGTCATTCATTGCGACGCTATATTACCACAAAAGAATCTCTCCTAAGGAATACAAAAGAAATTAGACTTACCATAACGCAGTCAGAACAATGAAACTTTGTCACCTTGATCAAATTATGCCATTGAGTTCTTTGCAAAAAGAAAAAACTAAAAACTAAAAGCTAATCCATTGCATGCAAATCCGTAAGAATTACAATTAGAAAAGGCAAATGATGATGCAGGGCAGGTATGAAACAGGTCCCAACAAATTAATTTAACATTTTGGTCGATATTTCAACAGAATTTGAAATACCCACATCAATAAGGGGTGCTTGCTACCTCTACAGATTGATGCAAACGAAGGAGATGATCAAAATCAACAATCCTTAACTACATGGCATCAAATTAAAAAGAAGAAAAAAATGCAGAAAATAATAAAAGGGGATTGGGTGGCTAACCATAGAGAGTATAATCACCATCTTGAATAACAGGAACAAGGCCAAAAGGCTGCAGATTCATGACAAACAGATATAATTATAATACAAAAAGGAAAAAGAAGAAGCCAAAAGAAATTGAGAAATCTTGAAACCCTATTTAAGTGAAAAGAGCATAAGAATGAAAATAAATTGAACCTGCAACTTGAGGAACTCAGGTTCATGATGCTCTCCCTTGAAGAGGTCGACATCCACTGTTTCAAACTCAATTTCCTTCTCAATGAGACACACTAGCACCCTTTTCGGATTGCCGTAGGTTGGGCCATACACCTTCACTACCATGGTTTCTATGCAAGAAATTACTGACAAAAAATAATCCCTACTTGTTTTGGTCACACAAGTAAAAGTAAAAATTGAATCTTTCTGCCAAATATGTAATGGTTTAAGAAATTGGAGAAAGAGGAGAAAGAATAGGAAGTGAAATTAGTACCTGTGCCTGTGCGGGTGGTTTTTTTTTTTTTTGGTCAAACCTGGTACGCTTCGAACAAATGTNACCTGGTATGCTTCGAACAAGTGTCAACAAAGTTGTTTGCATTTCTGTTAATCATATTTTTTTCCATAGAATAATTAATTATTTTAAGAGGTGTGTCCATGATACAAAGCAACAATAAAGGGAGAACTTATACGTCAATAAATAATTAGACGAAAATATAAACTTTTTTTACACAAATAATAAATAAAAATCAAATTTTTTTATGAATAATTTTCTTAAATTTGTTCGTGATATATATATACATATATATGGGTGGTTGTTTTAAAGTTAAAAATTCTATTTTCATAAATCACATTCATAGAAATATTAAACTCAAGAATAAATGATTGGATATTTTACAAAAACTTATTTATTTGAGATACAAAATTTTGAGAAATATTTTTTGAAATTCTAAAATGGTGATTTTTCACATGCCTCGACATAGTTATCTTTTCTTATTAAATTTGTTTTTTAAACTATTTTTAAAATTAATTTCATTAAATTTTATCATCATTTTATGTTTTATATGATCTTGATTTTTTTTCTTTAGTCAAAATCATTGAAATAACCAACTTGTAAGATGTTAGTGATTTCTCCTGTGTCTCGCAATGTATTTATTCATCTCCACTAAATTCGTTCGTTTTTAACGATTTTAAAACTAAATTAGTCGAACTTTATCATCCTGTCATCAATACCTTACATTAAATCATAAAATGATGACAAAAATTGATAAGTTTAATTTTAAAATTAGTTAAAAATAAACAAATTTAATAAGGAGGGGTAGTTATCCCACAAGACAAGTCAGAAACCACATTCTAATAAGTCAGTTATACACTTGTTTAGTTTATAAAACATAATTATGAGAATATATGTAATAATTCTCATAAATACATTTAACATGTTTAGTCATATTAAAAAAAAAAAGGCAAGAGAAGAAGAAAAAATCTTAATCCTTATTTTTCTCTTTTCTCTCTTCTCTTATTTTGTGAGTGTTAGAAAGAGGAGGATGTTATCATTCTTCTTCGGTGGCAACCCTACCATTTTTTTTATTGTTTAGAATTTTTTCTATTGAACAAAAAACTCTTATCTATTATTAGAATTTTGATCTAAATATGACGTATTTTATCTAATTTGTAAGTGTCACAATGCTTCTATGTGAATGAAACTTTTTATTCTTGTAATAAAAATGTTTAGTCATAATATTATTATTATTATTATCTAAAATGAAAAAAAAAATAATTGAAGGATAATTTGGTATTTTTCAGAGATTTTGATTCTCATAAAGTGTATCCTTCTCTATTTCAGATTTCAAATGCATGGCCATATCAAATTCAGATTCAGTTTTTCTTATCTCCCAATCAATTACATTTTCTCTTTGATTTCTCAACCTTTTTAACACTTTAATTTTCCTTCTCCATATTATTCATCCCTAACCAAGCATAATCTTCAGCATCTTACACCTCTTTCCTTCTGTGTGATATTTTTATCGGTTTTGATTGTTGGTTACAACATTAAAATCCCTATATGCTTTCTATGCAATTGAGAAGTGACTCTCATATCTAATATTTTATTATTTCAATATGGTGTAATCCTCACATAGAAGGCAAAAGTACACAAGAAATTAGTAAACAAACAGACCCTGGAATAATAACAACATTTATCTTACATTATCAACTTTCACACCTAGCCTTACTATATACAAGGCATAAGCAACACAGAAACCAAATCACATAAGTTTTAGTATTATTCTATTTCTTTTTTTAAATCGAGCCAAGTCTGAGCTTTATTAAGCTCAACTCAGCTCAGCTCAACTCACTTCCATCCACCGGAGGCAATCTTGTCCTCCTGTTGTCGCAATGTTTGCGGGGGACGCGAAACAAAGAACCTAGACAGGGTACTTGTACAGCTGGAGAACTTTCTTCCAAGACGGCCGGCTGCTAATATCATCCCACCAAGCATTCACATTTTTCCTCTCTTTCAGCAAATTCCCTCTCCCGGTTTGATTCACCAAATAATGACCGAACGAGAGATGGCTGAGATCAGCGAGGCTGAAGAAATCCCCGGCCAAGTACTTGGTCTTGGACAGCCTCTCCTCGTAAATGTCAAGCACCTTCACTAGCTTCTCATCGCTCTCTTGAATCACTTTCGGGTCTGAGGGAACACCTGATAGTGGGGCAAACAGAACATTCCTAACTAAGTTGTGGATTGGCGGGTCGAAGTTGTGTGCCTCAACTTCAAGCCATTGTTCCACAAGACCCCTTTCCTCTATTGTCTTCCCCAGCAAGTCAGTGCCTTGGTCTTTGTATTTTTCTGCATAGTACCTCAGGATCGCGCGAGATTCTGCAGAAATTGGTTGAAACCAGGGTGTTGGTATCAATAATATCAACATAATATTCTACACTAACTAGTAAATTTAGTAGATTTTGTTTGGTTTCTGTTCACGGAAACAATGAAATAGCAGGGACATGTTTCACATAAAAACTTAAAAATTATCTTGAGACAAGGAATAAAATAAAAGTTTTGAGTTTGTCAGTTTCTCCAAATATCTTTGTTGTTCTTCATGTCTCTATGTCCTCTGTCCAAGAAAAGGAACTACACTATCTCAAGGCTGTCAAATTGATGAAATTATGCCATTGAGTTCTTGCGAAAACAAAATTATAAAGCTAATCCATTACATGCACAGATGCTATAAACTAATATATAGCACTATATGAAACATAGGAATTAACAATTAGAAAAGATAAATGATGCAGGGCAAGTATGAACAATCCCAACAAATAACAATCAATTTAACCTTCATATCAATATTCAATAGTTTGAAATACCCACATCAATAAGGGGCTCTACCTCTACAAGATTGAGGAAAATTAAGTACAAAGATCAAAATCACCAATCGCAGCATCAATTTATTTATTTATTTATTTTTGCTGAAAATAGTAAAGGGGTTAAGTGACTTACCATAGAGAGTATAATCACCATCTTGAACAACAGGGAGAACTCCAAAAGGCTGCACAGATTCATGAGAGCAATGTATAAATTATACATGAAAAAAAAATAGAAAAAAATGCCAAATCATGAAACTCAGTAAAGCAAATAGTGTGACAAAGTATATAGAAATATAAAATGAATTAAATAGAACCTGCAACTTGAGGAACTCAGGTTCCTGATGCTGGCCCTTGAAGATGTCAACATCTACTGTTTCAAACTCGACTTCCTTCTCAATGAGACACACTAGCACCCTTTTTGGGGAAGCAAAGGTTGGACCATACACCTTCACTACCATGGTTTTTCTATGGAAGAAATTGCTGACAAGACTTAAAAGTTGTTGGTTCGGTCGTGTAAGTGGAGTTGTTGCATATTATATAGTGCCCACGCAGAGGACAAAGAGAAAATGTATTTGTCCACGTTCTTTATCTCTACACGCTGCGTTCTCCTGGTTGCCAGCGGGTAGGCCCAGGTAAAAAAATTGTTTTTGAGACAGGTACCTCCCAGCCCGCCACCCACCCGCTTGGGTCGGATTGGATTACGGGTGACCCACCATTTTTTTTTTTGTTGAAACCCTTTTTAAATCCACAGGATAAGCAGCATTATGCTATTGCAATTGAAATCAGAAAGATGGAGCATTGAATTCATGCTAATGAAAAAGCTATCCTCAACAATAACAAGGCATGCTACAAATTTCAATTGAAACCACAGAAAAATAACAATACTTCCAAATCAAATATAAAGCCCAATCAAACATCAAGCCACCCTGATTTCCATTAAACAACCCTTAACAAGGCATGCTCACATGCTGTAAAAAACTAACCAACCTCCAAAAACTACCATATAGAATAACAGAAATATCCACAGGCTCAGGGAGAGCAAAATCATTGAAAAAGAAGAAGGAGAACAAATCAGGGAGAGCAAAATCAAATCAAAATTAGGGTTAAAATTAGGGAAAATCAGAAATCAAAATTAAGGTTAAAATTAGGGAAAATCAAATCAAACCTTCTAAGATGGAAACGGGGAGTGGAGGGGTGGCGGTGGAGGTGCCGGAGACTTTGACGGAGAGCTTCTGGCCAGCGGTGCAGTGGCCGGGAATGCCGCAGGCGCAGGAAGAAGAAGAAATGGGGAAGGGGATCTGGGATTAGGAATTTAGGTTAAGAGGAACGAAGAAATGGGAAAGGGGAAAGTATGAGCAGTGGGAAAGGAAGGAATGAACGAAGGAAGGAAGGATGGAGAGGAAGGAAGGAGCAGTATGAGCGTCGGCATCTGCATCGGCATCGGCGCCAACAATTTTATCATGTAGTTTTAATATTTACTACCATTAACATCATATTCTTGTATTAAAAAAA
>QANU01032916.1:6065-21265 GCA_003254905.1 Nissolia schottii
GAATTTGAATTTAATCTTGAATTTATTGGTCTCAATCTTCTCTTCAAATCTCTTCTTTGAAATTTATATCTTATCAAATCTCCTTCAAATCTTCAATGATCCTCTTGACAATTTATTTTCTGCAATTAAAATAGAAAACTAAAAAAGAACAAAAGAAATCTACACATTAAATTCTAAGATAAAGTAGTGCTTAAAATTGCATTTTCCTAAATTTCTCACAAAAGAGGATAATGTGCAAAACATATTAATTAAGCATTAAAATTACACATTTTTAGTATACAATGTTCAATTATAGAATAATAAAATAGGATACAAAATACCTATCAATCCTTGACCGGGATATGTTCGAGGAGGTTTTGGCGGAGATTTTAGTCCACCTGGACTCCGCCGACTTGCTGGAGTTCTTGTGCTTCAGCCACCCTGTGTATCCACAGCTAGTCCGCGTGTTTTACAGCAACATGCGGGTCAGCGACAATGTGCTGACAACGGAAGTGTGCGGGGTGCCCATCGAGCTGACGTTGGAGCTGCTTGGGACCGTGCTCGAAATACCCTTCGTCGGGCACGAGCTGGCTTCTGGCTTCTCCGAGTGGGAGGTTACCTCCGCTGGGATCCCGTTCGGGGAAGACTTGGCGCTAGACACCATCGGGCATTCGGGCATCAAGAGCTCGAACAACCGGCCACATGTCAGTGGCCTTCTGGTGGATTAGCGCATCTACCATTACTTGCTGACGCACAAGCTCATCCCGAGGAGCAGGAACCATTCCGTGCTGTCGCAGGACGACTGCCTGGTGATGTGGGCGTTGGCTAAAGGTCGCGAGCTTAACTGGGCCCTGCTCGTGATGAAAAGCATGGCCGAGGTGCGTACTCGCGGCAGTGCCCTTCCTTATGCCGTGCAGATCTCTGAGCTCCTGAGCTACTTCCAGGTTCCAGTAGAGGGTATGTTCTTGCTCCTTTTATTTTCCTTTGCTTAACTTTGAATTTTTTTTAGCGAGCCACGTGGCTTTATGGTTTACTAATTGAGGTTTCGGTTGGTGCTTTTGGCCTTTCAAGGGAGCAAAAATGGTCGCCGAAAGTCACATGGAAAATCGACTCCGGCTGCCTGGCGAAGATGCACATTTCCATCACAGCCGACCACCAGCTGGCGTATGACGCGCCCCAAGGTGGTCGTGCAAGGAAAAGAGCAGCTCCCCCATCTCCTGCCGCGCCCTCGACCTCTGCCGACCCTCGTGCTACTGCTCTTGACCCTTCTGAGCCAGTTACGGCTCCTGGTCTCGCATCAACGCAGATGGATCTACTCATGAGCTGGTTCGATACCTTAAGCATGGACATGTCGCGTCTAGAGCGGCTCGAGCATATGATGGTGCGGATAGATCGGGACCTGACTGTCGCCTATGGGCATTTGGGGTGGTCTAGATCTGCTCCGGCCAAGGGTGCCTCAGCCTCGGGTCTAGCTCCGGTGGCCATGGACGAAGATTCGACCTCTGTTCCAGAAGAAGCGGAGTAGGCCACTAGGACTTCTTAGGGTTTAAGCTAATTAGGATTATGTATAGTAGCCTTAATGGCATTTTTTGCAACTAGCATAGGTTAGGGGTATTTTGGGGATTTGGCTTGTAACGAGTCGAATGGACTCCTAATCTATGTACTCACGGCTAATTATTAATGTAATGTCCATATTCTCTTTTTCTACTGTATTCTTTTAGTTTAATGCATTTTAAAAGTATGCTTAATGGTTTAATTACGCACCTTAAGGGCAATTTTGTCCATATGCAGCGAATCGGGGCTTCGGGCAGTCGAATAACTCCCGGGGGCATCCACCCGTGGTGTCGAGGAAGGAAGCGCGAGGAATTAGGTCTCTATTCGGGGAACAAGGAAAATTCTAGGGTTATGGGGGCCTTAGGAGCGATTTAGGGTTCAGGGGCAAGATGCTAATTTTAGGGGTAACGGCATCCCGGCTACCCCTCAGCTGGTCCCAATACGCCTATTGGAAGTGGGACGAGGGCCCCACTGGCGGGCTTGACCTAATTGGCAACGGTGATACGTGCAGGTGACATTTCGCCGTCAAACGAAGGTTTTACGGGCCCTTAGCGAGCATAACGGCCATAACAGCTCACGGCTGGATCTAGGACTTTACCGGCGCCAAGGCAGGGTGAGTGACAAACTTGGACCCAAGAGTTTTGCAAAACCAAACTTCGAACGGGGAAAAACTCATAACCTACAAGCCTTTCCCATGGAGGGGTAAAAGCGGGAATTCGGAGGAATTCATCACGACGCTCATCGGCCTTCAGTCCCAATTAAGACATGGAACTGAAATGGGAAGGCCTCGGGAGGAAACAAAACACAGAATGCAAAATGTCCTGCAAAATCGACAAAGTTGCTGTCATCATTCGAATGAATACCAAGTCCGTATTCGAATGAACCAAATTTACGTGGAGTATTCGAATGATGCATTCGAATAAGTCGTGGAAGATTTTGCCCTAACGGTTTTCAACACTTTCCCTTCCTGACTCCCGGCTCCTTGCTTCCCTCAGGGACTCCGACATACCTCCCCCTTGCTTTCTTTACCTTGGCCACCCTCCGGCTCTCCTCGGGCTGCCTCGTGGCCTGGTCAACCTCGTGCTCGTTACATTCCCAGGGTTTTGGCGACCCTCCACCTCTCGGGCCTCTTCGGAAGACCTACAAAACCTTCAACCGTCAGCAACGCTGTGCCCCATCTCTTTCGGGCGACATAGCTGCCCACTGAAGTCTGCAAACCCTGAGGTGATCAGCCTCGAAGGAACCGACGCTCATTGGTCCAGCACATCTCAAATCGTCGAGTGTGCACCGAATTCATGCTCGGAAGCATAGTGCAGCTCAGTCTTCAAGCTCCGTTGGACCAAACTGCTCTGATACTAAGTGCAACATCCCAGCTAGTTGGCCTATGCTTAAGTCATAGGTTTCTATTGAAAGCTTTTTACCACAATGGTTTGTACTCTCATTTATTTAATATATCCTACTTATAGCTTTCAGATCCTTGAGGGATCCAATTACAGTATAGTCGGGTATAATCATCTCCACAGGGATTGTTATTCTGAAACAATCGTCTTGTATTAGGTTACTTTAAGCTTTATAGGGAATGATTTGATTTTTGTTGCGTAAATTAATAATGAACGGTTTGCAGATAAAGTAGAGGTGTAAAACAATAATGGCTTTAAGTTTAGTCAGGTAAAGAAAGGTGTTGGGATTTTAAGTGGCAATACATCTCAAATGCAACCATTAACCTAGTAAATATGACTTATGAGTCTCTTGATTTTATTGCCATCAGTTCTTAACTTAATCATCTTTTCTCAAGCATGTTAAGATCACACGAGTTCCCTTTATTATGTTGTCAAAGGTCTTGCACAAACTTAACAAAGTACCTCGTTTGTTTAATGCGGATGTTAACACGACTAATTCCTGGTTCCAGTTATGGCAACTAAGAACTAGATGAATTGATCTAGGTTAGCTTTAAGTAATTGTAACTTTCATTCGCAATCTTTTTAAGCATGGAATCAAGCCTAGCACAGCAATATTGATCTTAAACTGGTTATAACTTAACTAGTATAACTTCCGTCCATACAAGCAAGTCTCAGATCAAGAATCAAAACACTAAGCAAAGCTAGCATGAAGCATAAGATCAATCATTAAAATCATAGGACATCATAAAATCAAAAGTGTAGGTTAAGATGGATACATTTCAAAAATAAGCACGTCAAAATCCCAATAATAAAGAGATTTAGCTATCCATAATATAGATAGATTACAAGCTTACTAGGGTTTAGAGCAAATGTGGATTGAAGAAGAATGGTGAATTGTTTCCACACGTCCACCACGTCTACAATCGTTGGCAATTTCGGCAGTAATTCCTTAAAGGAATTCTTCTAAACCCTAACTTCCTTCCTAAGCCTAACTTAACTAAAATATGGGGTGAGTGAAATGGGATGGATGGAATGCAATGGATGCCAAGGAATGTCTTCAGCTTGCAGGGGGAACCCTCTATTTATAGGCCTCGGACTGGCACTTTCGCTCAGCGCCAAGGTACAACCGCTCAGCGATGTAATGATTAATAGCTGAGCGGACTGTACTATATCGCTGAGCGGTATCTCTAAGGGATTTGCAAGTGGCTTATCTTCTGACAGATTCCCGGCGGCTGGCCAACTGTGGCGTGAAATACCCTAGGTAACTGTTTACCCGTACGTAGTAAACAAAGCTCACAAGGTTGTTGTCTACTTGGTCGGAATACCTTAGTCCATAGTTATCTTTCGAAAATAGTCGTTTAAGAAAATAAGGACCGATTTTAAATTTTACACTTACATTGCATAATTATTAAAATGGAGCCATGCGTCAAAAAGAACAATATAACAAAACGTGTAACTGTAAGATAATAAAACATTCAATACATATCCAGGGGTCCATCAGACAAAGCCACATCATTGTATATACAGTAACTAAAATATACATCTCATATACATAAGCTGAAGTACTGAATACATAAGTCAACTACATCACATCAAAATACAAGGACTACTGGAATGCTACTCAGTATGTCCTTGGCAAAATGCTAAACAGCTATCTCTCTCTCTAAGCTCATTCAATCATAGCCGCTCATGGCTCATCCGGCGGCTCATCTGCATCTTCAAAATAAGACTCATCTTCTGTACCTGAAGTCATAAAACAGTGGGAATGAGAACGGTAGGTTCTCAGTGGAAATAACTTTAGTTCCTTAGTCCCGTATCAGATTATGTCGGACTTCAGGCCGCTCAGAGATCTCTAAGTGAACATACATACTAAATGTCCTACTGTTTATTATCTAGCCTATCTGAACGACTTTATCTGCATTATTAGGTGATAGGGGAACTACTATTGTTTACTACGTTCTCGTGCTGATTAACATTTCATGAAAAACCGTTTCGAGCGTGCTCTTGACGGTACGGCATAACAGCAGACTATATATTCGAGAAATCAAACTGTATAACAGAATATATTCAGAGTATATTCAGCATAACAGAATCATCAGAATATGCATCACATGGTCATCCAACGTAGACATAACAGAATCAGCAGAATATCTGTAGCATAGTCAGCAGCATAAATATGACAGAAATAAACATGCCTAACAGAATGTACATGGTTAACAGAGTGATATAACAGCATAATCGACTATAACAGCATAACAGAATATAACAGCATAACAGAATATGTGTTATTTCCACCATAGTAATGTCCTCTGTCGACACTAGTATGACGGAATAACCTCACACCCTCAGTGTCGGCCGACACTGTCTGGACCTTCCTGCGGTGGGCTTCCACCTGCCGTGTGCCCCCTCGGGACCCCTCGACAGTGGGCAGATATTGTACCCCCACCTAAGCTTGCCCCCTTTCGACAATGCATAGGCGTGGTAATCGCACACCTCCAGGTATGCCATATCAACATCACCTGTGGCGGGCTTCCACGTTCAGGATGCCTCGACCTCCTGAAGTGGGATCATAGTGGCTCACGTGATCACGGCCTGTTCAGCATGTGGCATATAGCCAATTTCAGCATTGGCCATTTGCCCTGTTTCAGCAGCATTGGGCATTGGCCCTTTTTCAGCAGCATTGGGCATTGGCCATTTTCAGCATTTTGGTACCTGCAGCATGTCATACTGGTTCCTTATGGTTCATTTCAATATCTTTACTTATCTCAGAGTTAATTATCATGTCTTTAACTAGGTGTATCATGAATGCATGGAATGCTACAGATATCATCACAGATTACATGACATATACATGTTTAGTACACTTCCTTCGTGTACAACATCTACATTCATACAATTCAACTAACGATCACAGATACAGCATCAAATACTAGTCTATGAGCCTCAAGAGGGTGCCATAAGCTTTCTCTAGTCTTAAGCCGCTCAGTGAAAACTGATGTTCGCTCAGCGGTTTGAGCCTTTGCGCCCAGCAATAAAGGTTGTATTGCTCAGCGGCTGTAACTTTCTCGAGTTTTCTTCCACCGCCTTACACTAAAATATCTTTTTTCACTTTCCACGTGGGCTTCAGTCCGCTCAGCGGCGCCTGAGACTCCGCTCAGCGGCCCCTGTGCGAGAGCTGAAAACCGAATTCCTCTTCTCTTCCATTTTCTTCCCTTAGCTTCCCATGGCACCTGCTTGAGTTTCACACATAATCCAAGCACAATAATCCTATCTAATCCAGGTCACAAGACCCTTCAGAATTGTCTTCCTAAGTCCTAACATCATTTCTAGCATTTATGTTCATAATATCACAAAATTCTCTAACATACATACAATCACATAAACATCATTCACCATCAAAGAGGTGAGGAAATAGAGTTACCCACTTCCTCAAGAACTTGTTGATGCTAGAAGGAAGAGGAAATCAAGCCTTGCTTGCTTGTTTGAAGCCTCCTTGACCTAAGATGAAATCCTTGACATAATTAGGGCAAACATGGATTATGGAAGCTTGGCTTTTCATCAAGTGATGAAAACTCACCAACTACTCTTGCTTGTCTTCCTTAGGTGCTTAGGAATGAATTATGAAGATGAACTTGAAGCTTGATAGCTTGCTTGAACTTTTCTTTGTCAAGAAAAGAGAAAACCTAGGTTATGGGGTTTTTAGGGTTTTGGAACTTCATGCTCTTGCTTCCACATGAAGAGAAACTCTTAACCTTGATGCTAGCTTGCCTTCTTGATGGATTTGAGAATGATTGATGATGATAGAAAGCAAAGGATGATGATTGAATCTTGGTGGATTTGAAGCTTTGAGGTCTTGGAACCTTAGGAGAAAAATGAAAGAACTTTGGTGAATATGTGTATGTATGTTTTCGGGTTTGGGGGGCTGCATGAGGGCTGGCCGTGGTCTTCTAATCCCTTGGTCATCCATAATTCCAATTTTACCCTTAGTGTATTTTAAGTCATGTTTGCTCATTAATTATTTATGTCCGGACGTCCTAAAAATATTCCGGGCATACCGTTGTGACCTATTAATTATCCTTGATAATATTTGAATCTTAGTTGACATATTCTTACATTTAATTTCATATTAATATATTTTACAGACTCCTGTGAGCCGTCAGGAAATTATGCTAAAACTCTAATTTCGATCCGAACGTCACCTAGCGCCACGAGATCGCAGAATTATTATTTTTTAACTAATATTCCAGAGATAAAATTAATATTTGAATTTTATTTCATTTTTATCTCACATTTTCCTTCTTATTATATTTTTAATTCTTTCCTAGATAGCATTTTAACTGAAGGGAAAAAGTCGGGTCGTTACATGGCGGCTGGCCCTTAGCTGGCCTCATAAATGCGGCGGTTGCAAGCGGCTTGAGCAGGTACAATCACTCAGCGGTTAGGTTGAATAGCTGAGCGATAAGAGCGCTGTCCGCTGAGCGATATGATAGCCTCGCTGAGCGATTTCCCTTTTTCTGCACTTTGTCTTCTTGTGTTGTTCATTGTAACAATTACATGGCTTTTCCTTCCTTTCTTTTTCTATTGTTTTCCTGCAATAATTACAACAAACTTAGCCATTTAATCCCCTCCTAATCCATCATACAAAACTTGTGTAAATTGGAAATATTTTGACCGTTTTGTACAATTTAAGAACAGATAAGTGCCACTTATATCCTATCATTTCACCACATTTTGGCACTTATTAGTTTCCCTGGCTAGGTGGTTGAACGCTGGTGCTGCGAACTACTACCATTCTAGATTACTGACTGAAATTAGGGTTACGGAAAATATGGGCCAATTTGAAATTTCTTTGCAAGTACGGGTGTTAAGAAAATAATGAGCCATGCCTATAACATAACGTATAGCGGCATAACTAAAAGATAAGAGAGTGCGAGTACATACCTGTAGCGTGGAGCTTTATCGGTAGAAAGTACACATAGGGCTCGAATGTACATAACACACCACTATATTGCAATACATAGGTTTACATAGTCATATAGTCATACATATCAGTCTGCCTAATATACAAATACACTATCGACAATAAAACTACATACACGAGCGGTACTACTCGCTTCGTGTACGGTACAGGTCCTATCCCTACTCTCCGGTCCTACAGTCTGCCCTCCTACTCGGAGTCTCCTAAGCGCTCCATGGGCTCCTCCTCATTCTCGCTACTCAGGTCCGTCACTGCAGAAAAGTCGCGTGGAACGAAGCGGCGTGGCCGAGCTGAGAGTACCCTCTTTCTAGCCATGGTCCTGCGGCCTCGGGCTCAGATAGTCGGAGTAAACACACCGGGGTCTGTGACTGGCGTCGGGGCTGGCGTGGGGGTCGGCTCTAGTTCCGATGGAGGCATCTCCTCCTCACCGTTAAGGTGAATCGGGTCTCGGCTGCTGCTGCATGGACGCTCATCAAGTCTAAGCCTAGGGGGCATCGCCGGCTCGTCAGGTACTCGCGCCGGTGCGAAGGTACTCGTCTCAAGGAGAGTGTCCGTGCGGTAGTTACGCATGCGAGTGCGGGTGAACAACTACACATCCTTGGCGGGTGAGGACGTCATGGCTACAAGCTGGATTCATAACCGAGTGGGGGTGAGAACCCTTGGTCCTCAGTGGGTTTTCATGGCTATCAATGGTTCATTTACTCGGGTATCCTCCAGGCCGCTCAGGGGATCTTTAGGTAATCATGCATACTACAAACCCTACTGATTTTTATCTATTGCTAAAACCCTGAACAGCTTTATCTAAGTTAGCTAGATGACTGGGGACTAGTCTTTCTTACTAAGTTCACGTGCTTGTTGACCTTACGTGTCAGTTACAATTATACTAATCAGCTCGGGTCATTCCCTTGACGTTACATAATGCACAAACAGTTATAAATACATATTAACTCACATACACTCATTCATCCAATCACAGATATATAACTACATAGTGCATGGGGGTATTGGGAACCATCAAAATAGGACTCATCATCTTCTGTACCTGAAGTCATAAAACAGTGGGAATGAGAACGGTAGGTTCTCAGTGGAAATAACTTTAGTTCTTGAGACTCGTACCAGATTATGTCGGACTTCAAGCCACTCAGAGATCTCTAGTGAACATGTATACTAAAGTCCCTACCATTTATTACTTGGCCTATCTGAACGGCTTTATCTGCATTAATATGTGACATGGGAACTACTCTTGCTTACTACATTCTCGTGCTGATTAATATCTCATGTAAACCGTCTCGAGCGTGCTCTTGACGGTACGGCATAACAGCAGATTATATAGTTCAAGCATACTGAATAACAGCATATAATTCAGAGTACACTCAGCATAACATAATCATCAAAGTACGCATCATATAGTCATCCAACGCAGACATAACAGAATTCAGCAGAATACATGAAGTAGAGTCATCAGCATAAACATGACAGAATTATCAGAATGACTTGTCTAACAGAATGTAACCGCATAACAGAATATAACAGCATAACAGAATGTAACAGCATAACAGAATAGGTGTTATTCTCACCATAGCAATGTCCTCTGTTGACACTAGTATGACGGAATAACCTGACACCCTCAGTATAGGCCGACACTGTCTGGACCTTATTGCGGTGGGCTTCTACCTGCCGTGTGCCCCCTCGGGACCCCTCGACAGTGGACGAATATTGTACCCCCACCTAATCTTGCCCCCTTTCGACAATGCATAGGCGTGGTAACCGCACACCTCCAGGTATGCCATCTCGACACCACCTGTGGCGGGCTTCCACATTCAGGATGCCTCGACCTCCTGAAGTGGGATCATAGTGGCTCACGTGATCACGACCTTTTCAGCATGGGCATATAGCCTTTTCAGTATTGGGCATTTAGCCCTTTTCAGCATGTGGCATATAGCCATGTTTCAGCAGCATTGGGCATTGGCCCTTGTTCAGCAGCATTAGGCATTGGCCCTTTTTCAGCAGCATTAATGGTACCTGCAGCATGGCATACTGGTTTCCCTATGGTTCATTTCAGCATCTTTACTTATCTCAGAGTTAATTATCATGTCTTTAACTAGGTGAGTCATGAATGCATGAGATGCTACAGATTTTATCATAAATCACAGGTAACATGCATGGTCAGTACATTTTCATTACATACAGCATATACGTTCATACAATTCAGCTATCACTCATCTTTACAGCATCAAATACCAGACTATGAGCCTCAAGAGGGTGCCATCAGCTTTCTCTAGTCTCAAGCCGCTCAGCGAAAACTGATGTTCGCTCAGCGGTTTGAGCCTCTGCGCTCAGCGATAGAGGTTGTATCGCTCAGCGGTACTGACCTCATCGCTCAGCGGCTGAAACTTTCTCGAATTTTCTCCACCGCCTTACATTAAAAATATCTTTTTCACTTTCCACGTGGGCTTCAGCCCGCTCAGCGGCGCCTGAGCCTCCGCTCAGCGGCCCCTGTGCGAGAGCTGAAAACCGAATTGCTCATCTCTTCCATTTTCTTCCCTTAGCTTCCATGGAACCCTACATGAGTCTCACACATAATTCAAGCACAATAATCCTATCTAATCCAGGTCACAAGACCCTTCAGAATTGTCTTCCTAAGTCCTAACATCCTTTCTAACATTTATGTTCATAATATCACAAAATTCACATACATACATACAATCACATAAACATCATTCACCATCAAAGAGGTGAGGAACTAGAGTTACCCACTTCCTCAAGAACTTGTTGATGCTAGAAGGAAGAGGAAATCAAGCCTTGCTTGCTTGTTTGAAGCCTCCTTGACCTAAAATGAAATTCTTAACATAATTAGGGTAAACATGGTTATGGAAGCTTGGCTTTGTACCAAGTGATGAAAACTCACCAACTACTCTTGATTGTCTTCCTTAGGTGCTTAGAAATGAATTAGAATGATGGAAAAGATGAACTTGAAGCTTGCTTGAAGTTCCTTTGTCAAGAAAGCATAAAACCTAGGTTATGGAGATTAGGGTTTGGAACTTGATGCTCTTGCTTCCACTTGAAGAGAAACCCTTAATCTTGTTGCTAACTTGCCTTCTTAGTGGCCTTAGGAGTGATTAATGATGATGGAAAGCAAAGGATGATGATTGAATCTTGGTGGATTTGAAGCTTTGAGGTCTTGGAACCTTAGGAGAAAATGAAAGAACAACTTTGATGAATATGTGCATGTGTGTTTCGATTTTGGGAGCTAGGGCTGGCCGTGGCTTCTAATTCTTTGGCCATAAGTAGTTTTCCAATTTTACCCTTAGTGTGTTTTAGGTCATATTCATTCATTAATTATTTATGCCCGGACGTCCTAAAAATATTCCGGACATACCGTTGTGACCTTTTAATTATCCTTGTTAATATTTAAATCTTAGTTGACATATTCTTGCATTTAATTTCATGTTAATATATTTTACAGACTCCTGTGAGTCGTGAGGAAATTATAATAAAACCCTAATTTCGATCCAAACGTTATCGGACGTCATGAGATCGTCAAAGAATTATTTTAACTAATATTACAGAGATAAAAGTAATATTTGAATTTTATTTCATTTTTATCTCACCTTTTCCTTCTTATTATATTTATAATTCTTCCCTAAATAGAATTTTAACTAAAGGATAAAAGTCGGGTTGTTACAGTGTGCTCCTATGATTTTTCTGACTCCGGCAGCATAACCGCAGTGTGCCCGAACGAAATCGAAACTTTTGGAAAACTGAGGAAAATTGATGCTGGCAACGTAGTGGCCCTTGGGGCTATTTGTAATGCCCTAAGGAAGGCCACTATTTCCATTTTCTTCTTCTTCTTCTTCTTCTTCTTCTTCTTCTTCTTCTTATTATTATTATTATTATTATTATTATTATTATATATTTATATATTATTATATACATCTTGATAAGCTTCACTTTATAGAAGCTTCCGTGGATAATTATCCACGACCGGGAACACCTTTTTGATCATGTTCAATTGCGTTTGGTCGTTAATCGTTTACGTACAGATGTCCTAAAAATATTCTGAACATACCGTCGTGATCTACTAATTTCCCTGGTCGGGATGGTATGTCAGGTTAAGGTATTCGTGAACTTATCTCTATAAGAGTATATTTTATGGATACCATTGGGACCTGACGAAATTCCAGTAATGAGCGAGAATCAATCCAAATCTCACAAAATTTCCATGAGCTTACGAAACCATCATTTTGACTGGTATTTTAGAGAAAGAAACCTTTATAATTAAACTTCCAATCTAAATAATTTTCTCAAATACACTTTAATTACGCGAAATTATCAATCACGCGAAATCTTTGTAAGGAGAAAAATCGGGATGTTACATTCAAGCCCCTTTAAAAGAATTTCGCCCCGAAATTTCAATGTTACTAGAGTTTTCGGGTCTCCCATGTTCCGGTTAAGATTCTTAGTTATTACTACTCACTTACCCTGAGTGAGATTATCCGCGTCGGGTGCTTCTTCAGTCGTTATAGTAAAAACTCCTCCCGATTGTTGGTCTGGGTTTACTTTGCAATCTATGGCAAAATGTCAGTTTTTCCCACATCGGTGGCAAACTCCATGTTGGGGACTGGTAAGGTCACAGTGCAGGTTCTGAAGAGGTGGTCGGGTTTTCCACATCGATAACAAACATTATTCCCAACTAGGCAAATTCCACTATGAGGTCTACCGCACTACTCCAGACTTTCTTATCCATCACATCAGTCACCGGCGAATTGTTTTTATAACACCCCTACTTTCAGTTTACACTATAGTCGTAACACCGATCATAGAGTTGTTATCTGCCTTGGTTGTGTTACTTCTAGCCCCTACTTTTAGCTTGGCAAACAGACCATTTTGAAACTTTTTCCTTTCCTTATCATTTGGTAAATTAAGAGCCATAAGCGTCAAGAAGTTATACATGGATACAAGCGATATAGTCTTCTCAGACTAAAGCGTTACCATTCCAGAAATAGATCCCCAAGACATTTTATAACATATATATATATATACAATCATTTGGTCCGAAATATAATTACACAGTTGAGTATAGTTTACATCTAGTACACCTAGTCATCAACGGCCTGACGAGACCGTGTGACTGTTACACATTACACGTCACTAATCCCTGCCCTGCTTGCTTGCTGAATAGGATCACCTGCTGCTCCCTTGTGATCTCTCATCTCAAAGGCTCCCGACTACGGGGAAATTCCTTGTCCACATTTTCGGGTAAGTCCTAGTGCAAAACCCTAGCTAGCTAGCTTACGCTTAAGTCGCAAACTTGCTGGCTAAGTTGTTATCTGCTTTGGTGGGGAAAATACTTGTCTCGTTTATACTTTAAAAATATTGTTACCCAAAATATGGACCAAATTAAAATTTTCCTTGTACGTTACATAGAGTAAATTAGGAGCCTTGTCACATTAGAGTATACATTGCGAATAGAAACATGGTTTGCTTGACTATAAATAAAGATATAATTAATACATGTCAAGATAACAAACAACGGTCCTTCATACACTCATAAGCAAATACAAAATTAGTATTATAAGTATTAAGAGCAAATATCACTTAGAAGTATAAGTACACATATATAATCTACTAGTTAATCGTCTAGTCTTCAGTCATCCTCCCTTGGGAGGGTTCTTCCTCATGTAGCTCCTCTCTTTGTCCCTCGTCGAATCCTGAAGTCATGGATGAGTGGGATGAGAACATAGTGCTTTCAGTAGGAAACCATAGGGATTAGGGGATTGCTTATCCTCATTCATGCTTCAGGCCGCTCAGGGTTTTCTAGGTGCCACAGTTATAATATGGCCCTACCGATTATTAATATTCATGCTAAGTCTGAGCAGCTTTATCTAAATTATCTAGGTGACTGGGGAACCTATTCTTCATTACTAAATCATCTATTCTCTTCCTTACTCCCTAGATTACATATAACCACATAATGCACATAATCACATAATTCACATAATCACTTAATAAGCTTCCTTGTGCGTCCACTTATAACCGTGCCCATTTTAATTATAAGCTTCTTCACACATTCACTTATGTACAGTTATATCACTTAGAACACATACTTCAAGCTCAACCCCCCCGTAGCGATGGCCTACTGCCACAAGCTTCATTTTTGTCTTAGTATCATGAGGACCAGGCTGCACTTAACCTAAGTAGCTCACGATAGGAGAGTCCATCCTTATGCTAGGGATGGCGAGGGGATCCTACCCCGTCCTTATGCTAGGGACGAGATATACTCAGGGTTCAGCTTGCCTTTCCTGCCGGCTCCCCGCACATCTAGGAAAGAATCCTTTAACCTCCTTTATTCCTTTTAGGGACTTAATGACGTCATGCCCTATTCCTTTTCCAGTCAACAGTCCATTTATCCAGTCGACAATTCATATATCCAGTCAACAATTCATATAGCCAGTCAACAGTTCATAAAGCCAGTCAACAGTTCATATATCTTGAATATACATCATCAGTTCATAAATATTTGCATACTTAGTAAAACTAGTAGATCCATGGATAATTCCAAGCAGTGTAAAAAACTAGGTTTGAGAAAAGTGTTTGTGTTCAGAAAATGGCAAGTTGTAAAATAGAGAGTCTGAACTTCGGTCCGGCTGCTCAGCGCCCAACTTAGGCCGCTCAGCGTCACCTGACAAATTTCAGCTCATAGTTCTTGCAATTTTCCATGTTCTACAAGGTTCCTCATCATCAATCCTTAAAGCATTTCTTCCATCCTTCGTTATCCATTTCTAGCAACAATAACCATACTTCCATGTTCTCAAAAATCAATTCCATCATAAATCTCATATTTTCCTATCAATCACCTCATGAAGCACATAGCACATCTGGCATGTTGATAAGTGCCCAAAACATACAATTTTCAACATTCAAAATGGCACTTATTCTCACATATTTTAAAGAATTATCTAATTAATTTTCCACATTTTGTAGGTTTTACATATATTTTGAAGAATGGATGCAAGCATAAATTATTGAAGAATAATCCCATGAAGAAGGGAAGCAAAAGGGCAGAATTGGAAAAGAGCTTAAAGAGAAGATTCTGGACGAAGGCATCGCTCAGCGAAGGACGTGCATCGCTCAGCGCAAAGGTACAAATCGTTCAGCAATGTTACTTGTATCGCTCAGCGAACGTAGGTCAGCAAGCCACTTGCGCCGGCGCAATAAATGCGCCAGCTGGAGCCAGCCTGGCGCCGCCATCCACGTCAGCCGCCGCCGTGCAAAAGCTGCCGAGCATT
>QANU01032916.1:21854-35385 GCA_003254905.1 Nissolia schottii
CGAAAGTGATGACAAGTTAAGAACTGGTGGCGGGCAATCAAACGATAGTTCTATGTGATAAGTAACTGGATGCATGAAACTATGATGTGATTAAAATTCCCAACAAGCTCCGGAACTACCTCTGATTTGTTTCCTATTTTATTTTCATGTCTTTTATTTATTTAGTCTATATAAAATCAAATTACAAATCCTTCACCTCATTGTTTAATTAACAAACTCAAGAATGGTTTTTACAACTCCCTGTGGGATCGACCATACCCTATACTGCAAACGGATTCCTTATGGAATCTGAAAGCCGTAAAGTAGGTATGAATATAAATTTAATTTGAACAACAAAAGCGCAGACAAACTTTCTAAGAGATTGGCATGGTTGTGACAAGATCTAGAACTATGTCAAGATCCTAGAAAGTGGTTAAAAAGGCTTTCATCACATGTATAACACATATTCACGTAACACATCATAACACATAGAACATACATAGCTCAACATCTCATGTTTAAACATATCCTTAACATAAATAATTAATTTATAACAATAATAAGAAACATACTTTCCTCGTCAATGTCAACATATATCAAGAACATAAATTCATGTTCCAACCTTTCTTGAACATAAACAGACATCAAACTAGTAACTATTAGAACAGACGTCTGGTTTCTGTCAAAAAATAGCGATCAGAAACCGGAGAGGTCCAAGACCTTACCCCATAGCCCTAAGATCATTTTTCATGATTAAAAAATCAGATTTCAGTCCCAGTTCCGCGAAATTGCAGTTTGCCCCTTTTTCCCAAAATTACCGTTTCGCCCCCGTAAACGACCTATTTTCTTTGGAATTTTTGTTCTCAAAAACCCGATGGACTCAAGACTCGCCCTTAAGGTTTTTGATAGTTCTAAACCCAGATTTTCTGAAGAAAAAAAAACCCAGTTTTTCAGTCCCAAGACGTGAAATTCCCGTTTTGCCCTTTTTCACAAAAATCCCGTTTCCTGCCTGTTTGCTGAGAAATTCATCGGAGACTCCAAAAATTATAAAACTTGACATCCCCACTCAAAATTTCGTGTAGAATCCAAAAATCACATTAGTTTTTCATGATAAAAATCCCAGCATACAGTTCCTTTCAAAAACGTGCCATATGCCTATTCCCGTCTTAGGCTTTCCTAAATTTCGACAGAATCACAGACAGCACCAGCAGATCCAGGCAATTATCAAAAACATATTTATATACATCAAAGTCACATAAAAGGCATCCTAACTGCATATTTATCTAATCATGACACCACATAGACAGTGGATAAGGGTGTTACCCACGTTTTCGCGTCCGACGACGGTTTCTGCTGCTTCCTTGGCCTTGTCTCCAACGATGATGCTTCCTAGTTCTTCTTGGGCTGAATTTCTCCAAGCTTCCTCTAGGGATTATGAGGGATTTTGTGGGTTAAGGTTAGGGAGTTATGGAAGAGCTTTGTCTAGGTTTAGTGTAGGAGGTCTATAGGTCTCCGGTTTAACTAAATAACGATTGATTATGTGATCGGACAGAGTTTTGACAAGATTTTCCATTTTTCCTCCACATTTTCAGATTTAGGGGGGGTATTTATAGGCCATGGGACGAAATCCACTTCCCCAAAATGCCCTTGGGGCCAAAATTACCAAAATACCCTTATTTTGTCTTTTTCCCTATATGTCATTTTAATGAATCACCCCTTTGAATGTTGACTTGGCCATTTGGCCACTTCTTGGCCATGAAATGGTCTTGTGTCTTGGCCACTTCTGTGGCCGAGAATTAAGGGTCTCCGACATATCAATTTTGATCAGGTTTTTGGTGTTTTAGGTCCCAGTTCTTCGCGTACGGCTGTTCTAAAAATATTTTGGTCACTTCCTTGTGATCTCCTAATTTTTCTTAAGTAATATTCTAGGATTATTTAGGTATTTATGTGACTAATTTTTCACGTACCCTCGTCCTTATACTCAAGATGCTACTACGTAACGTTCCATACACTTGGACATACATACATATGCATATAGCATTCATCAGGTAAGCTTCATGCATGTCCGGGGAAAGGGAGTTCTCTTACGCGCCTCAGGCAGCGTCCTTCTCTTTACTAGATGCCCATCATCTTCCCATGTAGACCGTGGGATCGTCATCCCCTTGCAGGTACAACAAACTTAGTCTCCTCAAATCGTCAGACGACCCAGATAGCGCTCTGACTTGGGTGGTAGCTAACCATGGAACCTTTGCCAACGCCGCGACGATCGGGATATACCATCCTTCTCGTAGAATGGTGAGGGTGTACTCTGGAGGTAACATCAGGAGTGGGCTTGTGCTTTCCTCGGCCTGCCCTTTTGACGTGACCGAAAATTGTACAACCTGTTGGCATGCCCTTTCGACGTTACCAGAGGTGTACCTTTACTCTCTCGCATGGCCTTTGGACGCTACTAGGAGCATTCTCCACCCTCTGGCATGCACTTTCGACGCTACCAAGGGTGTTTCGTACTCTCCGGCATGCCCTTACAACGCTACCGGGAGGGTTCTGCTTAATATTCTGTGGGACTAGTAACATCGTGCCCTGGAAGATTCATTCAGTCTTTCGTTTCTTTCTTCTTCTTTCTTTCTTTTTTTTTCCTTCCTGCTTTCGTTTCTTTCGTACCGGGTCGATGCCCGCGCTCAGGTCCAAGCCTGCATTTCATAACCATAAACCAGTCCTTCTTGCTAGACTGGCAAGGGGCAGTGTCATGCTTGACGTGCCAAGAGATGGGGATTCTCTTATCGTATACTATATCATATCTTTGGGCTATTCCAACCCTCCGCGGTCGGAGCCCATCTTTAGACTTATTCGGTTCCCTAGATCCATTATTTTTTCTTGATACAATTAAGTGACTTTAACTTCTAGTGTGCTAGGGTTGTCCTAAAATCCTATTGACAATCGCGTCCTCATGATGCTTATGCATGCAGTACAATAACTGATGCACACTATAGAGAAATAGGAAAACTATTGGTTAGTATACGTGTGTGAGCAACCCCTTGGTCAGCATAACCTGGGGTTAAAAAACTTGGGTCAGGAACCCTAAGTCAGAAAACCTAGGTTAGACCCCTGGACAAGCAAAACCCTAGTTCAGTCCAAACTCTGGTCAGGGGAAACCCCTAAGACACCAAAACCCTTGGTTCTTAGAGAGGCCAAGGCTTTCGAGGTCTTAGATGAGTAAAAATGAGTGGTCATTCGAATGACTAGTGGTAGTCATTCGAATGGCAGTGTAAAATTGGTCCCCCTATTCCTGTAAAGTTTGCACTTTTTCTTAAAAGGAAGGGTCATTCGAATGTCCATAGCTAGATCATTCGAATGACCTAGCTGTTTTGCTCCCTGGGGGCTGATTTCTCAGCAGTCATTCGAATGACATCTCGTAAGTCACAGCTTTATTTCATCCATTTTCCCCAATCATTTCATCCCCACATCACAACATATATATACACATAATCCATGAAATCAACCACATAGCTAGTGGGTTATGGACACCCACCTTGGATCGAGTTCCACGACTTTATAGAAAATTCCCGAGAGAGTTTCAATGTCTCTAAGGCTTCCAGTTGATTTTCCACCAGTAGGAAACTCGCGATTAGAACTCATTGATAATGACAGATTGTCTAGTGGGCGGTTATGAGAAAATTATGGGATCACTATGTGATGATCTGAGCTAATTTCGGTTACTGCGAAAAAACTTCGCAGTACGGGCAAAGCTTCGTTTCCTCAGTGAAAAATGAGAGAAATGGCCATGGTAAAGGCTATTTATAAGCTACGACCATGCCACTGTTACTGATTATATATATATATATATACATACTTTATATTTATTATTATTATTATTATATTATACACTATTACTATTTTATTATTATATTTATGTACATGCTTATCCCTTTGCAGGGATAAGCTCAGCCTACGTGGCTTTTGATTTATTCCGATCATATTTGATCGCATTTGGTTGTTCGTTGTCCGGGTGCTTCGCGTACAATTGCCTAAAAATTATTTCGGACCCACCATCGTGATCTACTAATTTTTCTTGTTAGTATTTTAATTCCCGTTGAGGTGTTCTGAGAATTATTTTCTTATTAGTGTATTTTACGGACACTTTAGGGATCCGAAAAAAATTCTAGATTTGACCAAAAATCGTCTGGAATCTCGAGAAAAGTCCGCGAGATCGTGAAACCTAATCTTACTGCGATTTTTATGAGTTAATGGTAACAATCCAATTTTTTCACCTCCCTGGTCGGCTTATAATTATTTATCACGCGAAATATCCTTACAGGAAAAAAATGGGATGTTATAGTTTCCAATGCAAACCTTCGCGCTTCCCAACTTTAATCATTTCTCACGCTCTCCAGTACTCCTAAACCGCCATCATTACGCTTAACCATGTGGGTAACAGAGTTAAAGTAAGTTTACCCAACCTTTCATCTCCATTCTTTCACTATAAATAACCCTTGCCTCAATGGCAGTTCTCATTCCTTCTTATTTTCATCTATTGCTTTGTTAGACCTTTTCTTTATTATAATTAGTGGTGCTACCATGGTCTTCGACCATGGAGTCTTGCCTTTCCAACCTTACCGACCAACACCCTTTCATTTACAACCTTGTTGTTCCTGCGGCGCTATGAGTAGGTGCAAAGCGAACATTTTTCGTTCTTGCGTCACCGTAATCGATGAGCCCCACAACCTCCCTGACCAAATGGGAGTCTCCATATCCAATAAAGACACTCGGAGGATCACCTTCTCTTCCAATCTATCCTTGTTGGCCAGTTCTTGGTTTCGGGTTCGTTTGGGGTTGATGACAAAGCCATCAACGTTACTAAGCACCTCGAACGAGGGTATGGCTCTTGTTGGGGAGGAAATGGCCATCCGTAGCAACCATCAACGATTGCGAGGAACGGAATTTAACAAGTGCTGAAGAGGTACCACATTAAGCTAGCAATTCAGGATGTCGAAGTTTTTTGGCTCAAAATACTAGTCTTTTACTGTCATTGATCTCAAAATGGGAAAATAGGGGGTTAATAGTAGATATTGGGGAACTTTTACGTAATGTATCTCAATTTTAACTTATGTTATCAATGAAATTTGTGGTTTGTACAATTTGAGATATTTGCCATTTATGTTGTTCATTACTCCGCTTTGCATATCTTTAATTTCATATGCATTCCCTGATAATTTCTTATCGACTATAAATGGGCCTTCCTAATTCGGCGACCACTTGCCGTACACTGGGGAATTTTTGTCAATGGGAAAAATGGCTTTCTAAAAAAGCTCACCATCTAGAAGCGACTTATTTTTGACTCTGCGACTATATGATTTAGCCATAATCTCTCTCTGTCTTTGCATGGCTTCTAACGCACTCAACCTCCCCTCTTCTAATTCATCTAATTCGTCAAACATTAAATTCCAGTACTCATCAACTGGAAATTCATTTTGTTTTGTGATTCGTATACTTTGAAGAGTAACTTCAATTGGTAAAACAACATCATGGCAGTGAACCAATTTGTATGGAGTTGTTTTAGTCACACTGTTGGGGGTATTTCTGACAACCCATAATGCTTGGCTCAAGGTTTCATGCCATTTCTTCGGATGGCGACCAATATGCTTTTTGATTAACGATATAATTATCTTATTCATTACTTCAACTTGGTCGTTTGCTTGAGCATAATAGGGCGTCGAGTTTAGCATTTTGATTTTTCTAGTAAGGGCGTAATCCATCACTTTGCAACCAATAAACACCGTCCCTCTATCGGTAGTTATTGTTTGAGGAATACTTAAACGATGTATTATATTCTCTTTGATGAAGTTGATGATCGCGTCTTGTGTTACCTCTCTCAAAGGTATACCTTGACCTACTTAGTAAAATAGTCGACCACCACTAAAATGAACTTATGCCCTTTTGACGAGTTAGGATGAATTTGACCAATTAAATCCATTTCCCATCCTCTGAAGGGCCAAGGTTTTAATATTGCATGCAATTCTGTCGCTGGTGCAATTTGCAAAGGTCCATGCCTTTGGCATTCAATACACGACATGGTTATTTCATGACAGTCCTTAATCATTGTAGGCCAATATAACCGTCGTCGACGTAATACCCTTTTCATTTTATCACTAGCTTGGTGTGCCCCACAAATTCCTTTGTGAATTTCATCCAAAGCTAAACGGGCACTTTTTGGCCCGATGCATTCTGTTAGGTTTCTGTCATATCCTTTTCTTAGTAATACGTTATTCATGATGATGTAACTTGGTGCGATTGCTTTCACCTTTTTGTCGACAGGTTTGTGAGGATCTGTCAAGTAATCTATTATTGGTTTTTCCAATCTTGATCACTTATTAGTTCAATTGTTAGAACCTCCCTGTTTTCGATGGGTGTACCATCTAACTTTAGGGTCGCCATTCTTATTAATCTCAGTGACACTCCGTAACTAGAAGCAAGCTTAGCAAGTTTATTGGTTTCCCAATTTGCTTCTCTAGGAATGTGACGAATAATCACATCTTTCATGTGAGAGATTAACTCAATCACTTTTTGTTTTAATATATTCAAACGATCATTACGACATTGAAACTCACACATCACCAGCTTAATGACCAATTGTGAGTCACCTAGTATCTCAACCATTTGAGCTTTTTGGCAAATTAAAAATTCCAACCCTGCAAGTAATTCCTAACTAACTATCAAACAAAATCTAATGGAAGACAGGATTTGTTGCAATATGTATGGCTGAATCATTATTACAAAAGATGGCTATAGGAACAACATGTTGCTGATGAAGATCATTCAGCATAAAATTTCAAGCATTGTGCCTGACATGTAGCTGCTGCAAGAGGCCTATATTTAGCATTTGAAGAACTCCTTGCCATTGTTTGTTGCTTCTTGCATTTCCATGAAACTAAAGCCTTGCCTATGAAGGAACAGAAACCAGAAACAGACCTCCTAGTGTATGCACATGAAGCCCAATTTGTATCAGCAAATGTAGTAACCTTATATTTAAAAGATGATGGGAAAAACAATCCTTTTGCAGGTTGTAACATCCCGCTTTTTCACTGTACGGATATTTAGTGTAATAAATAATTATAGGGTGATTAAGGAGGCGAGAAAATTAAATTATTACCTTTAAATCATAAGAATTACCTTTAACCCAGAAGAATCGCAGTTAAAATTGAGGTTTCGTGACCGGCGAATTTTCGGAGACTTAAGACGATTTCCGGACCAATCGGGAATTTTTCAGATACAGAAAATAACAGTAAAATACACTAATAAAATAATAATTTCCTCGAATACCTCTGCCGGACTCAACTACTAATAAGGGAAAATTAGTAGAGCGCGAGGGTAGGTCTGGATTATTTTTCAGACATCCGCACGCACAGTACCGGGACTGCAAACAACAAAAACACGATCAGGCATGATCAAAATTGGACTGAAGGGGGAGTCATGTCTATCCATAGATTAGATATTTATATATAATATACTATTATATAATATAATAATAACTATGAATAGTAATTATAATAATACAATAACAATATATGATATATATATATATATATATATACATAATATAAAAAGAAAAGTATAATATAATATTATGTATATATGTATTAGGACGGTTGGGGGGGCTGCCCTGATTCCATTTTCCAATTTGTTTTCCTTCTTTCCCTCCCCCCCACGCCGAATTCTTTCTTTTTCTTTGCCCCTTCCCCCTGACGCCATTTTCTTTATTTTTCTTACTGAAGCTTTGCTTCACTTTGCTTTTCCTTTCTTTGTTTTTCTGTGTTTATTCTTTGTTTTTCATTTCCCCCCTGACGCCTCCGTGCTGCTTCCTTTCCTTTGTTTCTTTATTTTTCATTTCATTTTCTTTCTTCCCCTGAAGCTTATGCTTCGCTGCTTTTCGTTTCTTTCTTTGTTCTATTTTTTTCCTTTGTTTTGCTTGGCCGTTCGTGCACTGTTGTGATGCTGCCGGACGCCGGAAAAATAGCAAGATCATCATGGAAATGCCAGGAAATTTTCCTCTTCACTTCTGCCGTTTCCAAACTGGATTTGGAGGTGGGTAGTCTGATCACCCCTGTCTATGGGATTTTTATCTGTATGTTATGTATGTATTTTTTAGTAGAAAAAATTATAAATATTATGAGAAAAATATGGAGTTAAATATGCTTGAAGGATTTTTTTTAGAAATATTGAGGTTAGGAAAATATAACTGTGTTGGTTGTATTCACTCTGTTTTATGATTCTTGGATGTTCATGTTGTTGCTTGTGTACTGTTGGAATATGTGGTGTTTGAACTTGGGATGAATGTGAGAACATGAGAGAAAATAAGCAAGGAAGTAAGCGCTGAGTGGGTAAACTTGGTTTGGTCACCCCTTGGTGGCTTATGTCTGCTGTATGTGTTTATGTGTTTGTATGCTTTATGATAAATGATGTTAGAAATGCTATGTTAGGACTTAGGAGATGATTCTGAAGGGTCTTGTGACCTGGACTAGATAGGATTTGTGTGTGTGGAATATGTGTGAAAAACTCAAGAAAAGTCCATGAGAAAAGAGGAAGAAGAAAGCAAGAAAAACCCAGTATTCGGTTTCAGGTTCGCCAGTGACTGTGTAGTGGGTCCGCGGAGGATCCCTGGTGTGTGAGTGTGAGGAAATGAGAAAAATGAGCAAAGGAGTATGCGCCGTGTAGTCCGCGGAGAGTGGTTGAAAGGAGTGTGTAGAGAGTGGTTGAGCGGCACCAGGATCGGTGCTGAGAGGGAGGATCCTGGGGGAAATGAATGTGAGAAAATGAGAGAAAATAAGTAGACGCGTAAGTGCAGAGTGTTTCCGCGGATAGTGACGGAGAGGAGTCTAGAAAGTTGATGAGCGGGTACCTGGGAAGGTGCTGAACAGGTTCCGTGGGGAACCCTGGAGTGACGAGAGGGTTACATGAAGAATGTCGAGTGGGCACCGAGAAGGTGCTGAACGGGTTCCGCGGAGGAACTCTGGAGCGATGAGAGGGTTACGTGAACAGCGCTGAGTAAGCACCCGTAGTAGGGTTGAGTAGGGTTCCGCGGAGGATCCCTGGATATGCTGAGAGAGTTACGTGAAGAGTGTTGAGAGAGCACCAGGAGTGGAGTTACATGGGTTCCACGTAGGACCCCTGGAATGTTGAGAAGGTTGCGTAAAGAGTACTGAGTGAGCATCAGTAGTGGTGTGGAGTGGGGTTCCGCGGAGGATCCCTAGAGTGCGAGTACTGAGTGGGTTCTGCGAAGGGATCCCGAAGTTGATGAGTGAGCACAAGCATGTGTATGATGAATGAATGAGTTAGGTTTATGATGATGTGTGATGATGTATGAGGAATATGTTATGATGCATGTTTATCATGATGTATGAGGAATATGTTATGATGCATGTTTATGATGATGTATGATGATGTATGAGGAATATGTTATGAGGAATGTTTATGATGAGTGCATGACATATTTGTATAATGATGTATGTGGAACATTGCATGTAGAATATGTATGTTAGGAATGATTATGCTATCATGCATCATGAGAACTAGAGGTTAATCACGTAAAGTTTAAAGAGCATAATTGAACCTTAGGGAACAAGTATGTAGCTATGTGGTAGGAAGCATTTCTCTTGGCGGACACGCCCCTCACCAATCCCCCCAAGGGGTGGACCGGTTAATGATGATGAAAGAAAAGAAAGAAAGAAAGAAAGAAAGTAAAGAAAAGATGAATGAGAAAGGGTGACGTCACACCTAAAGTTATGAGATGATGATGTATGAGTCCAATGCTTGGTTGCGTCGCAAGGGCCAACCCCCGCCTCCTACCTAGTGGAGGTTAGCCCACTTGATTGGCGGCGATGGACACTAGACCCCATCGGTGGTTAGCAACCACTCTGGTGTGAGCGCAGCTGGGTCGTCAGTCAAGTTGGGAACAGAAGTGGTTGTAGTCGTTTGGCCACGACTACATGAGCGAAGGACTAGAGAAAGAGCGCTAACCCGGGCAAGCCGGTATGCGTAAGAAAAAGAATGAGAAGACGCTAACCCGGGTAAGCCGGTATGCGTAAGAAAAGAAAAGAAGGACGCTAACCCGGGTGAGCCGGTATGCGTAAGAGATCCCCATGTTCCCCAAGCATGAGTATATGATGAATGATTATATGAGTATATGATGCATGAGTATATGATGACGTATGAGTATGCAATGTATAAGTATATGATAATGTATATGAGCATGTGTATGAAGTAAGTACCGTCAAGAGAACGCTCGAGACGGCTATGTATATACGCGAGAAAAGTTAACAAGCACGAGAACTTAGATAAGAAAGACTAGTTCCCCAGTCACCTAGTAAAGTAGATAAAGCCGTTCAGGACTTTAGGCCAGATAATAATCAGTAGGATGTTAGTATGCATGTTCACTTAGAAACACCTGAGCGGCCGGTTGATAAGTGAGTTAAAAGAGATCCCCCGACGCCAAGGTAAACCACTGAGGACGAATGTTCTCACCCCCACTCACTTATGCTTCCAGGGGCAGACATGAGCTATGAGAAGCAATCAAAGGGTCAAAAGAAAGAACGGAGGACAAGCTACCAATGACGGACGGACAGATCTTCAAGGCTATGAGGACATGCTTAGCTGGTTATACGATAGATGAACTTTTATTATGTATATGGATGATTATGACATGTATATGTACTTTATTATAATATTATGTGACTTGTTGTACTCATTTGTGACGGACCATGTATTGATTATGTAACTGCCTAGACTAAGGATAATGAATATTCGTAAGTCCTATCGTTTGTCTTATATACTGTGATTCACACATGGCTCATATTTTGTAAATAAGCACTCAGTAACAAAGTTTTAAATTGGTCCATATTTTCCTTAATCAAGTATTTTCAAAAAAGTAATAAGGGACTATAAGTATTCCCACCAAGTGATTAACAACCTAGTGAGCATTGCGTACTACTCGAGGGTATGCAGTTAGCTAGGGTGTTACACAGGTGATGCCTTAACATATTTGAAAACCCTCATTGCAGCAATTGGTGCTAAAGAATTGATACAGAAACTGAAACTGGAAAGAAGAATGGACAGAGAAATTGCTTGTTGTATTGTTTATTGAACAGTAATTAAGGGATACATTCAATAAGTATAACTTGATGGTATTTACATATATATAGCCATCAGTTCTCATTACTTGTGGTGCAAGCAATTCCTAACTAACTAACTAACAAACTTAGCCAACAACAATAACAACAATAACAAAAAAGAATACCAACAAAATACCAAAACTGAATTAACTTCAGTTTTTAATAGCAACAATCTTGAGCTTGTTGATCTTCACATGTAGAGCTGAATTTAGACCTTGGTGAGACCTCCCCACAAGCTGGCAAAAATAAATCAAGGAGGCCAAGCTTCGAGACTAGATGATTGAAAGGACCATGATGTATAACTTTGATAAACAGATCAATCGCTTGTTCTTTAGTGTTAATGGGCAACAAGATATAAGGCCAGAATTTAGCTTATCCCTAACAGCATGACAATCAATTTCAATGTGTTTAGTTCTCTCATGGAAGACTGGATTTGTGGCAATATGAATGGCTGAATTATTATCACAAAATATGGCTATAGGATCAACGTGTTGCCAATGAAGATCATTCAGCAAAAATTTCAACCATTGTGTCTGACATGTAGCTACTGCAATAGGCCTATATTTAGCCTCTGACATGTAGCTACTGCAATAGGCCTATATTTAGCCTCTGAAGAACTCCTTGCCATTATTTGTTGCTTCTTGCATTTCCATGAAATTAAAGCCTTGCCTAAGAAGGAATAGAAACCAGAAACAAACATCCTAGTGTCTACACATGAAACCCAATCTGCATCAGCAAATGCAGTCACCTTGAAATTAAAAGATGATGGGAAAAAATAATCCTTTTGCAGGTGATGCATTAACATATTTGAAAACCCTCATTGCTGCTATACAATGCTCTGTATAGGCTTATCTAAGAATTGGCTTAAATGGACCACGACTTGGTGAAATGTCATTGATGGAAGACTGAAACTGGAAAATTCAGCATTAGGTGCTGAAGAATTGATATAGAAACTAAAATTGGAAGGAAGAATGGATAGGGAAATTACTTGTTGTATTGCTTATTGAACTGTAAGTTAAGGGATACATTCACTAAGTATAACTTGATGGTATTTACATATATATACCCATCAACTCTTATTACTTGTGGTGCAAGCAATTCCTAACTAACTAACTAACTAACAAACTTAACCAACAACTGAATTAACAGTAATAACAACAATAAAAGAACAGAATACCAACAAAATACCAAAACTGAATTAACTTCAGTTAATAGCAACAAGCTTGAGCTTGTTGATCTTCACATGTAGAGTTGAATGTTAACCTTGGTGATACCCCCCACAAGCTGGCCAGAATAAATCAAGGAGGCCAAGCTTGGAGACTAGATGATTGAAAGGACCATGATGTAAAACTTTGATAAACAGATCAATCGCTTGTTCTTTATTGTTAATGGGCAACAAGTGTAGAAGGCCAAAATTTAGCTTGTCCCTAACAGTATGACAATCAATTTCAATGTGTTTAGTTTTCTCATGGAAGACTGGATTTGTGGCAATATGTATGGCTAAATCATTATCACAAAATATGGCTATAGGATCAACATGTTGCTGATGAAGATCATTCAACAAAAATTTCAACCATTGTGCCTGACATGTAGCCTACAAGAGGCCTATATTTAGCCTCTGAAGAACTCCTTGCCATTGTTTGTTGCTTCTTACATTTCCATGAAATTAAAGCCATGCCTAGGAAGGAACATAAACCAGAAATAGTCTCCTAGTGTATGCATATGAAGCCTAATCTGCATCAACAAATGCAGTCACCTTGAAACTAGAAGATGATGGGAAAAAATAATCCTTTTGCAGGTGATGCCTTAACATATTTGAAAACCCTCATTGCTGCTGTATAATGCTCTGTCATAAGCTTATCTAAGAATTGGCTTAAATGGAACACGACTTGGTGAGAATGGTATTGATGGAAGACTGAAACCGAAAAATTTAGCATCTGATGCTGAAGAATTGATACAAAAACTGAAACTGGAAGGAAGAATGGACAGGGAAATTGCTTGTTGTATTGCTTATTGAGGTGTAATTTAAGGGGTACATTCACTAAGTATAACTTGATGGTATTTAGATATATATAGCCATCAACTCTTATTACTTATGGTGCAAGCAATTCCTAACTAACTAGCTAACAAACTTAACCAACAGTTGAACTAACAGCAATAACAGAATAGAATGCCAACTGAATACCGAAATTGAATTAACTTCAATTAATAGCAACAAGCTTGACCTTGTTGATCTTCACTTGTAGAGCTGAATTTAGACCTTGGTGAGACACAGACAAGACCATTACATATATCTCAAAAGCATGATTGAAGCATGTGAAGAAGACTCTTTCTCTGACCATTGATGGCTTGGTTTTGATGAAGACAAGAACATCAACAAAAAGCAAGAA
>QANU01032945.1:10835-47082 GCA_003254905.1 Nissolia schottii
TATATATATATATATATATATATATATATTATGCATAATGACCTTTTCTTTCCTTTTTCTATTGCCACAAGTTCAGGCATGAGATTGTGGGACAAGTGACTAAGGTGGGAAGAGAAGTGACAAAATTCAAGGTTGGTGACACAGCTGGTGTGGGTGGCATTGTGGGCACATGTGGCTCCTGCCCCAACTGTACACAGGGCTTGGAAACCTATTGCCCAAAGA
Source organism: Nissolia schottii (assembly GCA_003254905.1). Lineage (NCBI taxonomy): Eukaryota > Viridiplantae > Streptophyta > Magnoliopsida > Fabales > Fabaceae > Nissolia > Nissolia schottii. The sequence continues at coordinate 11,058 of QANU01032945.1, forward strand.
TGATCTTAACCTATAATTCACATTACCATGATGGATCAATAACCTATGGATGATACTCTGATAATTTTGTTGTTGATGAGCACTTTGCCGTCACAATACCAAAGACTTTGCTGCCACTACATAGCGTAGCCCCTTTGTTGTGTGCAGGGATCACTGTGTACAGCCCCATGATGCACCGTGGACTCTGTAGGCCTGGTCAGCACCTGGGTGTGGTAGGGTTAGGTGGCCTTGGTCATTTGGCTGTCAAGTTTGCTAAGGCTTTCGGTATGAAGGTCACAGTGATAAGTACTTCTCCTGGTAAGAAGAAGCAAGCAATGGAACGTCTTGGGGTGGATGCATTCTTGCTCAGTCATGATGAACAACAATTGCAGGTAACTAATTCATCAAAACAAAAGAATTCTTTCTCTTGCTTAATTAATTGAAAAAATTGAGTGGTTCATGCACACATACCGAAGAGTTCATAATTGATTAATATTAATGAGCTAAATGAGAAACCACACAAATGGGTCAAATGTCACATCTTAACCTAAAATCTTAAGGCATCAAGTTTATTGGCATTGATCTCACTTATATACGTTTCACTTAGTCCATCATCAAAGACTTTTTAAACACTTAAAACCCAACAACACACTATTATTGTTTCCCGTCAAAAATTTTGATAATTTTTTTTTGGGGCAGAGTAAGTTTACTATGATTAAATTGATCAACTTGACCTTACTTGATACATAGTTGATATTTTACTTTGCTTGGTGTTAGCTATTAATTAGGATGCCACGGGTACAATGGATGGCATCATTGACACGGTTTCAGCACCTCATTCCATTTACCCTTTAGTTGGTTTATTGAAGACAAGTGGGAGATTGGTTTTGGTGGGTGTACCGAGCTCATCTCCTGAGTTACCATCCCTGCCACTGATTATGGGTATGGCTATAACTAACACGCGTGCCCTCTTGTTTTTTTCAACACTATAGTAATTTTGGGTGACTCAATAAGATTGATTGAAAATGAATATGGCTATTTGGGGTGTAGGGAGGAAGTCAATAAGTGGAAGGGCAGGTGCAGGAATGAAAGAGACCCAAGAGATGATTGATTTCTCAGCAAGGCACAGTATCACTCGAGATGTGGAAGTCGTTCCCATGGATTATGTGAACACTGCCATAGAGCGTCTTGTCAAGAATGATGTTCAATACCGATTTGTCATTGACGCAGCCAATACTTTAAACTCTCCGGTAACAAATTGATGCGAAGCGTTACAAGGTGGGTTGACACTTCCAATTTTAGATATTTATTTTCTACTGAATGCTCTTAGATTCATTTTGGTTAAACCCTTAAAATCGGGATGAACTTTTGACGGACAAATTTTTATCATACAAATTATTTTCACCTCTATTTACTTACGAAAATACTATTTTTACGCTCAAGTTGATTACACAACACAGATAAACAAATATAATAGAATAAAGAAATAAATATTTTCACGAAACATTTATGCGTACATGGCCATGCGTGTGTTTAATATTATTTCATTTATATGTTTAATGATGTTTGTTTCTATGTTTTGTGCGTGCACGAACACACATGTGTTTAATATTGCTCATTATATGTTCAAAAATGTTTGTTTATCTGTTTTGTAATGTTTATTTCACAGTGTGTCAATTTTTTGGGTGTACAAATAGCAAGACTAATTTAATTACAAGCGGATACTAAACCGAGCATAGACTATTATTTGTATTATTTGGATGATTAGAGGATTTCAGTTGGATTGAAAATTATTTCTTATTTATTTTTTATCCTAATGAAAATTATTTTTAAATTAATTTTTATAACTAGAAATAAAAGAAACGGAAGAAATGTTGTGATGGTATGAAATTGCTATTGGATAACACGGATAAATGAGACGAGTAAACATTCAAGTTGGTTCTCACAATTTTTTCATTTTTTCTTTTTGTCCCAGCTATCACAATTTTAAAATTGAATAAGTTGATTCTTAAGGGAAAAAAAAAGTATCTGTAATCCCTCACATTTCATTAAAGTAAACAAATTAGTCCTTTAAAAAAAATAGCCATATGGTTCCTCACATTTCATTAAAGTAGACAAATTAATATTTCATGATAAAAATGTCAAGTATAAAGTTTGTCTCCAACATATTCACTATGGTTTTGATCATTGGGTTAAATGTTTTTTTTGTTTGTCCACTTTAATGAATGTGAGAAACTACAGAGAAAGTTTTCCTCCTTAACAACCAACCTGGAATGAACAGACAGCTATAACTCCTTATGACAATGGTAAAATTTGACTGATATAAATAAATACAAAGCATACATATGTACCAAAAGAAAAACAGAAGGCATACAGGTAGGAAGATGCACAGATGGTGTTTCCCCTTTGACATAAACTCATGAGACGCATTTCACAGAAAAAAAAGATGCAATTTTAATTTGACAGGTTAAATCATCTAAACAATCCAACAATCAACCATGAATATATTTCACGTCAAGAACCTGTTCATAAGTATTTTGCATGCATGATGAGTGTTAGGAAAATTACAAACAAGAAATTCTTGTTAAATGTATTTCAGTCTAGAAATAATCAAATAATGAACTACTCAATTGGTTAACCATTTTGAAAGAGCAATTATTGGATAATAACTGATTGTTATAATTAAGCACTTAAGCGTTCTCAGAAATATTTTTACCAATAGTTTCTTTTGGTAAAGCAAACTTAGTTGGCTAAAAGTCAAAATTGAAATTTAATTTCAACAGTAGTGCAGCAGCATGATAATTAAGCCTAAGCCTCGCCCACTTTAGAAACAAGATGCCCTCCTTTTTAATTTTGACAAGAAGCAAAGAAATTCATAGAGAAACTTCAGCATGAGTAGTGTTACGTGTACACGTACTAACGTACATAAAAATATTATACATATAATACACAAACTTTATTTTTAGGAGTGCACAAACATTACCCTAATCCATCACTAGTTACTACCTGGAACATACACCACCACTATGCATGCAAAGTTATCATGTGTTCACTATTTTCGGTGGCTTCGAAGGTGGCGTAGTAACTCATCAACGTACCTCCCCTGTCTTTCACTATTAACAAACAACTCCTTCACCGCTTTAATCTTCTCCCTGTAAACCCTCCCCTCGTCTCCAACCAAAACCATCCTCAACGAGTCCGCAACCGAGTCACTCGTGAACGACCCGTCCAACTCATCCCTCGGAACTGAGTACCCCATCTTCTTCTCCTCCAGCACCCTCGCGTTGATCCCTTGGTCCGCCAGAAACGTCAGCAGAACCAGCGGCTTCTCGTTCTGAACCGCCTCCACCACCGACGTCCATCCAGAGTGTGTCAAAAACCCTCCCACACTCTCGTGACCCAATATTTTCAGCTGCGGCGCCCACGCCGTGAACACCACGCCCCGCCCCTTCGTCCGCTCCTCGAACCCCTCCGGTAACTGCAGCGCCGCCGTGTCGGTAGGCCCGCGCCGAACCCTTAGCACCCAGAGAAACGGAAGCTCGGATTTCTCCAACCCGAGAGCAATCTCCGTGACTTCCTCTTGGCTCGGCTTCGCTTCGCTCCCGAAAGCCACGTACGCCACCCTCCCACGCTCCTGCATGTCCAGCCACGCCTTCATCCGCCGCCACGTGTCGTTTGCCTCATCCCCGTCTTCGAAACCCGTGCTAGGGACCTGACCAACAGGGAGAACCGGTTTCCGGTAAAGGTCCTCCAGCACCTGGAACCACTCGGGTTCGAACTCAGAACATCCCCTAACCGCCACGAGGTCGCAGTTCTCGATGCTGGCGCCGACTCTGTGAACATCGGAGACTCCCGCTTGGTTGTCTGAGAGGCTGTCGGCGATTCTCATGATCTCGAAGTAACGGAATGCCACGGTGGACGGGAAAGGGACCCACGGAGGGGGGACAGTGAAGTTTTCGGGCTTCGTCCGGATTGGGTTGTTACCCGTGAGATACGAAGTTGGGCCCGAGAAGCCCAATGAGGGAGCGGTGAAGATACTGTAGAAGGCGGTCTTAATGCCGAGTTTGGAAGCGATGGATGGGACCCAGTAAGGGGCGAAGTCGTAGAAGATCCAGTCAGCGTTGGAAGATTCTAGAAAGTGGGTGAGGGGCTGTTGGAGTGCGTCGTAGGCTCTCTTGAGGTACTGAACGACGTCGTACGGGACGTCGGTTGTGGCCTCCGCATTTGGCGGGAGGCTGTCCACCTGGGGCAGTTGGAGCTTCACGTATTGGATGAGAGGAGACAAGTTTTGTGGCAGTTTGGGAAGGCGCTCTATGTTTCTTGGTGTGGACACGAAGCTGAGTCGGTGACCCTTTTGGGCAATGAGCTTGGCTAGCTCTAGATATGGGATAATGTGACCAAAGGCTAGCCATGGGAACATTACTATGTGAAGCTTTTCTTCCTCTCCATCCATGGCGGAAACGATATTTGGCAAAGGATGAAACTTATTCTTTTTTGTTGATTTTGTGGTTCAGTCATTCAGGGTACGGTGGACATAATATATAGATATGGTTTTGGGTTTATAAAGAAATGTATAGATTTGTGGACTGAGTTTGAGGGATCTTTTTATAAATATTGTATTAAAAAATATTAATTTATCATATTAGATTATATAATTCATCAATTTGTTATATTAGATTATGAAATAATAATAAAAATTAATAAGTTTAGTTATAAAAGTTATTAAAAATAGTTAAATTAGATATCATAGAATATTTACCTCATACTTAACAACATCATTATGTTATTATCTTTTTGAAATGTCGAGCAATTATGCGAGTGGGGCACATTATTTACGTTTCATTATTGAAGCAGCATTATTAGGCAAAGGATGAAACTATTCTTTTTGTTGATTTTGTGGTTCAGTCATTCAGGGTATGGTGGATATAATATATAGATATGGTTTTGGGTTTATAAAGAAATTTAGAGATTTGTGAACTGAGCTTGAGGTATCTTTTTATAAGTATTGTATTAGAAAATATTAATTTATCATATTAGATTATATAATTCATCAATATGTTATATTAGATTATGAAATAATAACAAAAATTAATAAATTTAGTTATAAAAATTAATAAAAATAGTTAAATTAGATATCATAGAATATTTACCTCATACTTAGCAACCATCATTATATTATTATCTTTTTGAAATGACGAGCAGTTATGCGAGTGGGGCACATTATTTACGTTCCATTATTGAAACAGCAAATTAATTTGTTAGATTATTATTCTTCTAGAGAATTGGAGCGTTTTTTTAATTATATATAAACCCGCTAATATCTATGTATGATTAAAGTGGTTACATGACTGTTACAAGTAATTCGCACAATGTTTTGAGATGACACTTGCAACTCTAACCTTGCTTAAAGAATAATAGCTCGTGTTAAAGATTATGGTTTAGACCGTACCTTGGCATGAAGGATATCCATGCTTATATACCTGACAACCAGCATGGTGGTTTTGGCCGTTTAGATGACATTTACCTTGTAGTTGAAACTGTCCAGATGATCTTTATGATACCAATTATGATATCAATAAGACTTATAAAGGAGTGAGGATGCCATAAGTGTTGGTCCGATGAGCATTTATGATAGGTATCTGGGCGATTATGAACTCCAACCAGTAGACCAACTTATTGATATGCTTGAGTTAAGGCCGTACTAGCTTTTGTGTGTGTGTGTGTGTGTGTGGTGCCTTTGTTTATGTCGGCCAATAGGTCGAGTCCAAGTTTAGTCCTTAACATAAGCCCCCAAGTTGGTGTGTAACTAAGTTATATATCGAGCTTTAATTTGAGTATTCCTTCTATGTGAGAATCTACCCGACTTCATGATTGGCCATAGCCGAGGTTTCCAAAACCATTATGACTTTATGGAAAAAATAAGCTATGATGCGACAACTTGCCAAACGCGACAGGCCTAACTTTCCTTTTATACCCCTAGATCCCTCTAGCGTTTTCACTGTTTTACCCCTCACCTCTTCATATTCTGCGGCGAAATATTAGGGAAGTTTCAAAACTTCTCCACTTCCACTTCATTCCATAATTGCTTCACTTCACAACTTCCACTACAACAAAAATGACTATTACCGTCGAGACATTACCGTCGGTCGCGAATCGACGGTAATACCGTCGAAAAAAACAAAGTATCCGACGGTAACCGGTCGAAGGAAATGGACCGGTGAAAAAGGCGTGCTATTACCATGGGAAAGTCTTCCCGACAGGAATACCGATGGAATTGTTTTTAGCGGGGTATGGCGGGAACAACATTTCCGTCGGCCATAACCGACGGAAAATAGAAACGAATAGCAAACAGCCACGTGTATTCAATAATTTAATGGTGTAATCATTACCGGCGGCCCGATCCGACGGCAAATATATCAGAGGGAGAACTGCTTGTTTCATGTTATAGCGGCGGTATTAACCGACGGTAAGTGCCTCGGTTATTCAATCGAAGCCTCTTCCCAACGCTCGGCAGTTTTCAAAACGTTCAACATTCCCATTAATCGTGGCGCCGGTTCCGAGAACAAAACCGTCGGATATGTCTGACGGTAACACTTTGGCCGAATAGTATAAAAACCCCTCCCCCCATCCTCCTAAGCCTGCACCATATTTTCTATTCTCTTCTCTTCTCTCATCGATTCTCCCCTTTATTATCCGTCGTGCGATGCTTTTGTCGTCGTGGACGTAATATTAGTTTAATTTGGTTATCAGTCTGCCGTTGCGTAAACTGAGCCATCTAATGGATGCGAAGTCCAAGACGGTGGTAATTATCAGCTGTCCCGTTGGGGGAATAGTGATGACTACCACCGTCTTGGACTTTGTCATTCATTAACTGGCTGATTATTTAATTATTAATTAATTTTTGCTGAGCTTGCTGGCGCCACGTTAGTTGGGAGAGTGATAAAGGCCAAGGCCAAGGTGGTGGTAATCAGGTTGGGGATCATCATATTATTGTTTCCCAACTTGATTACAACCATGTTGGTCTTGGCCTTTATCAATCGCTCAATTAAAGTGTCGCCAGGGCTTAGCAAAACTTAAGTGTGCATTACCGTCAGACTATTCCGACGGGAAAACCCTAAACTCAACCCAAAGTTACCGTCGGTTAAGACAGACGGAAAATACTGAGGTGATATCGTCAGAAAACAATCCCGACGGTAACGACTTCGAACTTGGTGCTGGGTAATGCGATTGCTCATTACCGTCGAAAAGATAACCGAACCGACGGTAATTAAATAATGTGATCTGTTAATTGGCGTCAAAATTATTTGGTTACCGTCGGCGTGTATAGCTGGCCGACGGTAAATGTTTTAATTAAACACTCCGTTTTGAATTTGATTTTTACTGTCGGTCATGTCTGGCGGTAAAAGGTCGGGCAGATTACTTAACCAGCTTTCTTTTCTATTCTCCTCATTTCATTCTCATACTTCTTCTTTCTCTCCACCTATCCTCTCCTCTCCACCGCCCTCGCCACTGTCACGCCCGTGCCCTCTCCACCGCCCTCGTCACTGCCGCGCAACCGCTTCCACTCCGCAACTACAGGTCGACCAGCTTCTCCTATACTATCTGTGCTTTCTCTGTTTAACGTGTGTGTGTGTCTCCGTGGCTGATGATATGCGCGTGTGTTGTGATTTGGGATTGTGTGGGTGTGTTGTGAGGTTTTGTGTTTGTGTGTGTGTTTGTGTGCGTGGCTGATGTGTGTTGTGTGCATGGCTGATGTGTGTTGTGTGGGTGTGGTGTGTTTGTGTGTTTGTGTGTGGTTCTGTGGGTGTGGTTCTGTGTGTTTGTGTATTTGTGTATTTGTTTGTGTGTTTGTGTGTGATTGGAATTGTCTGCCACTAGTTGAGGAATTGGATTTGCTGTGAGGTTGATGATCAAAGGAGATTTGAACTTAAGGTTGTAGGTATATATTTGTGAGCTTAAGTGTATAAATAGTGGAGGTTGTAATTACTTTTTGGTAATACATTGTGAACTTAAGTTTCTATAGCATAGCTCCCTATGGTTTTGGGCAATCATCCTTCTGCTCCTATCGTCATTGAGGAAGACGAACCCGCAACAACCCCACCCGAGTCCGACGAGCCTGACTATGACTCCCCCTTTTGGGATGAGCCTGACTACGACTCCCCTTTCTGGGACGGGGACGAGGACGAGGACGAGGACGTGAACGTCCACTTGGAGGTGAACGTGGATGGGAACGTGCACGTGGGCGTCAACGTGGATGGGAACGTGCACATGGACGTCAACGTGGGTGGGAACGTGCACGTGAACGTACACGTAGATGGGAACGTGTACGTCGACGTGGATGTTGATGATTCTGAGGATGACGTAGAGGATGAAGACCCTATGGAGGACTGAATATATTGTAAATTAATTTTGAATATAATATGTATATTATTTTCTTCTTTAACTATGTAATGAATCTAAACAAGCAAGGATATATATGGGAAGTACCACTTTGTGAATTTATTTGTTATCTTTGCTAATGGATACATGCATTAATCTGTTGTAACTCTCACAATCAATGTAATCGTATATTACATATTATTTAATTATAAAATTACCATATTATTTACATCAACATTGTTACTCAAATAAATAATAATCATTCAAAAATAAAGGTAATATGAAAAAAAATTTAAATATTTTCCAATTACCGTAAATACTAACCGACAGAATATTAGCGTCGGTTTTAGGTGACGGTAACATTTGAAGAAAATACTATTATTATTAGCGCTGGATTGTTCCGACGGAAATCCGGTTCAAATTACCGTCGGCTTCCATCCTCCGACGCAAAATTGGTTTTCCATCAAACCCTTTATCGGCGGCCCGATGACCGACGCTAAATCCGTCAGAAACACAATGTACCGACGGTAACTGGCTCATAATCGCGGAAAGTACCAACGGAAATAGTGTAATTTCTTGTAGTGTTCCTCTTCTTTTTGTTTTCACTTTTTTTGTTGCTTTAGAAACCCGACAAGGTTGCTTCCTTCAACAAACCTTCGATCACTTCTTCCAGAGTTCATCAACTTCACCTTCGCCCTTCATCAGTAAGTTTCCTCCATAAAACTCTCATTCTCCTTTTACTTGATTCCGTTCGTACTCATTTGATTGGATTTTCTGTGTTGTTTCTTCATTGATGGATATCTGAGTTCTATGTGAATCTTGCTGAAAATCTGTATGCATCTGCCTTATTTTTGTGGTATGGTATTTTGATTTTGGGGATAGGGTTATGGTAATAATTTAATATGATTTTGGAAATATGATTTTTGAATTCATGTGAGAAAATACTAGTAATTGGTAGTGCAAGGTATAGGTTCGATTTTGTATATGTTGGTTTTGATTGCTGTCATGCATCTCTTCTCATTCCTATCTGAGGTTGAATCACAGAAAAATTTCCTAGGTTCTTAGTTTGGGGGAACCATAGGATTGTAAAACATCTCCTTCTTGTACCCATTTTGTTGATATCTCAGTCACTGTGAACTTAGGGTTTGGTTCCCCTTTTTTCCTGTGTTTAGGTATCTATGGTCAGAGTTATCCCTCCTAGAATTCGTCGGATATGTCGTGCTGAGGATGTCAAAAAATGCAACTAGGTAAAAAGAGAAGTGTTGATGATGCTTTCTGACATGAAAGAAGATCGTGTCAACTGCTTTGATATGCTTGGAGGGATGAACAGAGAAAGAAACTTCGTTGACAAATTCATCACCATGCCGGCATCTCCTGACGAGAGAATTTGTTTTTCGTATGCTAAAGGAGATATTCCCTTTCTTTATATGCATGAGTCATTTTTCAACTTGATTGGTTTGAAGTTACCCTTCAATGACTTTGAGTTGTCCTTTGTGGAGATGACCAAGATAGATCCATCTCAATAGTTGGCCTTTTATTTTGTCGTTTGAAGCCTTGTGTGGGCACCTTGAGCTACTGCCAACTTTGAATGTATTTTTTAGTCTCTTCCAATTCTATAAATTCAATGAAGGGAAAAATGGTTGGATTTCCCTTAAAGGCTGAAAGGACATGGCCTCCTTCAAACTTTTTGAAAGCTCATTTCATAACTCTTTCAAAATTCGGTGGTTGAAAGTATATCTTAGTGAAGGGCTTCATCCGTAATTTTTTGACATTCATGGAAAACCCCATTTCCCCTTCTGCTAGAACAAGAATTATTTCTTTCTGGACCAGATCCTGAGATGTTGGATTGGGAAAGAGCTTTTGTGAAAGGACTTGTAGATGTCTTCCACAAAAACTTGTTTTCAACCAAATGTTTGGTTTTAGAGCCCGAGAAGAAAAGAGCTTATATTGGTATACTTTCTACCTGTACATCGCCAATATTTTTCTAAGAATTTTTCTCAAAATTTTCTAATAAATTATCTTCTATCTTTACTTCCTTTCAGCTGACACGGCCAATAAGATCACTAGCTTCACCGACATCAAGATACTGAAGGTGGCTTCAGTAGGTCTTGGCAAGATGACTAGCACTGCTGGTGCTTCTAACCCCATCTACTAAAGCTACAATCTAAGAAGAAGAGGAATTTGAAGCGAAAGAAACCTACAGAGGTTGATGTCGTAGATGTTCAAGACTCTCAATCATCCAAAGGCAAGGAAACTGAACCCGACTTCATCTTTGGCTAAGATGTAGAACCATCTCGAATTGTCAAGAAAATCTTCTCCTCCCAAGATCAATCTTACCTTGAAGGTAAAATTCGTTTCGACTTGCTTCTAGTTGGTTTCCCTTCCAGTCTGTGCAGCATCCTGATTCTTCAAAAATTACATGATGATGCTGAATTCTTGGAGCAACGCTTAAGTACTCTTTCTTTAGATGCTGACTCCTCCCAGAAGAATTATGAGAAGGAGATAGCTGACTTCAAGAAAGATCTCAAGGAAACTCAAGAAAATCTAAAATCATCAGAAGCCGAGCTGAGAATGGTAGAGAAGGACAGAGATGTTGCAGTGGACGAGATAAAAGCTGCCAAGGAGAAATATTTTGCTTTGCTTGATCAAGTAGAAGGAGCCATGCAAAGGCAATTCGATACTGTGGTGGGGCAAGTGAGGCTAGTTGCTGCTAAGGTTGGGGTGGACATTGATTTCTCAAAGGTGTCTATTGAAGGAAAGGTGGAAGATGGATAGATTGTCAAACCTTTCGCAAAGGACCCTCCTATAACAAACCTTCCTGAGAAAATCCGTGCACATGCCGAGGAGTCTGGCCCAAAATTGAAGCAACAATTTAACTTGTTATTTGTAATTTATTTTGTTGAAATTCCCGAGTTGTATCTCAGCTTTTAACCTGCAATGACTTTACCAAACAAACATGTTTTTGTATGATTTTATGTCATTTCTTTTTTATATCATGTCATGAATGTTTATGGTACTAATTTATAAACGTTCCCTTTACATGTCACGTTAGATATTGGATTTAACATAAGTGTTTGATTCTAGGAGCAAGAAGATATAATATGTAAAACATTTGCTCACTTGAATATATCTTAATGTTAAACATGACTGAGTTTATTAACGTCCCATAGAAGTCGAGTGTTGTGATGAATACTTATATTTGTGATGGCATAAAAACAAATCATAAAAATAAAAATGAATCAATGTAAGAAACATAAATTTATTTCATTAAAAAAAAAAAGTATGGACCTCATTAAAACCTTTCTAAGAAAACCTCTCTTGAGCAAGGATAAAGAAAGGGTACCCTGTCTTACTTATAGAAAATATTTCTCCAAGTTACAAATATTCCACGATCAAGGTATCTCAGTACCTGACATATGTGCTAATTTGTATGATCATTTTCCTGAGACCTTTGTAATCTTATAAGGACCTTCCCAACTCCTAGCCAGTTTCCCTTGACTTGGGATAGGTGGTCATATGTCAGCCCTTCGTAGGATTAAATAACCGTCTTTGTGTTCCCGAGGCCAACTTAGCATTATATCTTTTCATCAAACATTGCTTGAGAGCTTTTTCCTATAAATGAGCTTAGTTTCTACACTCTTCTCTTTACTATGCTCCTTCCCACAACTTTCTATTATTTTGTTGTTCTTCATAAATAGAAACACGCAAACTATCCTGACCGACCTCCAATGGAATCATAGCATCTGAGTCATACACATCTTGAAAGGCTAGGTGATTCTTGAATAGCCGACTGAGGAGTGGACTGATATGACCAAAGTACATGAGATAACTCCTCTGCCCATCTCCCCTTCAGAACGTCAAGATGCTTTTTATACCCTTGCAGGATTATCTTGTTGGCGGCTTCCACTTGTCCATTTGCTTGTGGATGATCAACTAATGTAAAGTGATACTTAATCTTCAAGCCCTGAGCAAACTCTCAGAATTTTTTATCCATGAATTGCGTCCCATAACATGTAATCACCGTTGCCAACACAATAGTTCAAACAAGTTCGAAAAGAAATGCTAAGCGTCCCTTCCCCTAGTCCAGCCATACAACTCCAATCCTACAAATCTATCCTAAGAAAATAAGTCTCTATCCTACGTAGGTTCATATATACATACCTAATTGTCGTTACAAACTTGAGTGACTCCTTCAATCCGCAAAATGTATGGCTCCTTTAATCACCTAAATAAATGTATCACCAGACAAAAAAAATCAATTAAAAATTAACGTTATTTATGAAATTGAATGAATTAAAAAGAGAATAGTAATTATGTAATGACCTAGTAAGTAGTTGTGGTGGTGGTGGCAGCAGATGGTGGTGGTGGTGGTGGTAGAAGAGGTGTGGTGATGATGGTGTATAAGTGTGAGGGGTTGTTGAGATGGTAGTTATGGGAAGTGGTGGTGGCGGCAATGTAGTGGTGTTGGCTATGTAACGGCTGCAATGTAGTGGTGGACGAGAGGAGAGGAGAGGAGAAGAGAAAGAAGAAATGTTGGAAATGGTGTGGTAACTGGGTGAAATTAGACTAAGTTAATTGTCATAACATTACTGTCAAATATATCCGACGCTAACTGGAAACAGTCCGACTGTAATTGCTTAATTGAAACACATCATTTAATTTAATATATTACCATTGAATTTTTTAAACAAATCTGACGGTACAAAAAATAGGTGCCACAATTTTGGTAAAGATTCACTTTTATTACTGTTGGACACAACTGACGATAATGCCTTATACCATTTAGGGGTTAGAGTAGCTACCATTGGATTGTATCGACGGTAACAAAAATAGGCGCCAGAAACAATTTTATTACCGTCAGACATAACCAATAGTAATTTCGTTTTCATTCACCGTTGGCTAAATGCAACGGTAATACTCTAAATCCTTTAGGGTTTAGGTTTAGGGCTTTGACTTGAACCCTAGACCCTAATATTACTGTCAGTAATAACCAATGGCAATACATAAAAACCTAATAATTTATTAATTAATATTTATTATTTATGAATTATTATTTACTAAGCCTATTAGTTAATTTATTTTATTAATGATTAACTAAAATTAAGCGTATACTATTTATTAAGTCTGTTAATTAATTTATTTTATTAATTATTAACTAAAATTAAGCGTATACTAATTGCTAAACCTATTAATTAATTTATTTTATTAATTATTAACTAAAATTAAGCGTATACTAATTGTTAAGCCTATTAATTAATTTATTAATTTATTAAGCATATTTATTATTTATTTATTAATTAATTAAATTTAATTATGTAAACCATCAAAAGGAAATAAAAATTAAAATGAGGCACAATTTATTAAAATACAAAGAATAAAATTCATTATTAACAAGTTCAAATTTAGAATAAACTTAAAAATACATAAAATATTAAAAAAAAACAATAAAAACTAATCTCTTAGATTCGTGGCATCATCATCGGAGGCGGCATCTTCATGGGCAGCATCGTCGAAGGAGGACTCGGACATCATCAACTTAGGAGGCATGTCACGGGCCATATTGTTCTCTCCTTGAGCAGATCTGCCAAAGCAAGCCCACAATGCCCTGAGCTTCTCGTTGAGCTTCTCCTTATCTTTTTTCTTCTTTGCCTTTACATTTTCTATAGTTCCTGAAGCACCAGCTCTTGATTCATTTTGAACAGTCGCTAGCAGAGCTCTTCATTATCCGACACCGATGATGGCCCGGTAGATGTAGTAGCCGATCGAGGGCCCAAGATGTAACTAAGAGTTGTGTCCCCCAGCTGTAGACACGGTTGTAGTTCATACTGCCAACCACATCCAGCCAAACCGTGTTCTAATCGACGGGGGCTGGCTTGGTACCGAGGGCCGCACTCTTGGCCTGCTGAGTCTGAGCAGCCTTTAGTGCCTCATCTAAAGCAGCCTACAAAAATAAAAAAAATTTAACGATTATTAATATAAGAAATTAAAATAGTAAGGAAAAAATTATAATTATATAATGAATGTAAAAACTACTTACGGCGGTTTGTTCGGAGCATGCATCGACCCACCTAAACTTGTCCACCTTCGCCGTGTAGGTCTCGTGGAACAACTCCACCTCAGTCGGCTCCCAACCCATACATTGGCACTGCATATTTAATTGTTTAAATTTATATAAATTATATACTTCATATTTAAATAAAAAAAACAACTAATAATTGTAAAAAAAATAAAATAAAGGCAAACGTAATTATCATCCTGAGGCGTGTGGAGGGCAAGCTTACGTTGCCCCCTTGACCCTGCGTCGGGGTATGCTTAGAGTTCTCAGACCTTGTCTTAAACTCGTCTAAGGCCCAATAAGCATTTAGCTCAAAAAGCTGGGGTCAACCAGTCCAGGTCTTTGTCCTTACCCGACCTAATGTCCCCCAACAGTTGCTGGAGACGCCTGTCGGCCATATAGTTGAATGCTTTCTTCATGCCGGCTTCTTCAGAAGGATCATATTGAAAATTATCCTGAAAATATAAACAATAAAACATTATTAATTAATTAAATAACTAATTTAATTTAAGCCAAACTTATTATTTAAAAAAAATTACTAATAGTAATGCATTACCTTCCAAACGTTGAAGAGGTGATCCTTCTCTTCACTACTATACTCCTGCCACTTACGGATGACTCTTTTGTAGCATTTCTTCAGAGTCTTCGTCACGACGTGACATGTAGCCTCATGGGGAATCCACCTATACAAACATAATTAACAATATTAGTAATATTACAAAAATCAAATAAATAGCAAGTAAAAAATAAAATAAAAATAATTAACAAAACTTACCCACTATTGTTCTCGTCGAATCGGATAGTGACTCGCCCTCGGTGTGTAGAGGATCCCTGAGACTGGGTGCCGGTGGGAGTATCCGGCTGTGGCAGTTGTGCTGATAGAGGAGGTGGTGGAGGAGCATGCTCGACGTAGCTCCCAAACCTCGCTGCCTGTGATGACGACGAAGGCACGAAGCTCAACGCGAGAGCATCACTTGACTCCCAAGTCTGGTCGCCTCCAACAACCTCCCTAAATCCAAGAGTCAGTATGAAACTGTCCCCTACAACAGGGCTCGAGGACACCGGCGTGCTGCTTGAAGTCCTCGAGCCCCTACCTTCCCCCTCCCCCTACTACCCCGCCTAGTAGATGCGGGATAGTAGTTGGACACCTACCTTTTTCCTTTGTTGGGGCCATACTAAAAATTAAATATTCAAAAATAAAATATCAAAATAAAAGATAAAAATAAGAACTAAAATATATTGAACTATTAACCTAAAAATTTATTAATTATAATTTTTTTAATGGTAACGATACTTGAATATAAAAACATAATAATATGTGATTGTACATGTAGAGAGTACAATAATTATATAAAATTCATGTGCACTTACATGTAATTATAATTTTATTCATTGTTCACTTTATTTAATTTTATTGATCAAGTAGCATTATCCTATTTATAATCTCTTAACTTGGGATTATTTTTTTCTTTTCTACCTAAGTACTACAATACAATACAATAGTCATAGCCACGCAATTAACTTTCATGCTACTCTCTTTTTTTCTTTTCTCTCTTCTCCCTTCACTCTTCCTTCCTCTTTTTTCTGCTTCATTCTTTTTCTTCTTTTGTTCAGTTTTCTAGTTCCTGTTTCGATTTATCACATACACTAAAAAATACTAATCTAAACAAACTAACAAACTTATTTTAACATATAAAACCTAATTCACGCAATTATTCTAGCAACCAAACATAATTATTTATATTTAACAACTAACAAAAATCAAAACCTAATCTAACAACCTAACATAATTTTAACATAATCTAAACCTAACATAATATTACACTAATAACACAATAAATTTAACTAAAATAAATTAACAAAAAAAATAACCTGAATTGTTTCTAGTAGCGGGTGGCGGCAGAACTGGAGAGGGAGAGAAAAAGGAGGATGGAGAGTAGTGGTGGAGAGGGAGAGAAACAGGAGGACGGCGAGTGGTTGCGGAGAGGGACTGAGAGATAGAATGGGAGGGAGGGAGGGAGAGACGAAGCTGTATATATAGCCTCCGTGAGGTCACGGTGCTTCGTCATTACTATCAGATTTATCCGACAGCAACCTATCGACCGTTACAAACATAGGAAATCATGTTTCCGTTCATATTTCAAGACTGCTACCGTCAGATCCAACGGTAACTAGTTGAACATTACAAGCGTGGGAAAACGTGTGTCTGTTCATATTTCAAGACTGTTACCTTTAGATTTTTCCAACGGCAACTAGTCGAACGTTACAAGCTTGGGGAAAACGTGTATATGTTCATATTTCGAGACTATTACCGTTAGGTTTTTCTGACGGTAACTAGTCAAACGTTACAAGCGTGGGGAAAACGTGTGTCTTTCCATATTTCAAGGTTGTTACCATCGAATATTTCCGACGGTAATTACTCAAATGTTACATGCGTGGGGAACACGTGCGTCCCCTCATATTTCGAGCCTGTTCAACGGAAATGGTACAAATCATTTCAAAAGTTATTATTACAGTTATTGTCGGACTTATCCGACGGTAAATTTTAGACTAATAAATGTTTTGTGTTACCGTCGGTAACTTTCGACGGTAACACGTTCTCCTCACCACGCTCCACTTAGCGCCAATTGTTATCGACGGTGTTACCGACGAAAAATTTGCTTTGATGATAATCATGGCCAAAATTACTCCAGTTCAACCTAAAAAGCCATTACTGTCAGTTTTATTTGTTATTTCCGACAGTAATACCGTCGAATGGTAGTCCAACGGTAATTTGCATGTTTTTGGTAGTGACTAATATCCTAATAACTCACATCTTACTTATCTTTAGATGTAATTCCATTTAAGTGTTAACTCGATATAATCTCATTCAAATGTAAATAAAGTGAGAATTGATAAAATTTCCTATCAACAATGATTACACATAATAACACAACTCTTTACATCTGTTTATTCAATAATATTATTATTAATAATAATTTGTATATAACTAAAATTCAACCAACAACAATTAGCTGCATTTAATTTTCATTTTCTCTCTCTTCTCTTCTACTCTCTTTAATGTGTCTTTCTTCTTCATTTTTTCTTCTTCACTTTTCTCTCTTATTCCCCATCTTCCTTCATTTTTCTTTTTCGCAAGACTTTATGGATTCCAGAATTTTTGTTTTTGCCATATTCTTTATTTCTGCTTATTCAAAAATTTGTGTGTTTGTAGAAAAATTAGTGTATGCTTATCCAAAAGTTGTTGTATGTGAGTACCAAAATTTTTTTCTTTGTTTTTGGTTCCGTTGTATTCTTTGTTTCTGGTTCAAAAGTTTGTGTATTTCAGCACCAAATTTTTCTTTTCGTTTTTGTTTTCATTTTGATTTTTTCTTATTCTTGTTTCTATTTATTCAAAAGTTTGTGTATGTGAGTACAAAAGTTCATATATGTAAGCACCAAAAGTTTGCTTCTTCGTTTTCGTATTCATTTTTGTCTTATTGTTTATTTCTAATTGTTCAAAAATTTATGTATGTGAGTTCAAAAGTTTGTGCATTTGGTTTTAAATGTTTATTTATATTAGAGAGTGAGACTACGGACTTAGAGTGTGAGAAGAAAACAAAAAAGAGTGTGATAATTATTTTTTTATATTTAATGTAATGTAGATCCAATTTTTAGATCCAATTTTATTTAGTTTTCATATGTGAAAATGTTAGTGTATGTGTGTACAAAAATTTGTGTATGCTACCACATATATGTATAGTTCACTATTATTCTCCCGTAACTGACTTCCATTTTTAGTACTACAAGTGAACCAGACGACCCCATTTATTGTCGTGACTTTCCCTTCCAAAAATGAGGCTCCATCAAATTATATGCTTTCTTTTTATCTTGGGCCTCTGATGTATCATTTCAACTAAATAATTCAATGTTGTGATTGGGATAGACAACTTGACAAGACATTTTTGGCATCTATTAGGCTAGGACATTTTTTACATTTTTGGCATTTAGTGGTTTGCGTTTAGTTGTTGATATAGAACAAAATTACAGAAGCAGTACGAAGATATAAAATTCTGTTTAATTATGAAGACATATACAAAAACTTATTTCAGGACAGAAAATCATTATATTTTCTATACCTCTATTTTGTTAGGACATAGGGACAATGATAGAGACAATTTTAATGAAATTATGAATGAGTAAAAAGACCCAAAATGTATTTTAAATCATCTGTCATGTTTTTATATTTTGTCACCATAAAATCAAACATGATACAAATACCATAAATTGTATCTTGTATATCAGCACTGAAAACATACAACAATGATTTTTTTGTCTCAGTAACCAAATACAACTTTAAAGATCAATAATAATGTTAGCATAATTTTAAAAATGAGAGAACTATGTTTTTATTGTCATCATTTATTATAAGGTGGTAGACCATATTAATATAATATAATCACGAAACTGATTTTGCCTATCTACATTGTCGCTATTAAATTTTATACATTAACTTCCTAAATACTCTCATATATGAATTGTTATTGTTATTCTCATTCAATTTTTTTTAATATTTTACAAATTATATTGGTGTCAATGAGATTTGAATCTAAGACAACATGCATATTACTCAAATTCATCACTACTAAACTAATCCTAACGATTTTCACTCAATAAATTTATTTACTAATTTATCTATAAAAAAATACTATTATTCCTTATCAATCTAATTTTTAATTTTAGTTTATTAAAACTCTTAATTTTATTTAAATTCTTAAAAGAATTTGAATTTTTATTACAGTCTTAAATTTTGTTATCTTTTTGTTTTGAATTTAT
The DNA here is from genome assembly GCA_003254905.1 of Nissolia schottii. Taxonomy (NCBI): domain Eukaryota; kingdom Viridiplantae; phylum Streptophyta; class Magnoliopsida; order Fabales; family Fabaceae; genus Nissolia; species Nissolia schottii. Next base: position 30,286 of record QANU01032945.1, read on the forward strand.
ATTTTACTTATTTAATATAAAGAAGAGTTAAACAATGTATTTTATATTTTTGGTACTAATTTTTGTTTTTATATTATAAGTCTCAATGCATTTTTAAATCAACAATAAATAAAATTTTGAGTTATAGCAAAAGTATTTTTATTCAATTAATTTGATTAGGGAACAAATATGAGTATTTTATAAAATCTGTTTAATGTTATAATTATTTTGTTATTTGAAGATTTGGTGCATTAATAATTTAGTTTTGGAATAAATAAAAAAAAAAAAGAGTATTTTAAAGAAATTAATAAATAAATTTGTTGAAAGTGATTTGTTATGGACAAAATGAAGTGATCTAATTAAAAGGGAGTGTGGAAAGAGGGTAGTTGAATAAACTCAAACTTTATAACGATAATATATTTTTAGTCCTCCCCTCAAACCACAACTAAGCTTAAGCAAGACAAGAGAGTAATTAATTATTTATTATGATTATTTTAAATGTTAGGCTACAGAGATAACAAAACAACAAAATCCAGTTTATTCAACCCTTTTTTTATCGGGTCCTAAGGAAACTCAGTAAATCATCGATGTACCTCTCCTGTCTTTCAATATTGACAAACAAGTCCTTCACCTCTTTGATATTTTCTCTGTAGAGACTTCCCTCATCCTCAATCACAACCATCCTCAGCGAGTCAGCCACCGAGTCACTCGTGAAGGACCCGTCCAACTCGTCCCTTGGCACTGAGTACCCCATCTTCTTCTCCTCCAGCACCCTCGCGTTGATCCCTTGGTCCGCCAGAAACGTCAGCAAAACCAGAGGCTTCTCGTTCTGAACGGCCTCCACCACCGACGTCCAACCAGAGTGCGTCAAGAACCCTCCCACCGCTTCATGCCCCAATATCTTCAGCTGCGGCGCCCATTCCGTCCACACCACGCCCCGCCCCTTCGTCCTCTCCGCGAACCCCTCCGGCAACCGAAGCACCGCCGCGTCGGAAGGCCCGCGCCGAACCCTCAGCACCCAGAAGAACGGAAGCTTGGATTTCTCCAACCCGAGAGCAATCTCCGTGACTTCCTCCTGGCTCGGCTTCGCTTCGCTCCCGAACGCCACGTACACCACCCTCCCACGCTCCTGCTTGTCCAGCCACTCCTTCATCCTCTGCCACCTGTCGTCTGTCTCCTCCCCGCCGTCGAACGCCGTGCTGGGGAGCTGACCAACCGGCAGAACCGGTTTCCCGTAAATACTCTCCAGCACTTGAAACCACTCCGGCTCGAACTCACTGCAGCCCCGAACCGCCACGAGGTCGCAGCTCTGGATGCACATGGCCAACCGGTACATGTCGGAGACGCCCAAGTCGCTGTTGGACACGCCTTCGTAGACTCTCATGACCTCGAAGAAACGGTACGCCACGGTGGACGGGAAGGGGACCCACGGGGGAGGGACCGTGTAGTCTTCGGGCTTCATCCGCTTCGGGTCACCACCTAAGAGAGACTGAGGGGGTCCCCACAAGGCCAATGTCTCAGCGGTGAAGATGCTGTAGAGCGCGGTCTTAATGCCGAGTTTGGAAGCAACGGAACCCATCCAGTAAGGGGTGAAGTCGTGGAAGATCCAATCCGCGTTGGACGATTCTAGAAAGTGGGCGAGTGGCTGTTGCAGGCCGTCTTGGGCTTTCTTGAGGTACGGAACAACGTCCAAGGGGACGTCGGTTGTGGCCTCCGCGTTCTCCGGGAGGTTGTTCTCCGCTTGGGGCAGTTGGATCTTCACGTATTGGATGAGGGTGGCCAGGTCCGCTGGCGGCTTCGGGAGGCGCTCTATGTTTCTTGGTGTGGACACGAAGCTGACCTTGTGACCCTTCTCTGCAATGAGCTTGGCCAGCTCCAGATATGGGATCATGTGCCCGAAGGCTAGCCACGGGAACATTACTATGTGAAGAGGCTTGTCCTCGTTTTGGGTCATGGCGGAATTCGATGCAGAATGAAGAATGGAGCTTGTTTTGGTCCACACACTACACGCTAGCTGCAACGGTTCCAGATAAAGTGTTGGATGCACGCCACTTCCATTGGAGGATTCCTCCTTTTATCCTGGGACTAGTGTGAGCAAGAATATGGATGTATTTAATATTGTAAATGTCGGATTTTTTACTTATGTATGGTTCAAATAATTTTTTAATTCATGGAAAATAATTACGGTTATATGGAAAATTTTCCTGAAATCGTCATGTATTGTTTCGATTTCAGACGTCGGATTTTTTTTTTTTTTAAAAAAATCAGGCTCTGAAATTGCCACATGGTACGGCAATTTCAGAGCCTGAAATCGCCGTCCTTTAGGGAGATTTCAGAAAAAAAAAATTCAGAATTTTTTTTTTGCTTTTCTGAAATCGCCACATGATATGGCAATTTTAGAGCCTGAAATCGCCGTCCTTTAGAGAGATTTCAAAAAAAAAAATTCAGAATTTTTTTTTTGCTTTTCTGAAATCGCCCTCAGCATGTCTGATTTCAGAATTTAGGCCCATACATTGGTAATTTTCCGTTTGAGCCCATACATTCGGATTTTTTACTCCACAAACCCACATTAATGTTAAATCCCCGTAAATGTCTTCTCCACGGTTGTAGTTCCCTTTTTTTCTTGTTCTTATTTTTATAATGTTTGTTTTGTTGTGTAAGACTTTTTTCGCCATGTGGATAATTATTAGCCAACCGTATTAGCCAAAACGGTTGACGAATTAATGTTGAATTCGCCTACCGCATTGGCGAATTTAGGGTAAATGCTGCATTTTGGTTTGTATAGAATTCGCCTACCGCGTTGGCGAATATGACGCGGTCGTCCATGCGGTCCACGGAATCCACATCAGCCCAAACGATGGTAGTTAGATAATATGTTTTGAAATGGGGTATTTTGGTAATTAGTCCCTCTAATGAGAGTAAAAGAGTAAAAAACTCATTGTGTAATGTATAGAGTGTACATTTTTTTGGTGTACAAATAACACAATTGTATATTTTAAGAATAATGTTATTTGTACATTAAGTATAATGTAGACACTAAATATTCTCTCTCATATACATTATGGAATTTACAATAACATCATGTAATATCAATATAAACTTTGTAATGTATGAAAAAAAAAATTGTATTTACACCCTACTTAATACTTAATGTGCAAATAATATTTTTATATTTTAAAAGAAATGCTATATAGATAAAATTTATTTGTTTGGACGTGAGTACACACTCATTGTGTCTGCTTAAGTACTAGGTATTAGACATGTCACATGTGACTGAACAATAATTTCTTTACTTAGATAGGGTATTAGACATGTGACTGAACAACTAAAAATGTTAATAATAACAATCATATAGCGATACGAAGTGTAGATCTTACGTGAATAAAGCAAAAAAATGAGCATGATATGATCAACCCCACACTGAGCACATTTATTAGCTGCCTACATTTAATAAATTGTTGAAATATCATTTCACCTTAAAATATATGGACATTATTTTACTACATATACGGATATATACTGTCAATAATGCCCCCATACATTATTTTACTGCGTCTACCTTATTTTCCTTTGTGAAATGCGATTCATTGTAAGCCCAACTACAGCACTGGAGAAAACATTTACAAGTTGCAAAAGGTACGGCCACAAACAGAAGAAATTTCAAAATCCTAAATAATTGCTGACTGCTGAAGAGATAAAGCGGGTAAGATACTCTGTCAGAAGGAAGATTGCCTGCCATCCCGTGAAAGCAATTTGCATTGATTGTTCGAAATGATTATAATTAATTTTATTTATATTTTATCTTTAAAATATATATTTTTAAAATTATCTTTAAATTTTAAAATATTTAAATTATAAAAATAAATAATTTGATAAAATATTCATACATTTAGTTAATAGGTAACCGTTAAATATGGCTGTCAAAACGGGCCGAGCCAAAAATATGCATATTTTTAGGGTCCGACTTGTTTATGGTCAGTCTGCGGGCTAAATGGCCCGCCCGTTAGCCTGTTTATTTTTTTAAAAAATTCAAAAATTCAAAAAAAATAATAAAATTAAAAAAAATTCAAAAACAATTATTTTAAAAAAAATTTAAAAAAAAACACGGGCTCGCGGGCCAGTCCGCGGGCCAAACGGGCCGGGCCTAAACGGGTCTGTCCAATTTTTTTAAATTTTCTCGAGCCTATTTTTTGCATGTAAAGTCCGTCCATTTAACTGAGTAAACGGACCACACTCATTTTGACAGCTCTACTGTTAAAGTTAGAGTATTGATAACCCATATTATGTTCGAAGTATCAGAGCAATTCCCATAAATTTAATAGGATATAAATAAATTTTGTTACAAAATAAAAATGTATTAAGATTTGAATTAAGTACTCTTATATTCCATTAGGATAGATATGCTTTTAACTTCTTTTTTTTTTTTATAACTGTTAGGTAGTTAAAAATTGTACTATTAGATACTATTAAATATTGTTTGGTAAACGTCTTTGAACAGAAAATACGGAGACAATGGAGACAGAAACATGTTTGGAGAATAAGACGAAACTTAAAATTTTTTTTATTTTAATATAATTTTTTTAACTAATTTTTATACATTTAAAAAAGAAAAATGCAAAAGAGATGTCTAGGATGTAAAAAAACATTGTCCTTGTGTCTCCGTATTTTAAGTCCCGGGACACTTACCAAAAGTTGCCTTAAGGTTCGTTTGGTGTGCCAAATTAGATTAAATTGGATAAGCTTATATGGTTTACTGTTATTTTATCGAGTGTTTGGCGCACACATTAGATAGGATAAATTAATCCATTAAAGATTCTTTTTCCATCCTTCCATGGATAAGTTAATTTAACACATGGAAGAGGGATTAGACTTTATAAGGGTGTGATGAATAAGAAACATATAATAATATTATTATTACTATTAAAATATTAATTATAATAATAATATTAAGAGTTTAATTTTTATCAACTGACAATGTAAAGTTTTTTACACTGTCATCCAATTAAATCTTTCAATATATATGACTTTTGAATGAGTGAAAGAGAAAGTCAATTATTTATGTTAATGTGATAAGATTTGATTAGTTGACAGTGTAAAAATACTTTACACTGTTAGTGAATAAAAATTAAACTCTAATATTAATATGAATAATAATAAGAATAAAATAATATTAATAACAATATAATAATAGCAATGATAATACTATTAATCATAATAATAATATTAGTAATAAAATAATAATAATATTAATCGTAATAATAATATTATTAATCATAATAATAATAATAAATAAAATTAATAATAATAATAATAATAGTAGTAACAATAATAAATAGACTCATCTTATCAACCTTATTCTATGTCATCATAAACATTATATTAAAATTTCATTATGTTTTATCACATTCATCTTTATTTCATAAGCTATTATTCTATTAGCGCTTATTCTATCCATCAAGCTAAACAGGTTGCTAGTGTTTGGATCACATGAATTGTGTGACTTGTAACTTTTTGGAAAAGTTAATTTCACAACTTATGAAGAAGTTAAAATGATGTGTTTTTACTTTCCACTTCCTAAAAAGTTTATGAGTTTTTTACTCTTTTACCCTTGGCAGAGGAAGTAATTATCAAAATACCCTCGTTTCAAAACATTTTACCAAACTATCACCGTTTGGGCTGACGTGGATTCCGCGGACCGCGTGGACGGCCACGTCAGAATCGCCAACACGGTTGGCGAATTCCTTACAAACCGAAATACATTATTTGTACTAAATTCGCCAACGCGGTACCAATACAACAACTACTAAAGGTATATAAACACTTAAAAGGTTTGTGATGTAACCAATGTGAGATTAGAGCTTTTGAAATACATGTTTTTAGAAGGTGGATTAGTTTATGTAGTTTTCTTTCCCTTATGTGGCATCTTTCAACCTTATATATATTAGGCTAACAAAACACCTTATACCTAGCTACAACAAGAATTCAGCATGCATATGCATATATTAATATATATACACACACACACACACACACACACACACACATATGTAAGAGTATAAAGCCTACCAATAAGTCATCGAAAAAGATGTAAAACACTAATTTATAATAGATTAAAACTCTATTTTAGTATACTCACATATATAGTTAGTCATCCAAAATATATAATTTCCTGAAATATTCAAAATAATTAGACTATTATTGATCCTTTTGTCTTGTTATTTTAATTCTCCAAAAAATTAAATTAAATTAAATTAAATTAAATTAAATATGATAACATTTTAAATCTTTGAGAAACTTACATAATGACAATTACAATTAAATGATTAATATGGCGTATAAATTTTTATGAGAACTAAAATAAGATTTTATCCTATCTTTATAATATGTACTATCATACAATGAAGAAGTTGTAATCACTGAATGTAAATTATTAGATTTAAATTTAACACAGGAGATTAAGATTCTTTTTTGCACTTATGTACCAATGTTTGAGTTGTTTGTATCATATCAGTTCGTCACAAAGACCAGCTAGCTAGTAGGGTTTTAAATTATTAAAAAAGAAAACGATCTTCTTTCACTCATGAGAAATCATGTTGTGGTTACTTAAAAGAAAGAAAAGTAAACCCTCCAAACATAGTGAAAAAATAATAAATATATATATACTGTGAGAACGAAAACTACACGTATATACTGTGGGACTAGGTAATATATAAGGTTGAAAGATGTCACATAAGGGAAAGAAAACTACATAAGCTAATCTACCTTCTAAACACATGTATTTCAAAAGCTCTAGTCCTATATTGGTTAGATCACAAACCTTTTAAGTGTTTATATACATTTAATAGTTGCTGTATTGGTAAAAAGAGTTGAGAAATGAGTTGGGCTCGCGCGCATGAGTCCAAGCTATTCGGGCTCTCCAAAGTGCAAATCGATGGATTTGCCCCCGCGCGCACGACAAATAGCGTATCGGTCTTTTTGCAAGCATATTTTTTGGACTTTTGCACTTATCTGGGAGTTTTGTGTGCATAGTTTTATATGATTTTCTTCCGAACCGGTTAGCAAGGTCCACGTAGGTAGTGATTCGCCAACACAGGTGGCGAATTCATGTTGAATTCGCCTACCACGTTGGCGAATTTAGTACAAATAATGTATTTTGTTCGCGAATTTAGGTCATATTCGCCATCCGTGTTGGCGATTCTAACGTGGCCGTCCATGTGGTCCGCGGAATCCACGTCAGCCCAAATGGTTGTTGTTTGGTAAAATGTTTTGAAATGGGGGTAGTTTGATAATTACTTCCTCTGGCGAGGGTAAAAGAGTAAAAAACTCAAAGTTTATTAAGGCACCCCTTTTGGATTATGTCATTTCATAAAATAAAGAGTAAATATTTAAATTAGCTTTGATATTTTTAATTTGACATTTAATCTTCAAATTTTAGAATTTAATGTCAAATTGATCAATATGATTAAATTAAATATTTTGAAATATAAAATAAAGGTAAAAAACCTATTCTACCCCTCCCTCCCTCTTCCCCCCTCCACCCTCTTCCCCTTCTTCTCTTTCTCTATCAAACCCCTTCCCACCCTTGTTGCGGGTGGCGGCGGCCGCCCTCTACCCACACCCTACGCATCGCTCACAGGGCTCTCTGTCTCTCATTCATCAAATCAAACCCCAACAAACCTCTCTTCCCTGCTTCATGCATTTATAAGGCTCACCCTTCGAAGCACACCATGAAACCTTCCTTCGACAATCCTTCCCTACTCCACGCACGCTACCCCATTTCCTACCTCTAAATTCCCACTACACCGTCAGCAGCCGCGCCGGCCACCAGACCTCCGCTGAGTCCTGGGGAACTGGTCGCGCCGTCTCCCGGATCCCTCGCGCTCCCGGCGGTGGAACCCACCGTGCAGGTCAGGGAGCCTTCGACAACATGTGCTGCGGCGGACGCATGTTCGCCCCTACCAAGATCTGGCGCCGTTGGTACCACAAGATCAACGTCAACCAGAACCACTATGTTGTCGTCTCCGCCATTGCCAACTCCGCCATCCCGCCCATCGTCATATGGCACGCGGCCACCGCATCGAGGAAGTCCCCGAGCTTCCACTCGTCGTCAGCGACGGCGCCGAGGCCTCCGAGAAGACGAAGGAGGCGGTCAAGGTTCTCCGCCAGGTCGGTGCCTACGCCGACTCCGAGAAGGCGAAGGATAGCCACGCGATTCGCCCTGGAAAGGGCAAAATGCGTAACCGCCGCTACATTTCCCGAAAGGGACCGCTGATCGTTTACGGTACCTAAGGTGCCAAGGCCGTTAAGGCCTTCTGGAACATTCCTGGCGTTGAGGTTGCCAATATGGAGAGGCTCGATTTGCTGAAACCTGCCCCCGGAGGACACCGCCGGAGGTTCGTGATTTGGACCAAATCGGTTTTCGAGAAGCTCAATTCGATCAATGTTCGTTCAAGAAGCCCTCGGAGAAGAAGGGGATGTGCTTCCAAGGGCGAAGCTGGGTGGGGTGTGGGTAGAGGGCCGCCGCCGGCAATTGGGCGGGAAGGGGTTTGATAGAGAAGGAGGAGGGAGGGGTAGAATAGGTTTTTCCCTTTTAATTTGTTTTTTTTATTTTATATTTTTAAAACATTAATTTTAATTATATTAATGTCAAATTTTAAAATCTTAAAATTAAATTGAAGTAAAAATTTTGTTAAAATTAAATTGATGACAAATTAAAAAAGTAAGAATTAATTTAAATATTTATTCTACAATAAACAATGCTATTTTTTTACTTTCACTTTCTTGTTTTTTCCCAGTCTTGTCCCATTCTCCCTCCACCACACTTCCCATCACTGGTCCTTTCTGCTTTTTTCTTTTTTTTTTATTGACTTGTTTTTTAGCAACATGTAAAAGAGAACATGTAAATTTAAAATATTCTTCAAACTGAACTCTTGAAACTGAAATTATGAGTAGCTATAAAGAATTCTATAAATGTTTTACATATTATTTAAATAAATTTTAATAAGTTCACCTGATAATCAATTAAAAGACAAATTATATTTAAGAAGAATGACTTTTTCTTTTTGTTTATGTATGTAAACTTATTATTTTAAAATAAAATATTTTAGCCAGTAAATAAATATTTAATTGAGTATTTTAATTTAATATTATTTTTAAAAGTAAGAAATAAGAATAATAAATTAAATATTTTAATTATATCAATTTAAATAAATTTTATATTGAAAAAAGTACTTTTAGAGTTATGTAGTCAAACACAACAAAATTAGAACAAACACTTCTATTATTGTGCATCGAAACGCAAAATAACTTATTTATAAGTTACTTTTGATATAAGACCTTTTGTCAAAAGTTCCTTCTACATAAGGACTTAATTAAGCTCTATACCCACACGGAGGTGGTTACGAATTATTGGCTACAAATAAAGTCAATAGCCTAGGCGTGGAAAATGTGAGAAAACAAGATATGGGGAATACTTTAGGTTATGAGGGAGGGTGCATAAAGGGCGTTGGGCATGGGAACCAAATGATGCTAGTGTATTGTTATTCTTCTCATTGTGAAAATGTTGATCATTTAAGGTGGATATAGACATGAGATTTTTCGAATCACGTTAAATTCTTGTATTCCTTTACTCGATGTCATCTTGTTAATTTCTCTTCTTTACGTTTGTGTATGTTAGGGGTGAACACAAGTAGGGTCGAGTCATTTTTGGAATTTTTTTTTTGTTGGCACCAGCCAAACCCGCGACCCGCCTCAGACAGGTTGGGTTAGCGAGTTGGCGGGTGACCCGTCTTTTTTTTTTTTAACTTATTTTTTTATAATAAAAATATATTTTTAATTATATATATATATATATTATCTTTTAATGCATAAAATGGTTTTAGGTAAAAAAAATTAATAATAAAAAGAAAATATGTGTATATATATATAAATATATATAAAATAATAATAATTATAAAAAAGGTGGGTCGACGAGTTGGGTCGGGTCTTACAATTTAGACCCAACACGAGTGACGGGTCAGACGAGTACGACCCTCCAACCTAACCCTACTCGATCTAAAAGAGGTCGGGTCAGGTTGGGTCGTCGGGTCGCATCAACCCGTTGTACACCCTTAGTGTTTGTATTTGGTATATTGAGTTCGTACGTGGTTGTGCCTGAGACTCGTTTTGTTGCGTGTCTCCCAACAACTAGTATTAGAGCTTAAAACTTGATATGGTCCAACAAATATGTGTAACACAAGATTAGATCTTGGTAAATTTACCGATTTGATGGAAAGAGAATGAGAATGTTAAGAATAATGATTGTAAATGATTTGGTTTGATTGATTTGATTTAATTATAATATTTTAAATATTTGATTGATTGTAATTTGTCTTTTGATCGTTGGGTTTTCAACCTATAAATAGGCTCACCCTCCATTGTAATGCACAACCCTCATAATACCGTTATTTCTTGTTCTCTGTATTTTCTCTGTAGTCTTTATTGTGCCCCTTTACTAGTTTTAATCAAGATGTTTAACATAGTATCAGAGCCATGGTTTCCACTTTGAACCCATATTCCCGCTTCCGCCAATTTTCCCCTTAACCGCCTCCACATAATCTGGATGTTGACTTAATCTGCCTCTGCGTAGTCTCGATTGTTGCCTATCATTGTTGCCTTTGCTAGTTCCGCCTAGCTCTCGATGTTGACTTTGCTAGTTCCGCCTAGCTCTCGATGTTGCCTTTGTTGGTTCCGCCGAACTCTTGATGTTGCCTTCGTTGTTGTCTTTGCTGGTTCCGCCCAGCTACTGTTTCCTTCGCTAGTTCCGCCCAGCCTTTGTTGTCGTTTTGTTGGTTCTGCCCCACTTAGCCCTCCGTTGAACTATGACGAGCTTAAAGCTTGAGGAGCTTTAGCTTGAGGGAGGGTGTTAAGAATAATTTATGTTAATGATTGTAAATGATTTGATTTGATTTAATTATAATATTTTAAATATTTGATTGATTGTAATTTGTCGTTTGGCCGTTGGGTTTTCAGCCTGTAAATAGGCTCCCCCTCCATTGTAATGCACAACCCTCATAATACCGCGATTTCTTGTTCTCTGTATTTTGTTGTGTCCCTTTACTAGTTTTAATCAAGATGTTTAACAGAGAAGATGACGGATTGTACAATTACACATATTACTGGTCGTGTTTTCAAATCTGGTAGCGCCACGTTATTTGGTAGATTTGAATATGTAGCTGGTACGTAATCAGGTCAATGATACTTATTTGTGGTTTTTACAAATAAGGATTCTTCATGGTGTTCATGAAGGTTTGAACTCATATGAGCAAGATTGCGGAGTTAACATGTTCATTGGTTGAGGTTTCAAATAAGGTGAAGCCATGTTATTTGGTTGATTCAAGTTATGTGTAACTAGTATGTGCTGAAACCAACGGTACTTATTTGTGGTAATTGCACATAAGGATTCTCTTGATTTTCATGGAGATTTGCACATGACTAGGTGACTTGTATCAAGGTGTTAGGGTCGTCAAAACATTTTGCGACGCGACAGGAAGGCTTGGTAGGAAATAGAGGCAAGTAATGGTAATACGAGTAAGCGTCGAAAAGGATGTTGGCGACATAAATACCAATAGTGTTAGTGACACGAAGATCGCTAAGATCAAAGATAATCTAATAAGTTAGTAGCGACAGAAAGAATCCAAGCGACAATAAAAGATTGGCGATAGAGACCAAAGAATTGTAGGTGGTGTGTTAAGGTCGCTAATTAACTCACGGAAACGCGTCGACGATAATATTTAGCGACTAAAGGAGTAGAAGATAAATATAAATTGTCGCGAGGGTAAGAAGTCATCTAAAACGATGTTGGCCACACTAGAATGACAAGGGTCAAATATGACAGTAGGATTGCGACGTAATTTGAAACTTGGCAAAAGAAGTATGATACAATTCAAAACAGTCTTTTGGGGAGGGAACGGTTAACACAATTCTCTCAGTACCAAGGTAACTTCCCATCTGACGTGGCGCACGAAGGGTAATAACTACCCATCTTCAGATATTTGACATGCACACTAAGGATACGTGACAAGCAAACCGTTGCATGTACGTGTCACACATGTAAGCCTAACTGGCCTGGATTTCTTGGGCCACAACGGGCTAAATGGTAACTGTTGCTAGGGGCAAAAAATGACGGTTTAAAGTCCTAAAACTCTATAAATAGAGGGCTTAGGTACGAATAAAGGGGTGGTTCATTGACTTACCAAATACTCACATAAGTCCCCGATCGGCAATCAACAGTATGCAGAAACCCAATGTATGCCACCCCCTTTATCTTTTCTGTATTTACCTTTTGCTTCAGTAGGAATAGTTCTTAGCCATAGTTCTTTATTGTCTTTTCTTCTATTACTTGCACTTTAATCCTTTGCTTTCGCAAAGACATTGTAACTCAAAATCACCCTTAGATGATCATTAATAAAATTATTTCCATTTTACTTCTCCACTTCTTTTGCTCTAAATTCACGCCATTGTTCTTTACCTAGAACTCATAATTGCTTGTCCTGCCCTCAAAACAATCTTTTGTGTTTGCGCTAAGTAATTCCCCGAAATTATTTTGTGTAAAACACAAGGTGGAGCAGTTAACTATTTCTATGGTGGTTGAGCACTCGCCAATGTGAAGATTTGTTGGGAAAATTGGCTCATGCTTTATAGGATTGCAATTGATTTTATTTATGTTTTATCTTTAAGATGTATATCCTTAAAATCATCCTTAGATTTAAGAATATTTAAATTATTTATATTAATAATTTGGTAAAATATTAATAAATATGGTAGGATATGGACAAATTCTGTTAGGATATAAAAAAATTTGTTGAGATTTGAATCAAAAACTCTTAGTGATTAAGAATTTTTAGTTATAAATAAAGTCAATGACCTAGGTGTATGACCGTGTAAGAGAACAAGATGTGAGCAATATTTTGAGTTATGATAAAGGATGTATAAGGGGCTTTGGGTGTGGAAATCAAGTAATGCTCATGTACTATTGTTATATCAAAAATGGGTCGGAATACCTCGAAATACCTCACTCATAAGTCTTTGATAAGTTGCTCCTGCATTCTTTGATCCAAAAGGAATTACTTTGTTGTAGTAATTAACTTTTGGAGTGAAGAATGCAGTCTTCATAACATCTCTGGGATACATGTGAATCTGATTATATCCATAGTACGCATCCATGAACAATAGATATTTGTACCCTGAAGAAGCATCCACCAACGCATCTATACTTGGCAATGGGTATGGGTCCTTTAGACAAGCTTTGTTCAAATTAGTATAATTAACGCACATATGCCATTTCCCATTTGGCTTCTGAACCGTGACAGCGTTCAAGAGCCATGTCGGATCCTGAATTTCCTTAATAAATCCAACATCCAACAAGTTTTGCACTTGTTCCTGCACTGCCATTTTTCTCTCTAGACACATTTTTCTTCTTTTCTGAGCTATAGGTTTAAATTTACGTTGTATGGCTAATCTATGGCACACAAAATTAGGATACTAGGCATGTCAGAAGTAGTCCAAGAAAATAAATCAGAGTTGCTTAAAAGTAATTGAATTAACCTGGATTTGATTGAATTTGGAAGGTTCTAATTGATTTTTGTGTTTTGGCCCTCAGCAGCTCCAATTTGAACTTCCTCTAGATCCCCTTTTGGCTGTGGTCTTTCTTCAAGGGGCCTATCCTTGACATCTAAATCAATCTTGCATATTCTAGATATTTTGACAATGGTCTGCTTCGAATCACTCATTGCCTTCTGTTTTCTTGAAATATCCAAACTTATATAATAAGCCCTCCTAGATGCCACCTGACCAACTTTAACACATATCACATCCCCTTGGTCTAAAGGAAATTTCATTAAAAGACAAGTTGTTGAAATATAGCCCCCAACTTGTTAAGGGTGGGTCTTCCAATGATGACATTGTATGCTAAGTTACAATTCACTACAAGGAATTCAACCTTTATAGTCTGACATAGAGGCATATTCCCAAAAGTGACATAGCGCGATATAACCATCAGGTCGTACCTTCTCCCTTGAGAATCCCACCAAGTCTGCTTCATGTAGTAACAAATCAGACTCGCAAAGTCCTAATTTGTCAAATGCATCTTTGTATAATATGTTAGTTGAACTACCTTGATTAATGAACACCCGTTTTAGATTAGTATTGGCTACAATCGCGGTGATTACCATAAGATCATCGTGACCTGGCCTCACCCCTTCTTCATCCTTACTTGAGAATGAAATAGTAGGCGTTTTTTATGTTGATTTCAGAGTATAACACTTAGACAAGACACAAAGGACTTCTTAATTTTAAATGCTTTTTCCTAGCATTCCTTGATGCTCCTCCTCTAGCAAATCCTCCCATAATTGTGTTGATTGTACGAGTTACAACTTGTTCAACTCCCTTGGGTTTGACTTGTTGTATTTCTACGAGGATTTCTTTTTTTCCTCTCTTTTTGAATCAGAATCTTCTTCAACATCTCAATTCTTAACCTTCCTTTTATATTTGGGACTTCGTTGATGTCGCATGTAATCCGCCAGCTTCCCTTCTCGAATCAGCTTTTCAATAGCATCTTTCAGATCTCGACATTGATCTGTCTTATGTCCGTATCTAGTGTGATACGCACACCATAAAGACTTGCCAACGTTCTTATGAGATTTCAAAGATTTAGGATTTGGAAATCGAGACAACAAATCTGTTTGGTGGATTTCGTGAAAAATATGACCAAGGGGCTCTAAGTCGGGCATATTCAGAACACTTATCAGGCCTAGGTCCCCTCCTTTCTTTTTTTAATTTTCATTAAGAAGTCACTTCTTTCTTGATAGGCGGTCATTTCTCCTTTTTCTTCGTTGATGTACTCTTCAACTTTATGTATAAGATCTTGTACTGTCGTAGTGGGTCTTCGCATGAGGGACCTTGTGAATTCTCCCTGATGCAAACCTTTGCGCATAATCAATTTTGCTTCCACATCATCCAAATCACTAATTTGTTATGCTTCTTTATTCAACCTATCGAGATATGCACGAAGGGATTCCCCTTCCTTCTGTCGAATATTAGATAGCTCAAAAGTTGTTTTTGGTGTTCGTTTGCTAGTAGCTGACATATCTAAGAATTTTTTTCACAATATTCTAAAAGCAAGAGTTGGAATTTAGATGCAAAGTCAAAAACCATCTCTCGGCAGGGCCTGTTAAAGAAGAAGGGAAATCTCTAGATTTAATTGGATCTAACATTTCCACCAAATTTGTCATATACATGAATGCAGTCAAGTGAGCTTGTGGATCCATGGTCCCATCGTAAAGTTGTGTTATTTGTGGTGCAACAAAATGACGAGGTAGTGACACTTGAAAAACAAAATCTAAGAAAGGACTATCATTTAGAATATCCATATTACCTTGGGAGGGACCCTCATTCCCTCTTCTTTTCTTAGGATTCACCGAAGGTTCAAATGATCCTTGAGATTCTATTGATGATCTCCTCTTATTCATTGGCGCAATAGGAATATGAGAATGAGATAATTCTCTAAATTCTTGTCCCCCTCACATCAGTATTAAGAGAGCAAGTTTCAACTCGAAGCCTTCTGCCTTGTTTGTCATTGTAACTACCCTTAGAATCGAAGCAAAAAAAAAAGAGAAGATTGTCAAAATTAGTCCCACATCAGATGCAGCTATAGAAGGGAGTCTCCTTCTCCTCCTCCTCCTATATATAGAAGTTTCTCATGAGTGTTTAGACTTGCTAATTCACTTCAAAACTTGAGAGGTGAAAAGTGAGACTTTTCAGTCCAGTTATATTTTTATTTCTTTTCCCCCTCTCGTTTTCCATTCGTGGGGAAGCAGTGCCTCCACTTAGGGTGTCAAAAGCTCCCAGCTTAGTGCTCTTTAGCAGTCAGCCATGTTAGGGTAAGTGACTTTCTTCACGATCTATTTTAGACCATGTATTTATTTTAAAGTTATTTATTTATTTATTTATTTTAGCATTATTTTATAAAATTCTAGGAGGTAGAATTTATTATTTTATTTATGAATTTGAATATTCTTTTATTTAATTAGTTATTTTCTTATGATTATTTAGTTAGAATCATTTTTATTTATGAAATAAATATTTACGAAACTATTTTAAAAATCATGAAATTATTTTAGAACCACATGGGACCACATATTTTACTGCATTAAATAAATTCATGTTGCATGTATATGATTAGTTTCTTTAATAAAACAACATGGTTAAGGAAAGATTTTGGTGGGAGAAAACTTATGTTAAGGAAATATTCTGGCTAAGGATAAGACTTTGTACTTAAGTTGTCCATTGTGACATACTTCTCTTACTTGGGAACCTCCCTAAGCATGGGATCTTAGTCTACCTTTATTTTTCCAAGATAAAACACTTAAATATATTAAGTCATGTTATGTTATCAGTATAAGGATTATGTTATCATGTTATGTTATATATTTAAAACTGTTTTCATGGGAGTGTATCTATGATAAATCTGTAAGTCAGCGATAGGCTACGTTGACCCTGGTATACCTTGTACGATCGTAAAATAGAATATGATTCATGTAGATTTAGGGGCAAGACTGTAAAGCCCGGACATGGCAGCCCATGATACCCGGTGTCATATGTATCATGTCATGTAGATTAGGGGAAGACCGTAAAGCCAGACATTTCAGGAACAACTAAACCGTAATGCTCGGAATGTCTATCTAGAGAACCACAACTATATAATATTTTCAAATGCTTTTATGTATTAGTTATTATAGAAATGTTTTATGCTTGTTATATATATATATATATATATATATA
>QANU01032945.1:52598-76695 GCA_003254905.1 Nissolia schottii
GGGGAATGCTAGAAAGTCAATAGTCTTACCATAGAATGGTATGACATGATTATTGATCCCTTAGATGAGTTAGTAGATCATATCATTTCATTTTGTTGAGCAACCATAATGATTTCTGTTAAAGATTCTGGCATTATTTTTCTGACTATGTAACATTAGTATTTAGTTTTTCTTTAGTTGCTTAAGGACTTGTTTCTTTGGACTAATAGGTTGTGCAGCTGCTGAAAGGCGAAGAGGTAGTCATTGATTTCAATCAAAAATCAATAGCTCCAAGATCACTCTTGATAGATGCATGTGACCTAGAAGATTATACATGCTCTAATTATTTGAGCGACCTCAATCGCCACAAGGAATTAATCATGGAGTGATGATGCTTTTTTTTACTGCGACCTGTGCACTTGCCTGCTGTTTTCTGGGGTTGGCTTGTTTGCCTCTTTGTATCTATTGAAACTCATGGAGTGATATTTGTAGCTGTTTGTGTGGGTGAAGCTAATGAAACAAACAAGCTTGTGTCTTTATTTCAAGCTTGGCAAGATATAGTAGGCTTGTAATTTGGCATGACCTTGTACTGTGCATTAGTCAAGAAGAAATCTTATAGTTTGTTTAATACATTGACAATTTGAGGGGTTAAGAAACTCAGAAAAACTATATCTTTCAAGCAACAATCTAGTGTAGAAATCTTGAAAAAAAGTGTCAGTACAACAATTTTATTTGGCTCGACAGTTTTTTTCCTAAAAACCTGTGCAACGACTTTATGAATCAATCACAATAAGTACAAGTTATGGAAGGAGAGAGAAAATTATAGCAAGATGAAAATTTAGGAAAGCTAACCAATCAAATGTGTTGTGAATAATGTACGACTGAAACTTTCGTTCCATAAATCATTTTCCCATTTTTTATTGGGTAGACTACAATAACTACTAACTAGTGTCATTCAAACAAATTTCATACTAAAATCAGCATTTGGTGCATCTGTTTTTGGTTTCTCTAACGTGATTTTTTCTTCTTAAACCATAACTTAGATTAATGACGTAATCAGAATAATGTAAACAATTTTTATGATCCCATCGTGATTGTATGAATTATGAAACGAAGTGGAAGAAATCATTTATTCAACAATCAACAATAATGTCAGATTACTTTGGCAAAACATACTATGTAAAAATATTTACAATACCAACATAAAATATATATTTAGAAATGAATTGTTAGCAACAATCAATGTACAAATGAATTCGTCATCTTTTAGTTTTCAGAAGAAAATAAAAATAGAACTTTTTCAATGTTTCAGGTGACATATATATTGAACGTGTATTTTGTAGTAAATATATATATATATATATATATATATATATATATTTTTTAGTAAAATCAGTTTTTCATTAAATGAAACACCTCGAGTTATTTGATATAATATTTGAAGAAACAAGTATCCACAATACCGAACACTGGCGCCTGTAGCTCAGTGGATAGAGCGTCTGTTTCCTAAGCAGAAAGTCGTAGGTTCGACCCCTACCTGGCGCGTTTACTTTTAACTTCGTCAAAAGTACAAAGACTTGAAAAGTTTGAGCTTAATTTTTATGGTTTTTTAACTGCTAGCTAATAATAATTGGTAAAAGATTTTAATGCATTAAATATAATTTTTTTATTATCAAATCTTTAACAAGAATTCTTGGTTGGTGTTTTACAACAATGGGTTTTTGTGCTAATAGTAGAAAAAAATTAATAATATCAAAATGAAAATGGCTGGCCTTTTGTAACAGAGAACTTGAATGCTAGCTAAAATCTTATCCTATACACATTTGTGAGCGATTAGTATTCACCTTCCAAATGAAATAAATATTCATATCATGCTCAAACACATGATCCCATCATCATTTTATCATCACTTTGCGAGCCGCAAAACGCCAAACCGCACCAAGTAGCGGTATTGAATTGGCAAGGATGGCACCGGAGGTAATGCTCCAATTAGGCATCTTAATTCTAACCCTATCCCTCTTCTTCGTAATGCACAATCTCCGCACCCAAACGCGTCACGCCAGAACCAGAACTCGAACCCGCAACAGCGCCCACCAGCCCGAGCCCAACCGCCACCTGGCCCAAGCATCCCGCCTCCTCGCCCGGCCCAAAAACGCCAGGGCCGCCCTCGCGGAAGCCCACCGGGCCCTCTCCATCGATCCCAAAGAACCATCCGCTCACATCCTCCGGGCCCGGGCCCTCCGTCTCATGGGCAACACCGCCGCCGCCCTCAGGTCTCTCGACTCCGCGCTGTCGCCGCCGCCGTCGAGGCTGCTCTCCGCGGCGGAGCGCGCGGAGGCTCTTGTCGAGAGGGCGGAGCTGAAGTTGGCGGTGAACCGACGGCGGCGAATTGATTCCGCGATCGAGGACCTGGTGGAGGCGGCGGAGCTGAGTGAAGGGGAGCGAGTTGACTCGGAGGCGCTGTGTTTGTTGGGGAAGTGTTACGAATGGAAAGGGATGAAGGAGGAGGCCAAGGATGCGTTCCAGAAGGTTCTTGATGTTGAGCCCGATTACGTTGAGGCTCGTGATGGGTTGGACCGACTCCGCCCATAAGTTTATTTCTTTATTTTGTCTCGCAAATGTGTTTGTTAACAAAAACTAAGGCAAATGGTCTTTTGCACTTTCTCAATCTTTATTTTTTGTTGTGTTGATTCTTTCGAAATTTATTTGTGTAATACAAGGGTAGAGCCCATCCCAGCACGTAATATTTAAAGTTATAACAAAACAAAAATACAACCACAAGTTCAATTTGTTTTTAATTTTCACATAATGACACATTTTCACTTACAATTCCTGTACGTCACATTTTATCATTTCCGAATCACTAACATGTTTCTTTCAAATTCTTGCAAGGTGTTACGTTTCCTTTTAATTTTTACAAGATGTTGTGTTTTCTTTTAATTTTTATGTAATATTATATTTTTTTGCAATTCAAGTGTTATGACACATTTCCTTCTAATTATTGCAAAAAGTTTTATTTCTTTTAAATTTTCACGTAATGTCGCGTTTCTTTTGAGTTTTAGTGACCTTAAGGACACCATGTCCCTCATCCTAAATAATTGTAATTTAGCATTGTATCAATTTTAAAATTGTTAAATAATAATAAAAATGTTCATAACAAAACCTTAATTTATGTCTGGTTTCACAATTTTCTCACTTTTTATTTTTAAAAATTGAATCCCCAATTTTGATCAAAAAATGTTGAAAGAATCTTATATAACCATGTAATTTAGAGATTTGATTTTTAGAAGTAAAAATTTAAGAAACTATGTAATCGAACATAAATTAAGGTAATATTGTGAATATTCTTATGATTATTTGACAATTTTTAAGTTGTTTCAATGTTAAATTGCTTTATTTATAGCCTGGGGCACAAACACCAAAGAACTCACATTTTCTTTCAATTCATGTATAATGTTATATTTCTTTGCAATTTGAGTAGTATGTCAAGTTTCCTTCCAATTAATATGAGAAACCACATTTCCTTCCGATTTTCACACCATGTTTTGTTACCTTTCAACTCTTGCGCAATGTTACATTTTCTTTCAATTCTCGTGCAACGTCATATTTTCTTACAATCCGAGTGCAATGTTACGTTTCTTCCAATTCTTGTGCAAAGCAATGTTTTCTTGCAATTCTTGTGCAATGCTACATTTCTTTACAATTCTTGTGCAATGTCACATTTCATTGCAATTCAAGTGCAATTTCATGTTTCTTTCCAATTCTCGTGCAATGACACATTTTCTTGCAATTTCTGCACAATGCCATGTTTCCTTCCAATTACTACGAGAAAGCACATTACCTTCTAATTCACGTGCAATATCATATTTACTTGCAATTTTGATGCAATGTCATATTTCCTTCAAATTCCCTGCAATAACACACTTCATTCCAATTCTAGATCATGCAATGACACATAGTGAAACACCCTAACTAACTGTTTACCCGTACGTAGTAAACATAGCTCACTAGGTTGTTGTTTACTTGGTCGGAATACTTTAGTCCATAGTTATCTTTCGAAAATAGTAGTTTAGGAAAATAAGGACCGATTTTAAACTTAACATTTACATTGCATAATTATAAAAATAGAGTCATGCGTCAGAAAGAACAATATAACAAAAACGTGTAACTGTAAGATAGTAAAACATTCAATACATATCCAGGTGGTCCATCAGACAAAGTCACATCATTGTATATACAGTAAGTAAAATATACATCTCATATACATAAGCTGAAGTACTGAATACATAAGTCAAACTACATCACATCAAAATACAAGGACAACTAAAATGCTACTCAGTATGTCCTTGGCAAAAATCTAAACAGCTATTTCTCTCTCTAAGCTCATACAATCATAGCCGCTCATGGCTCATCTGGCGGCTCATCTGCATCCTCAAAATACGACTCATCTTCTGTACCTGAAGTCATAAAACAGTGGGAATGAGAACGGTAGGTTCTCAGTGGAAATAACTTTAGTTCTTGAGTCTCGTATCAGATTATGTCGGACTTCAGGCCGCTCAGAGATCTCTAAGTAAGCATACATACTAAATATCCTACCAATTATTATCTGGCCTATCTGAACGGCTTTATCTGCTTTATTGTGTGATATAGGAACTACTCTTGTTTACTACATTCTCGTGCTGATTAACATTTCGTGAAAACCGTCTCGAGTGTGCTCTTGACGGTACGGCATAACAACAGACTATATGATCAGAATAATCACAATGCATAACAGAATACATTTCGAATACAATCGGCATAACAAAATCGTCAGAGTATGTATCATATCGTCATCTAACATAGATATAACAGAATCAGCAGAATGTGTCTAGCAGAGTCATCAGCATAAACATGACAGATTCAGCAGAATAAACATGGTTAACAGAGTGTGCATGTGCATGACAGAATATAGCAGCATAACAGAATATAACAGCATAACAGCATATGTGTTATTCCCACCATAGTAATGTCCTCTGTTGACACTAATATGACGGAATAACCTCGCACCCTCAGTGTAGGCCGACACTGTCTGGACCTTCCTGCGGTGGGCTTCCACCTGCCGTGTGCCCCCTCGGGACCCCTCGACAGTGGGCGGATATTGTACCCCCACCTAAGCTTGCCCTCTTTCGACAATGCATAGGCATGGTAACCGCACACCTCCAGGTATGCCATATCGACACCACCTGTGGCGGGCTTCCACATTCAGGATGCCTCAACCTCCTGAAGTGGGATCATAATCGGCTCACGTGATCACGGCCTGTTCAGCGTGTGGCATATAGCCAATTTCAGCATTGGGCATTTGCCCTGTTTCAGCAGCATTGGGCATTGGCCCTTTTTCAGATTTCAGCATTTTGGTACCTGCAGCATGCCATACTGGTTCCCTATGGTTCATTTCAGCATCTTTACTTATTTCAGAGTTAATTCTAATGTCTTTAACTAGGTGTATCATGAATGCATGGAATGCTACAGATATCATCACAGATTACATGCATAGACATGTTTAGTACATTTCTTTCCTGTACAACATCTACATTCATACAATTCAACTAACGATCACAGATACAGCATTAGATACTAGTCTATGAGCCTCAAGAGGGTGCCATAAGCTTTCTCTAGTCTCAAACCGCTCAGCGAAAACTGATGTTCGCTCAGCGGTTTGAGCCTTTGCGCCCAGCGATAAGGGTTGTATCGCTCAGCGGTGCTAACCTCATCGCTCAGCGGCTGCAACTTTCCAGAATTTTCTTCCACCGCCTTACACAAAAATATCTTTTTCACTTTCCACGTGGGCTTCAGCCCGCTTAGCGGCGCCTGAGACTCCGCTCAGCGGCCCCTGTGCGAAAGCTGAAAATCGAATTCCTCTTCTCTTCTATTTTCTCCCCTTGGCTTCTCATGGCACCTGCTTGAGTTTCACACATAATTCCAACACAATAATCCTATCTAATCCAGGTCACAAGACCCTTCAGAATTGTCTTCCTAAGCCTAGCATCAATTCTATCATGTTTCATCGTATATTCCATACATCACATACATAGGCACATAAGCACACAACATACACAAACACTCATCCACCATCAAAAGGTGAGGAACTAGAGTTACCCACTTCCTCAAGAGCTTGTTAATGCTAGAGAAAAGATGAAATCAAGCCTTGCTTGCTTGCTTGATGATTCCTTGACCTAAAATGAAAACCTTGACATAATTAGGGAAATCTAGGTTATGGAAGCTTGGCTTTGTACCAAGTGATGAAAACTCACCAACTACACTTGCTTGTCTTCTTTGTATGCTTAGGAATGAATTATGATGATGCTTGAACTTCTCTTTGTCAAGAAAAGAGAAAACCTAGGTTATGGAAGATTAGGGTTATGGAACCTTGGTTTCTTGGCTTCTACTTGAAGAGAACTCCTAGCCTTGATGTTAGCTTATCTTCTTGGTGAAGTTAAGAGTGATTGATGATGATGAGAACAAAAGATGATGGTTGAACTTTGATGGTTATGGAGCTTTGGTCATGGAAACTTAGGAAGAAGAAAGGAAATGGTCTTGGTGTGTTTTGTGTGTGTATGTTTCAGGTATGGGGCTGCCGTGGGGGTTTAGTAGCCTTTGGCCATCCAAAATTCCTATTTTAACCTTAGTGTGTTTTAGGTCATGTTTGCTCATTAATTATTTGTGTCCGGACGTCCTAAAAATATTCCAGACATACCGTTGTGACCTATTAATTATCCTTGTTAACATTTAAATCTTAGTTGACAATTCTTACATTTAATTTCATATTAATATATTTTACAGACTCCTGTGAGTCATGAGGAAATTATAACAAAACCCTAATTTCGATCCAAACGTCACCGGACACCACGAGATCGCAGAATTATTATTATAATTAATATTACAGAGATAAAATTAATATTTGAATTTTATTTCATTTTTATCTCACCTTTTCCTTCTTATTATATTTTTAATTCTTTCCTAGATAGCATTTTAACTGAAGGGAAAAAGTCGGGTTGTTACACATAGCACTGCTAACATTGTACTTTGTTAGCCACACGCCAGTAGTTAATAGAGTCTTAGTAATGACAGAGACTAAAATCATGTAATTTATGATTTGTTTGGACCTAAAAATAAAAATTTAAGAACCTAAACAAAAAATTTATTAGGTACTCAAAACATATTTAAGCCCTTTAAGCACATAGGAATAAAACTATTACTTATTATAATAAATAAATAAATCAGTAACAATTAATTATAACCCAATTAAAATTTATAAATTTTAATAATAAATATTTATTTTGTAGATATTTAGCAAACCACCATTATTATTATTATTACACATAATAAATTTAAATTTTTCGTTGTAAATTAAACGAAATGTCATTACTTTATTTTTTTAAAGTATAAGTTGTAATTAATTAACACCAAATGCTCATTTATTTATTCATTTTTAATTTATTCAGAAGATCATAAACCATTACGTAGAAAAATGACTAAATTGTAAATTGCGAATATAAGTGTGTAACGTACTAATCTTGTTAGATTATTTAAATGAAGAAAAATTACAAATCTCAGTTCATTTTTTATAAACAAAGTAAAAGTGTTAAGTGAATATAGTAACATTTAAAGAAAGAGAAAAATCAATAGAATAAAATATAATAAAGAATGAATAATCGTTTTTCCTTTGCCGGTATTTTCTAGACATCCAATCGTGGTCTTTTAGCAAGGGGTTCTTTTCATAGAGAGCAATGCCCTAGTTTTGACTCCTCCTGTTTATTGATGCAGGACTCTTTTTCTCCATCTATCTAGATTGCTTCCCTTTGAGTTTTCTCCTCTGGAGGTATTTAAGGAGGCCTAATACGTACATAGGAGGGAGAGGAGTGTTGGAGGGGATGAGTGTTGAGGTCCTCTCAACTCAAGTACAAGGCTTGATGAATCGCAGTAATTAAAGAAAAGGTCAAAACCCCAGATGAGATGGTCGTGGAGCAATCAGAATATTAAAACTCACATTTGTCCATACAAGAAGTAAGTTTGTGTGGAAATAGATATGAAGAAGTTGGTTCCCACTATACAATTTCGTGGCTCCGTCATGAGTCGTCAAGAGTATGAGGTATGGCCATCGCATGGCGCTTGTAGTGAGGGGTCTGAAGCAAGGATGTCGGTTGCATTAATGGTTGTTGGTGGCAATGAAGTTGTGAATATGTTAGATGACAGTGCTGCTGCGGCGACCCAATCTCCAGGAAGGGAAGAAGGCGTGCAGGGAGTGGTTCATACATCAGTGCCATATTCTTCGTGAAGATGATTCTATTGCAGATGCTCTTGCTGCTCATGCTCTGCCTCTGGGAGTGCAGTTTTTTTTTTACTCTCCTCTCCTCTGCCTTCCACCCTTCTTAAGCTTTACGTTGAATTGATAGTTGTCATGTCCCAATTTTTAAGGGAGGTTTAGTTTTCTGTATCGTTTTTTGGGTTGTTTTTCCCCCTCCCTATTCACCAAAAAAATAATAAAAATTGAAAGAAGCAGTCTAGGTAGTGGGCCCATGACAAGTAATGTACTTTATTACGAAGAGATAATAAATGGACATAATCGTCTGCATTTGAAAGATGAATGAATGGTCATGATGCAAAGTGTACATGAATAGTTCTTTTTGCTACTTGCAAACATAGATTGAGCTAATTACTTTAGCAATAAAAATGTCATTTGATGACATTATGTCAAAACATTATATGCTTTTATTTTGTGGTTCAGGAGATTTGATTTCTATGGATCCGAAAGGGCTAATACGGAGAAAAATCTCAAGCAAAAGTTGGACAGGAACTGTTTATTTATGCTACAGTTGCTGCAATTTAAGTAACGATTAGTAAATTTTTGTTCAAGCCTGTAATTGCGCAACTCAAAACATCCTCCTATCTTTTCGATGAGAAGTAACTAACATAATTCAGAATTCCAGATTCCTACAGCTCAGGGCTACAGGAACCCAAAATCCTCCTATCGCTCGCTCATCCTCCCCAGCTAAATTTGTAGAAGAGCCGGAGGTCCAAGCTAAATTGCACCAAAAGACTAAACTCTAAAAGATTCCATCTGTCAGAAGAACGGATGATCATCAATATATATATAGCAAGTTGATCACGTCAATGGGACTGATGCGGCCGTCAAAACTCTGGTGGCGCTGGAAGTGCAGCCAGTGCAGTTGCATTTGGCGCAGTTACTGCGGGCACAGAATTTGCAGCGCCTTCGACGGCGTCGATGGGATGAAAATGGTGGGGGAGGTTGTGGTGGTAATACGCTGTTGCAGGAGCAATCACTGGCTGAACGGTTGAGAAGCTGATGCTGCTACTCGCATTTGCGATCTCGGGTTGTTGAGCAGCGCTGCTGCTCACGGGAGCTTCCTTCTCCGCTTCCAGGGAGAGCTTCAGGCGTTTCGCCGTCCCGCCAACGGGAAGAGAGTTGTTCATTATGGCTCCCACGTCGTATCTGCTCATCTCGAAATTGGTCACGGCATTTAACCCCCTGAACTTGATGGCCGCAATATCGTATGCCTCTGCTGCTTCCTCTTCGGTCGCTGTCACAATGCAGCGTGGTTTAGACGAGATTAGAGCATTCGATTTTGGAAAAGAGAAATATCAAAACACGAAATGCAAGACATTGTGCTTAGTCACGGCAGCAAAACAAATGATGTTGTTAATTGCAGAATATCATACATTGAACAATCATATTGTATAACAGAGAAAGTTTGCAACAGCAGAAGTTATAATCTTACCAAATGTTCCCAGGTAAAGGTCTTTGTTTCCAGCAACTCGGCCTATTCTTGCTTGCCATCTACCCTGTTGGTGATGCCTGCTGGATCCAAATAGAGCCATAAGGAACATAAACCATACGGGTGGCGCGCTAATATTACATTAAATTTACTTTAAGTTACAAACCTAGTAACACCCCGGTATATGGAAGCTCCCCTGGAGAAACCACTGCTTTTCCTGCAGCAAAGGGGCAAGAGCAATTTTAGTTGCAGCATTCAAGTACATTGGTGAAGATATATAATAGGCCAACTCAGGCAAACCTTCTCAGTGATGCAATAAATTCTTGCTTCCCTGCATGCTCCATCTCCTCCAATTCCTTTGTGTAATTGGCAACCTGAGACATTAAATAATAAAATTATTATGCTAAGTGATGCAAGTTCTAATTATGGTCCATTCAAGAATCTTCAATTCCTTTGTCTATACATCCAGCTCACACATTGATCCATAAGCTATGCTTTAAACATACATATCCGACGCGGGGTTTGATCACCCTCAAATACTTCCAATTCAAAGATCACTCCGATTGAAGTCAAATACTAAATCATCGCCGTGAAGTTTCAAACCCCTTCAAAAATAGATCCTAAGTACATTTTTCCTCTTAACTTAGCCAAAACTATTTAGTCACAAAATAAATCAAAGTCAAGCACACAGTTACCTAACATGGATATAAACAGAACACAAGTAAGTGGCTATTACAGGAAAGTTGGTGGTGGCTGTGGGTCCCCAATACTTTAGAGCTGCCAAATCATAAGCTCTTGCTGCCTTATCTTCTTTGTCATATCCACCTGATAGCCATGACAAATTTACAACATGCTACAAAATCACATCGCAAACAGTATCATAGGTTAACCGCATCCTAGAATAAAATTAAGTAGAAAAATATTTCTTACCCAAGTACACTGCAGCGATAGTCAAAAAAGATCATTGACAGCCATGAAGTGCATCAAGCCAGATCCCATGCAAAAGGAAAAAGGAAACCGAGAAAAACAAATTTCAGCTCATGGAGTGGTCAAAACATTCTGGCAAAAACCACTTTTGTAACATAAAAATGTAAAACGACTAAAAAGAACAGTGATCAATGCATGCAACCTTTTTCTTTCCTTCTCTCTTTTCCTCTTTTTTGCTTCACTCTCCTATTTTAGCCACAAGGAGAAAAAAAAAAAAAAAACTGTACATAATCCACCCCACTCTCTTTTTCTTTCTCCTTTTTAGTACAAGTACAAAGGACCAATCAAACATTAATTGTTACATAAAGTTATTGTAATGACTTGATTGCATTTTTTGATGATAGAGTTTTCAATTTCTTTTTTAAATCTTCATAAAGGTATTAACAGTCCCTTGATAATAGGGGGTTCAATAATCCCATTCCCACTAGTGGCACTATAGTCAAAGAGGTCCAAAACCCAGCCACATAAAACCCGGCCACTAGTGGCGCTTTTTTTCTTTCTTTTCAGTTTGGGGTTATTTGACAGTGCAAAAACCATCTAAAGATCCCAAGAAATCCCGTGAGTTTATTTCAGAAACCACTAGGAAATTATTATGAGAGGGTCCACACTGTCGAGATAAAACGTTTGAGCAAAAACAAAGGATGCTCCACCACATCTCTGTAGGGCTGTGTTAACATGCACTCATTATTTGTGAGTGTTCATATTGACTCATAATTCATTTATTATTATGATGAGTTAATAGTGAAGCTCATATTTTAATAAGATCTTATTTAATAAAACGAATGGTGAATCGATAGAATGTCTTACATAAAAAAAAAATAATAATAATAATACAGTTAACATTTCTCTTCTAAGTAAAGTACAAATTTCAACAGAGGGGTGAAGGATGAACATACGTGGTCAAAGCCAGCTTTCCTGGCGAATAGAGCAAAAGCAAAAGTGTTAAAGCCAAACTAAGGAACAGAACAATTTGCATGAGAGAGAGAGAGAGAGAGAGAGAGAGAGTGGTGGAATAGATAGATTGAATAGCTGTTATATCTGGGAGGGGTCGTAGGCACAGAGGAGAAGAGAAGAGAAGAGAGATGGTTAAATTAACAACAAAAATGGCGGCACATTGGATCAAATCAACTGAAAGGAAATGAATATCTGCAGACCCCACCCTACTACAATGGACAGAATGGCGGCACATCGGAACATAATCAATTCAATGAAATTGAAAACACATAAACATAGACATAACACAACTACCATTGTACCAACACGATTGGTACATTTTATTTTGTATAATATATACTCCCCCATTCACGATAGCGGTCCCTTGGACATAATTTTATGTTTATATAGATTAAGTTATAAATAAAGTTAAAAAAGTGAAAGAGAGACTTGTTACGAAACTGTTATGAAACGAAGAGAGGATTATGCATGATTTTATCCTGAGACAAAAGCACACTCCCCACCCACCAACATTAGCAATAATTAATTAATCCATGAATGAACGGAACGCTCTTGAGAAAGAAATCCAGGTGTCCTTGTCCCTACCACCCATAAACCATATTAGTTCACTTTTCAAATGCATGCAAGCCTCTTCTTTTTATTTATTTTTCACTGCTACAAAAATGCCCCAATATTCATTCCTTTACATATTATAATATTCTTGTCATTTTCTTACTTAAAAAAGAAAAAACCGAAAAATGAGAGAGAGAGAGAGAGAGAGAGATAGAGAGATGAACCTTGACGCCCTTTCCTGACTTGACCCTCTCTTCTACTGCTATTATCCCACAGATGTGCTTCATATCTACCAGTCCATCGGTGTCTGCAGAAAAATCAAGACAAAAATGAAAAAGATGATAAAAAAAGGGAGTTTGAAAAAACAGCCCAAATCCATGACCTTGAACTTGTTCACACTATAAAGCAGAATATAGTACATAAATAAATGTTCACTTTAAAGGATTTGTACCCATCTAAATCAAAACCCGTACACTATAGCCAAAAATATAATATAATAACAATAATAATAATAACAAAATAGTCAATTGAAAAGAATAAAAAAAATCGAAGAAAATATGAGAAATGAATCAATGGGGGGGGGGGGTACCTAGTGACACCTCTGAAAACGGAAGTTCTCTGGCCAAAGGTATCGGCAGCAACCTTCTTGTTGCCACCATCAGAATCCTTCACAACAACAATGGCCTTACCACCACAATTCTCAGTTGCAGAACCGCCACCCAAAGACAAGGCCCCCTTTGAGCTCTCATCACCACCACCGCCGGAGAACACCACCAGCTCGTTCCCGTAAGACTCAACCGAGTGAGCACCCCAAGTCCTGGCGGCGGAGGCCGAGTCATCGACCTCGGAGCCGCCCGAGTTGGTGGCAGAGAACGCCTGAAACTCGGCGATCGCCTTTAGATCCTGCTGGTCGTTGAAGAAATCGGAGATTTGGGTGAGGGAAGAAGAGTCCTGCGCCTCCGCTTCGAAGAAATCTTCGAGCTTCGGCACCACCGCCGTGCCGCCTTCTTTGGCTTGGCTCTGCTCCATTTCGGTGCTGCTCTGTAGCATTTCAGACTTGGGGGGGTTCGTCCACCCTGCAAAAAATAAAAAAAAAATAAAGAATAAAAATTGAAACTTTAGAAGAACGTTCCCATGGAGGTCGATAATCTCTAATCTCTATCTACAACCCAGGACTTGACTGTTTGTTTGGATGGAAGGAGAATAAAAAAGAAAAACAGGAGAAACAATCGGGTTTTACAGGAGATTTTTTAGAGATCAATGTACTGTCGGTTAATTACTCGCAAGAAACAGAAAAGAATAATAATAATATTATTATAATAAGCATGAGATTGATTTGAAGTGAGAAGTGAATAGAGTGGAAGAAGAAAAATGGAAGCAAGAAATTGAAGTACCATAGGCATAGAAATGATCGAGGTAGTAGTGAGGAGGAGGAGGTGAGTCATAGTGAAGGAAGTGAGAGTCGTTGGGGGTCAGCATTTCGAGTGGAGACAGTGAAAACGAAAGCCAGTTGGTTGGAAGAGGAAGAGGAAGAGGAAGAGGAGGAGGAGGAGGAGGAGGAGGAGGAGGAGGTGGCATTTGCGATTTGGGCAATGGTGAAGAATGCATGCAAGCTACTCTACTCTACTCTGAGTAGCGAGCGGTGTGTTGTGTGTGGGTGTGAGAAGAGAGGAGGAGGGGGTTTGGAGAGTTATAGTGGCAGAGTTGAGCGGTTTCAGCCTCCAACCGGCGTGAAACCTGCGCGTCTTCGGTTTTTATTACACACCCAAACACTTAATAACCGGGGGCTTGATTTAATTTGGTCAATGTTCAAACCCGGAGAACCAGGCATATTAACTCAAAAAATTATTAAGTCATCAATTTACTTATTAATTTAGTTATTTCTATGGATAATACTTAACTATTTTAAGGCTAAAAAAAAATAATAAGTGTCATTTATAAAAAAATAGATAAATATATTAATAAATTAAATCTCTCAAATATCACTTTGTTATCTATCCTTCGCATATTTAATTTAATAATAATCATGTTTTCGGTAAAACAAAATTCATTCGTAAATATCTATTATTTTAAAATTTTAATATAATAGTATTAATTATTATTGTTATTATTATTAATTTTAGTCTCATTTATATTTGTCATTATTATTTTGATATACTCTCATCATTAACTGTTTTGTATTTTAATATTTTTTCACCTTTATATTTTAATATTTTTATAAATACATGTCCATTTTGGTATTAATTCTTTTTTCTAAATATTTTATTTGTTCTATTTTAACTGTCCATTTTTTTACGTTTTAAGGATTCGAAATATCTATTCATTTATAATATCTAAATGTAATTATTATTTTCGATTCATATCCTTAATATTGTAGTATAACATTTATTAGTATAATGGATGTAAAAAAGTGTAACACTTATATTAAAAATAGAAATTTATTTTTTTATAAAGGGATAATATTGTTAATTATACTATTTTGTGCATTTACCAATATGTTTTTCTTACCTTAGTATGTCTAATGTTTAATTTTGGATAATTAAAATAGAATAAAAAGAATATATCATTTTTAAATAAACTTAAAAAGTAGTGGTGTAATGAAAGAGAAAGAGAGTATGGGAGCATTGCAAGCATCACATTAAATAAGAATAATTGTGTAAAATATTATCAACTTTGTTTTACTTTGAGATGTTTGTTTTCAATCAGTTTCTTAATACTCATATGTAACCCAAAGTAGACAAATATTAAAAAATAAATTTTCTAACAAGTGTGTTTAGGGCACTTGTTAAGGAAACACATATGGTAACTTTGTATTGAAAAAACGATTTATTCCGGTATCTCATAAACTTTATTTTCATTATATCTACTGTATTTTTTTAATTTGTAAGTATCGTTAGGTTTCTCTGTGAATAAAATTTTGTTTAGTGTCAAAATGTGTGTGTATATATATATATATATATATATATATATATATATAACCATTATTGAAGCAATTTTCTTTTGAGCAAAGTACACTCCCCTAGAGATACTATTATTACACAATTCCCCCTATATTTTTAAAACATACACTTTACTGTGAAACACTTTTAATGTTTGTAAAATTATAAAACTATCCATTATACAAAAATATACCTATTAATTAGGGTCAAATTTTTCTATGATTTACTATTATTTTTTCAATTATTATTTATAACTATTGAAATTATTTTATTTTTATAAGTTCTTGAAATTTAATATGCTTTTTTATATATATATAAATATATCACACAATATTTTCATATATTATTCAATACTTATTTAATAATTTAAAAATAGTAAATCATTGAAATTTTATTATAATTTTTATGAAAATTAAAAAAATTAAAAATAGCTTTTTATCCATAAATGAATATAAAATATTATGTATTAATGTACATATCTTAATATTAATTATCACATATTATAACTTTAAATATTGAAATATAATTTAAAAAGTACAAAACTTTTACTTTTGAAAACTAATCTTAACAGAATATTGTCATTGATGCGCGCGCATAATGTTATATTTTTATTAAGTAAATAATTATTACTTTGTAAAAGATATTAATGTGTAACTATTTTTTATTATGTTTTCTTATTTAATGTATATACTATTAATTAAGAGTATTTTGGCTAAAAGAATAAAATTATAAACATAAAATAATATAAATTTGATAGAAAACTTTAAATTGGATTAAATTGCATTACATTTTTCATCTTTAAGGGCAAGACGGAGCTAGGCAGTTTCTTTACGAGGCTAATGTCAACTTTACAAGTAAGATGAAATATATTTTTTAATTTTTACTCTTATTTAATTGTGAGTGATTAATTTAATTAAAAAAACATGAGAGAACAATTAATATGGTGCATCATTTTTATTCTATTTGATATAAAAGTGTAAAAAATTTAGGGGGCTAAATTAAAAAAAAAAAAAGATTACAAGAAAATTTTTTTTGTGGGGTACTTGGCCAAAGGAGGCTCTGTCCCTGTTTATGAGAATGAGAGTGTATGTTTTAGCAATAGAGAGAAAGTATACACTGATATTTTACTTTTACTTTTTAAATAACTAGTATTTTAAAATCCCTGCAATGCACGGGATATTATGAATTGATGAAATAAAAGCATAAAGACTATATATATATATATAATATGTCCAATTTTTACCATATAATTTTTATTTGGTTTATAAAATTTGAAGTCATCGTACTTTTAAAAATAAATATCAATTACATATGATCGGTTACATATTAAAAGTTAAAACACATACGATATATTTGATATAAATGTTTTAGCTATTACGATATGGATCTCAAAGGAATGGACTCGAGTTAAACATGTGTATTGAAAAATATTATTGAGAATCATCTTCTCTTAAACATCTATTGTATTTGAGATATTAGTTTCTCTACTATTAGATGAAAGAGGCAATAAAAACCTTTTATAATATGGAATTTTATTGAAACTTAGTTTGTTAAAAGAAATTTTAATAAAATTCTTATATAATAAAGAAAAGAAAAAATGTTTGAGAGACTTAACTCATCAAACTACTTATCAACCAATTTACGTCTATAAATGATAATTGACATTTTTCTTTTAATTTTTTCGCTAAAAATGTCAAGTGACATTGAAATATGTAAATTAATAAGTAGGGTGATGAGTTAGGTCTCCAAAACATTACTCTAACAGAAAATAAGAGTAAAGTATATATGAGTATAAATTAGAATTGTTAATAATTTGAATATTTTAAAATGCTAATAATTTATTTCTATAATTACATTATTTTAATAATTTAAATAATAAAAGGCGTTCAGGAAAGTGTAGCAACACAAATAAAACATCATATTACAATTTTATTTGTAGCAACACAAATAAAACATCATATTACAATTTTATTTAGTGTGTGTTTGACCTACATAATTGAACATGAAATTGAAGTTTAAAATTATAATTAGATTTCTCAATTTCAAATTTTGTGTTTACGTAACATATCGCCAAACCAATTTCATGAAGTTGAAGAACAACTAAGATGACTTTTTCTCACTTCTTACCCCCCTATACACTAAGAATTATCAATTTTAAAACTAATTAAGTTATTTCATACCCTAACAACTACGATTATTCTCTCTTTCTCATTTACTTGATAGCAATCATATTTATTAAAAAATTTATATCTATATAAAACATTATGATATATATAACTTTTCAGATTTTTATTTACTATTTTAGAAATATTTTTACAAAAAATTATAATAAAAATATTAATATTGTAAAAAAAGAATGTTTATTTATACTTTTACGAATATATGTTTAAATCACAAATTTAATTCATAATCTATTTCTTTAGCGATTTCAAACATAAAATTTAAGATTTTAAGTGAATTTCAAATCTTTGAAATTGAATTTACAATTCTCTATCTAACATATTTTGTCTTTTCCAAATTGTTACAAAAAAAAAAAAAACACTTCTCGACTAATGTGAACGTGTCAGTTGTAGAATAAAATAGTAATTGATCCCTAACTAAGTGATTTCACCAAAGATGGGACTTAGCCCATTGGTTATGGATTCTCCAAGTACTAGAACGATAAACAATTCTTAGACAAAGGTGAAATTGTGGAATGAGAACAAAACATGCATTAATCAATAGCCAACATTCACACCAAATCCACAAACTTTGGGTAGAGTTATGTGGAAAACTAAAACTACAACCTAACTAAAAGATGAAAAGCATGTAAAAGCAAGTAAAACAATAGTAAAATTTGTGTTCAGCCTCCTTTATCTCCTGAGTTTTTTGTACTTAAATAACCTCAGCAAATAACTGTGCTACCATAGTGGTGTAACTTCCAACTCCACCACATAGCGAAATCGTCCCGCTACGACCAATGGAACCGCTCATTTCAAAAATTGCTCCTAAGGATTTAACTTATATTTTTAGTTGTTCCTACACAGTTATCTTCATAGTCCCTTGCTGTTTCGACTAAATGTGGAACTAGGTTTCCCTAGTTGTTCCAATTGTTTAATATAATATGTTTTGATGATGACAAATACAATATGTTCTAATTGTCTACACTTATTGTATATGTTTATATTTGTAGAACTAGGTTTCCCTAGTTGTTCTATATCTTGATGATGACAAATAGAACATAACAAATAAATAATGACAATTAGAATGCAAAATGATGTCATATGCTAAAAAGAATACATTTGATGTTGTATGCTAAATAGAATACATTTGATTTTATATGATTGAACTTGATGATAATCATATGGCTTACACATCATACAGTGATATATGAAAAACATCCCTTTGAAAACATATCCAATAACTCTCTATATGTGCTTGATGGATTAACTACTGGATATATTTGTGTCTATATGTGTATATGCATGAATATCAAATGCTATAGTGTTACAATGCATGCATGCTAGGCAAAGAATACTATTTGATTAATATAATTTGATCTTTTCCTAACTCTATATGTATGATACATTGATTAATCTATATATGCATATGAAGATATTGGAACACATTGGACTAACTATACTTTCTAGTGAATTATCTTGTGTATAGGAAAGTCCAAGGCATCAAGAACAAGATGGAACAAGAAGGAACATTCATATGATGTCCAAAGACAAAAGGCGAAGCATGAAATGTCAATTCCATGAAGAACATGGTAATGCCGAAGATAGGATTCATGAAGAATACCAAGTCCAAGCAAACGGTAAAAAGGGAAATAGTTTCTTAGGACTTAAGGTATTCTTGTCAAAGGAAAATTGATATATATCTCTCTCTAAACTCTTAGAATGATGCTCTTAAATGATATTAATTGATTCCAGGACGTAAAATGAATTAGACAAACTTAGGAATCAAGAAAGATAAGAAAATGGATGAGTGGCGCGCTCAGCAAAGTGACTTGCACAGTAGTTAGTAAAATGATGATATCTTGGGCTATAGAACTCCAATTGAGGTGGTTCAAATTGCTACATAAAGCTAAGAGAAAGATCTACAAATTTGTAGAGCAAGTCATTTTGTTGAGTCATTCGAATGACTCAAGAATGGTCATTCGAATGACTCTGTCATCAGAGGCCCAACGGCTATATTACATCAGTCATTCGAATGAATCCTCAAGAGTCATTCGAATGACTCGAGTCCTGAAGCCAGAAACGGCTAGTTTTTCAATGGATAAAATTGATTAAAATAATGGGTAACGGCTATAAACGGCTAGTACACTTAGAAACCCTATAAATACCCATTAAACTCTCATTTCTAGCCAAGCCTTTGATTCCCATCATCCTCATACTTCATTCTATCAATGGATTAATATTTTCCATCATCATAAGAGCAAAAAGAG
This sequence comes from Nissolia schottii, assembly GCA_003254905.1. Lineage (NCBI taxonomy): Eukaryota > Viridiplantae > Streptophyta > Magnoliopsida > Fabales > Fabaceae > Nissolia > Nissolia schottii. The sequence goes on from QANU01032945.1 coordinate 72,212, forward strand.
AGATATTGTCAATATTCCTATAGAGCTTCAATTTGTATTATCTACTCTTGAGAGAGTTTCTTATCAAACACAAAATTTCCATACACTTGTAAAGAGGGTGAGGTATCCCTCTAGTTTCTTAGGGTGTGGTATCCCTAAGGTTTGGTTCTTGAGGCTTCTACACAAAGGTGGGGGATCCTAAGTGTGAGGAGTGCTCTTGGATGTAAAGGTTTGTCAAGCACCTAAGTTAGAAGCTTGATGATAGTGGAGAAATCTTGAGCAAGTCGCTTGGGGACTGGACGTAGATCACAAGGGTGGTCGAACCAGGATAAATCACTGTTTGCAATCTCTCTAACTCTATCTCTTTATTTATTGCAAACTTATATTATTGTCTTGCATATTTGAGAATTGCATCTGTTGATAATTGTTTATAAGTTGCTCTGTTGATCTTATTGTTTTATTACAAACATAATTGAGCATGCTTATATTACATCTTTAATTGTTATATTCCGCTGCATAGTAACGTTAATTGCATGAAAATGCAATATTTGTTGAAATTGGAATAATTTCTAAAATACCCAATTCACCCCCCTCTTGGGTATTGGTTGCCAAGACCAACACTAAAGTCTTCTCACCAAGCAGTTCTCCAACTTAGCTTTCATGAACCCTTCAACCTATGGGAGTCACTTTTTCCTGCTTAGCTGTGACACTCTTCTTCTAATCCCTTCGGCTAAATCATATTTCAAATTTTGAAATTTGAGTGGTAACATATGTTCCCTTTATAACAGTTGGCCGAAAATGAGGCTGCATGATATAATTGTCAGATCACAGTCACTATTCAACTTTGTCGCGATACATTGGTGTAGTTGCAACTGTTCCCTCAATTTTTGTGCCTTCATCATCATCCCTCCAAATATATCTGTGAAGACTCGAGTCCTCAAATTGCAGCGACACATAGTAGGCAACAACGCGCTGCAGTAACACAAAGATTCCAGAAACCCTAGTGCCAAGAAGAATCTCCTCCTCTTATAAATAAAACCCCTCAAGCAGAGTTATAGTTTCTAATTGCTTTAGAACTTCTATAGTTCCTCCCAATATTAGAACTTTTCTGTTCAGTTATTTTCTTGTGGGATGCAAAGTCTTAACTTAAGGCAGGCAGTTGGTCTTTTTAGGGTAGCTTCAGGTAGTAGACCCTAGCGCCAATACTTTGGTAGTGTTAACGTTGTGGCAGTCCATGAATGTCATGGCAACGCCGGTTCGTCGTAGCAACACTAGTTCTCTACCGCAACATCATTCAATAGTGTTATTTTTGTCACGTTCTCATGGTATGGTGTTTGTTGGCCAATCTAGTGCCAATGCTACATCGCTCGAAGATTTCAATGCCAGTGCTCCCTTGTCTCAGGCCATTCCATGTGAGTGGAGGTCCCGGTGCGTCGACGGTGTGCCATATTAGCGATTCGTCAATCGAGTCAGTTATGCCATCATGTTTTATTAATTATTTAATTGCTTAATTATGTAGTTATTCAGTATGTAAATTGATTAAATGCTTATATGCTTAGTAAATTCACATGTCAGGCCTAAGTAGAGACTTATGTATATGTTATATTAAATGAATATGTGCTTATATGCTCAGAACTGTTTGCTTAAGATTAATTAGCGACTTCTATAACATGATAGTAGGATAATAGACTTTCCATAATGAGTAGATATAAAATATAATATGTTGGTAATTAATTATAATAATTCGACTATAGTTAGATAACCCATGATAATTAAAGTATCAATCATAATCAGTTATGCATAAGAACCCTAGGATATCAAACCTACAAATTCAACAATATCAATATTTATTATAATTCAGCTATTGACCCGAGTTCAGCATACTCAGTGAGTCCCGGATATGGGTTTAGTGTACCGACAATGATTCAGTATACCCTATAAGTTCCATAACAGCCATACCGCAAGGATTTATCTTAGCGAATAAAGGTTGAGCTTACACTACCTTGACAGAGGATTGAGATCTTTCCTCGACCCCTCAGTTGGTAGTGGACAATATTATATAATAACTTATTCAGTTTCCTTATTCAACATTAGTACTTTTAGAACAATTATAATATGTGGGCTTATCTGAATTGTCTTGCATTCACCTTCAATTATGTATTGCTTATGATATATGCTAGTATATGTTATGTGGGTGGTACCGTGATACCCAGCATTGAGTTGGCAACTCACTCCTCTGTCATATTGTTTATCAGATACAGTTGAGGAGGGGGATAACGTGCCCCCTCATCTAGTAGCAGTGAAGTCCAACGTCAGTGGTGATCTCTACTTTGCAGTGGGGTCTATCATCTTTTATTTTACTTACGATTGCTACAAATGACTTAGGCAGGGTTATGCATCTTCAGACATTAGGATCATCATCATCATCATCATTATTATTATTATTGGTTTAATTATCATATATTATATAATTCAGACAATTAGTATTTATCTTATATAATTCAACTATTAATTAAGTATCATGCATGTTCAATAATTAAGGCCATGACAGAGCTTTCGTAGGGACGGTATCCCTACGTGTGGTCATGACCAAGTTTGGGGTGTGACAATATCTATTTTGAACTTAATGATGAAGGGAAAACCCCTCACCAGGCCATAAACTAGCTATTTCTCTGCTTTGATCAACTACTAGGGGAAACTATAAATATCCATTCTCTTCCTTGCTTTAGTCACTTTTCTTCACTTGCCATTCAAAACTTCTTTTTTCCTTTGAAATCACAATACCTGCTTTCGACTTTCTCTGCTCTTCTCCATTCCCATTTTCCTTCATTTTCCATTACTTTGTTTTTCTTGATCATGGCTCCTCTTATCCTTTATGAGATTTCTTCCAAGAAATATATCCTTGGTCCCATAGCTAAACACCACATTGAGGGCACCAATATTATTCAAGACCTATTCTTTGGTGCTAGTCAACGACCTTTGATCAATGAGAGTCATTTCTCCATCTTCCCATTCCCTCATGACTTGAAAACCTAGCCAAGATTGAGCCCTGAATATAGCATGTGGCACCGACGACTACATCACACTCTTAGCTGAGATTGGGAGAATTCGCAGATTAAGGATACGCTCACCTTCTGCCTTAAGGATGATGAAAGCCAAATAGCACTTCATTCAATCCTGACATAGTCTGGTTTCCCACAACCGTGCCAAGTTTGATGGAAGCCTATTGTTTGCACTTTATGTTGCTCAAATTAAATTTATATATATCCTACTTTACGGCTTTCAGATCCACAAGGGATCCAATTGCAGTATAGTCGGGTATAGTCGATCCACAGAGAGTTGCAAAAATACCGTTCTTGAGTTCAGTTAATTAAACAATGAAGTGAAGGGTTTTCTAATTTGTTTATAATTAAAATATGTAAATAACAACATAAAAGTAAATAGGAAACAAATCAGAGGTAGTTCCGGAGCTTGTTGGGAATTGAATCACATCATAGTTTCATGCATTCAGTTACTTATTACATAGAACTACTATTTCATTGATTGTCTGCCATTAGGTCTTATCTTTTACATTGCTTTCGCATATGAAAAGATCACAGGTTTCCTTTGTTAGGTTTGTTAATTTCTCATACAAACTCAACAAAGTATACCAGAAGTATTCCAGGTGTTAGAGCGGCTAACTTCTAGTCCTGTTACGGCGACAAGGTTAGATGAATGATTTAGGTCTGACTCTACTGGTTGTAACTACTCGTTCACAACATTCAAGTCTTGAATCTAGTTTAGCATAGCGGATTAATCTTAACTTGGTTACAACTTAATTAATATAACTTTCGTTCATACAACTAAGTCTCAAGCCAAGATCAAAACACTAAACAAAGACTAGCATTAGGCATAAAATGATTCAAGCAAATCATAATAAATAGATAGATTCATATGCAATAGTTACATAGATACAAGCAAACTACAATAATGATCAAAATCCCAACAAAAAGAGGATTAGGAATCCATCTTACAAGAGTATCACAGAGGCAAGGTTTGGACGCTTACCATGACACGTACTCACGCTGTCATGACAGCGGCTCCGCCGAGCTTCCTCTATTCTCCCGGCTCCTTCACAAGCCTCCTCTTTGTTCCTAACCTAACCTAAACTAAACTAAGCTTTTAAAGTGTAAGAAAATGGAGGAAGAATGGTGTCTTCAAGGGGGGAGGATGGATTGAGAGAGATGGTTTTCGGAATGGCATGGCCTCCTCTATTTATAGGCAAAATTTGGGTCCATCGCTCAGCGGTTTTAGTGTCTCCGCTGAGCGATTCTGGCTTAATCGCTGAGCGGCGGTGCTTTATCACTGAGCGGCTTATCCCTTTATGATGAAAGCCTTTTTAACCACTTTCTAGAATCTTGACACAGCTTAGGTTTTGTCACCACTGAGCCAAGTTCTTAGAAAGCTTATCTGCGCTTTTGTTGTTCAAATTGAATTTATATATATATATATATATATATATATAT
>QANU01032953.1:0-10480 GCA_003254905.1 Nissolia schottii
AGCAAAGTACATAAAGAAATATTTGTATATTCTGCTGGCATTTGACAAGAAAAACGTACAGCAATGAGAAAAAGTATAAGGCGCCAGAATTTTCGAAAAATGGAGAGAGAAAAGGTACAATGATATTTGCACAACGGATAAATGAAATTCTCCTGGTACAAAATACATGTACGAGCCAATAAACGGATAATAGCTCGCCAACGTTATGATTTTTTGAATTCTAAACGATCAGAATTTTTTATTATAAAAAGAAGCGTGATGTGACTTGACAGAGCAGAAAAAAGAGAAGAAACAAAAAAGGCCTGCCACCATATCTGAAATCCCAAATCATCATTCTATTCTTTTTTCTCCTCTCAAGGCTCTATTAGAAAATCTCTATAATACCTCCTTGTTTGAGTTTGGTCATTCTTTGTGAGAGAAGCTTAAATGCTTGAGAGACTTTGAGAGTGAAAAGGCTGAGCTAAAAAGTATTTCTGAAAAAGCCATTTGTTTGTTATTTGTTCTTGAGAGTGTTCTTGTTTATCTTCATTTGAGAGTTTATTCTATTGGTGTTTGTAATTTAGAAATCTTGTGAAAGAATTAGTACTTGAAGAACTAGACGTAGGTTCCTAACATTTAGGAATCAAACCAGTATAAATCTCTTGTGTGATCTTCCTTTCTTTCATTATTCACAGTGTCCATTCTTTTAATCAAAATTCTGTTTTACACAGAAAGTTTTTAACTTGTCTCCTTAAATATAAGGAGATATCTCCTAAAATTTGAGGAGATAACTTTTAAAGAAAAACTTTTCAAAAAGTCCTGCTTAGATTGTAACCCCCCTTCTCTAAGCCATATTAAACCATCAGGAGAGTTATTCCTTCCACTTGTGTGTAGTTTTTCCCTGTATGTTGATGGTTTTTATTGCTTGTTACTCTTCTTCTTGCTTCCCTCGAAAATGGGGTCTTTTGGTGCTTGCATGGGTTTTTATAGGTTTCCTAATACATAGGATACCTCTTATTGCTCTTGCATGTCAAAAATAACTATAGATCCGATTTCTTCATGGTTTTTTTTCCTTTAAAAAAATGCAAATTTTATGGTCATCCAAGTCCCACTAGCAATTTCGGCCTAGTTAGGGTTTGATGGCTCTTCCATGTTTGTTTCGTTGTTTTGTGAAAGACTTGGCTTTTAAGTGAAAAGGGTTGTGTTTTCTCTTTATCTTAAGGTGCAGTTTTTGCTTGCATGTTTACTGTCTTTCATGTAAATTAACCTTCTGTTTTTTTCTTTGAGAAAAAGGATCTTTTGGGATGAGTTTGTGTGAGAAAAATGGGTTTCGGTGAGCCTATACATGTGCTATTAGTTCCTTGTTGTTCTCTTGAGTTTTTCATGTTGTTTTCACTAAAAGAAAAATGCTTTTTCTCCCCTAAAAGATCAAGGACAGATTCGGGTTCCATAGGTCCCTTAGGTAGTGTTTGGTAACCGTCCTGAGAAACCAAATACAAAAACGCTGGGATAGCAAAGACGTATCCGCGTTTCTTGTGTGCCAGAGATATTTTCTGTATTGTTCTTTCTTTGATGTACAAAAATTAGTTAAAAATCATCTCAAGACAATGACACTTTTAAGTTTTATGTTTTCCTCTCCTATTTCAAGCATTGTTTTTGTCTCTACTGTCTCCATATTTTATGTCCCCAAACACTTACCAAACCCTCCCTTTGGAATTTCAAATGTTGTTTTATTTGCACTGTTGTTAAGGGAGTGTTGGGAAAAGATTTGGTCTTGAAAATGTGTTTTCATCAAAGTATAAGTTGCTGCCCTTTTAACTATGTGAACCTTCCCTTAGGTTCTTTTAAGAACTAAGTTTAAATTTAGTCACTTTGAAAGATTCTAGCCTTCCTTTGTGAAAAGAGTTTTTGTCAAAAATGAGTTAGAGTTTTCCTATGTGCATTTCGATTTCCTAATGGGTTTTAAGGCTAAGGAAATGTCTTTATAAAGTGTGTGATATTGGAAGACTAATGATATTGTAAACATGTTTCATGACATGAGTTTTGGCAAGAAAATCAAGTATGTGATCTTGTGTGTTGCTTGTGTATGGTTCGATCTTGAGTAGGTTTTAGGGGCAGAGTCTGCATTTCTAAAATGTGTTATTGTTTTTGTGTTACTTAAACGATTTAAAAATAAGTATGTTAAGGAGTTTACAGGGAAAAATCAACCCGATGAGCCCTTCCGTAGGTTTATAGTTCGACAATAAAAGAGTCCTATGGTTAGGGTTGCTTTTCATGATAAGAGTTTAAGTTATCTAATCCCCTGTATAAAAGTGTGTTCCAAAAGTTGAATGATTTTCAAGAATAATAAAGTTGGGAAATGGCACCGCAATATAGTTGGTTTTGGGTTGGCTTATGTCAGAAAGTCAGTTATATGACTCTCGAGTTCATCATAATAATACATAGCCATAGACTAGAGTACTATAAGTATAGTTTGTATTATAAATGACTGTGTTCGAATATTGTTGTAATTATGCTTTGATGAAATTTACTGCTTATGCTCTTTATAAAAATGATTACATTTATGACTATTTTGGCAATATCCATGCTTATGATTACGTTTATGATGATAACTATTGCGAATGAATGATCTTAATCTATTTCTTTGATGTGCGATGTCATATAAGGATGCCTATGATTATATCGTCGTTACTGCATAAGTGTGTTATAAGATATGAAAGAAGAAATAATTATGAAAGATAAGTTATGTCCTCTATGAGGAAATTATTCCATAAGACTACTAATAACGCACTTAAGCTACCACCACCTATCTTATGAAACTATTCCTTTGGGCCTTAGCGTAATTAGCGGGTCACCTCGATGCCCTTATTACGTTTATAAGTTGTGTGTTGATAACACTGGGCACACTCAAAGAACATAAAAATCCCTTCATTTTATGACTGACTATGTCAGATTTTTATATGTGGCTCGTTACCAAAGATTAAGTTTAACTCCACCGAATGTTAAATGCTATATGTCCCAAGTGGTATAATAGTCCCCCCAAGCATACTGAAGGATAAAACAATAATGAATAATGAACGACTGATATTCCATAATGAATTCATGCATGGCATTCCCTGTTATCTATTGCATTTATGCTACTATGTATTATATCCTGTACGCTTGCCTATATGTGTATGTGTTAGGTTAAAGAAAAGACTAGGACAATCGGCAACCTTTCGGGACTATGTTCAGATAAATAACTAAAATGAACTTTGACGTATGCTCGCTTATAGATTGCCCAAACAGTAGATGCATTGCATAGGGTAAAGTTAGGACACTTAGTTTGTGCGTAGGAATTCCGCTGAGATAACTTGTTTTCTCAACCTTATCTGCATATGCTTCTAGGTTTTTGACAAAGAGTAGTAGGAATGTGGCAGTTGTGGACCCGATCACATCGTTGGATAGCTTGGATCATCTAGGAACATTCTTTCCAAGCGATCATCGCGCAAGTTTAGAGCTTTCTTGAGGATCAAAGCCTTGTACCTTACCTTACCTTAGAATGGGTAAAGTTAGGACCTATTGGAGCCATCGATCAAGGAGACTTCCTCGTGATGCGGATACATTCGAAGATCCCCAATGTGACATTTTGCCACGTGTTATGTTATTCTCGATTAGTTCCAGTTTCTATTTCAGCGCGCGCGCACGCATGCAAGGGTGTATGTTATGGTTTGGTTATTGGTACGTCGTCGCCTTACTCTTGTTCATGTTCTTCATTTATTTAATGTGTCATTGATAGGGAGATTTTATACCACATTTTAGTATTCCATACTTGAACATTGCATCCTAAAAATATGTGAATTTGATGATTAGTTGATGTGTTTTGTATATTGTCCTCTTCTGTGCATAATTAAGAAATCTATAGTTTAAGCACCACTTTTGAATAATTTAATTGTCTCGAGTAGCCTATGTGTTTAACATCTTGTATTTGATTTGTTAGAATCACAGGTAACTAAGTGTCGATGCAAGAAGTGGCAAAAAAAGGAGCTAAGGAAGGAAGAAGTGATTGTAGAAAAGGGGCGAAGTGATTGCAGAAAAGGGGCAAACAACCTTCAGAAGCACGTTAGAGTGCGAAGGAGGCGCCAGAGTGCCCACTTAACAACGAGGCGCTGCACCGTGTGTCTGAACTTGAATTTCCGCCACGAGTGACCTGAAACCCTATTTTGTGGATTGTGAATCATAATGTTGGCCTTGGTTTGGGTGACGGGCTAGTCACAATACTTGTATTCAAGGCTTTTTTTAGTGCCTTATTTTGACTCTAGTTGAACCACATGCACGCACACGAGAATTTTAACGTCAGTGCTGTCATTCTTATTTGTTCTAGAAGTATATTTGCTGAGTATTAATTTATAGTTTTGTTTTGTTCTTTGTTTTGTGTTTGATTTCAATCATTTATTTTAAATACCGTGAATGTTTATATAATATATGAGATCTGCTACACGTACACCAAAATTCATATACCATACATACACCTCATACTTATATACATAAAAATTGTGTTTTAACTCATGTAATGTTTATGCACTTAATTAAGTATAATTGGGAGTATCATTTACAAGTTTGTAATGTTTGTGCACTGGTTAAAATAAAGTTTGTACATTATTAATGATGTATGTATGAATGTATGAAATTGGGTGTACATGTAAAATTTTTGATAATATATTTAGAATGCATATTTATCTCTTATTTGAATGGATTGTCATTATCCACATGTTATTTTATGTTATCTTAATGTAAAAATATCCATATAACTATTTTATTTTTATGTCAATTTGTTGTAAGAACATTTTATCTACCTATCAATGAGAACTCATTGATGTACTATTTATTTTTAGACTTGGCACCGTGGATTTTTTTGTTTCTCTTTTAAAGGTTTTTCACATTAAAATTTTTAGCATGTTAATTTATTATTCTATAAGATCTATTTGTCCACATGTTTATTTGCTTGTTAATTTTGCTGTCTATTTTCTTTTATCATATTTAATTCATAAAAAGAAGAAAATTATTTTATATTATTTTTGTACCTTTTTTAATAATAAATAAGATGCTATAACAAGTTTTATTTTATTTGGGAAATTAAATTGACTTGACTTCCCCAAAAATACACTTAACCTCTTGTACTTGTAGATTGAAAGTGAACCTATTAAGGGGAACGTTATAAAACCCTTCCCAAAAGATGAATTCTTAATGTATTCTAAAGAAAAATAAAAACAAAAATATTGCTAGTGTTTCATTCATAGGGCCATTAGTGTCGTTTATTTTAAGAACATTTTTTTATACAGCTGCATTTTCTAACATTTTCGTACTACCAAAGAATTTCCTCAACCAAGAGTCTCCCGAGTTAATTCCATCAGATTTATATTTTTTTATATAAAAATAGAAAAAAGAAAAGAAATATCTGACCTGAAGGAAATCTCCCACGTTAACAACCAAAGCTCCAGGCACGGGCCTGACATCAACCCAACCCTCTTGGCTCCTAACCTGCAACCCACCAACATGGTCCTGAAGCAACACGGTCAGCGCCCCTGGGTCCGCATGGGAATTGAGCCCGACCGTCAGATCGGGCTCGGGGCAAGACGGGTAATAGTGACCCGCCATGACCCTGCTTTCCACCAAGCCCATCTCCGTGAACCTTCCCGCCCCCAATCCCAGCCCTTCACTCAGCAACCCCAACAGAACCTCCCCGAGCAGCACCACCTCCCTGTCCCACTCCAGCACTTCCTCCCGGCACACCTCTGGAATCTGGCTGGCATCCGCCGCGGTGGCTCCAAGCTTGATCTGCAGCGTGTCCCGCCAGCTGGCAGCCTTTGACTTGAACAGGTCCACATTGGAGAGGTACGACACTCCCGTCCCCGTCTCCCTGCGGTACACCCGAGCCCTCGCCTCCGCCGGCTGCTCGTGGAAAGCCTTCAAGGCGCCGAGGGTGCGGCGGAGGAGATCCGGCGGGAGGCCGTGGTTGACGACCTGGAAGAATCCGATAGTGCTGGCGGCGCGGCGGATCTGGCCGACCACGGCGGCGCGGGACCCGTGCACGGCCGAGAGGTCCACCGTGGGGACCTGGGATTCGGATCCGGGTCGGGCTTTTAGGTCCGATAGGGTTTCGGGCGGGTGGACGAAGAATGGTGGGATTGTGCGAATCCCGGAGTCCACGAGACCCTTGACTCCCTGCTTGGTCTCGTCGAATTCTTTGACGGCTTTGGCGCGGTCGAAAGGCGGAGTTGAGTCGCCGGCAGCAGCGGCTGCGACCGTTATCGGAGGCGGAGAGAGAGACATTGGGTGCGAAGTGAATGGTTTGTGTGAATGGGATTTGAAAGGGCAGACTCGTTGAGAGCCCAGGTTTTTAACACGGCTTGAGTTCGTGCAGACTGTATATAAGAGGGAACAAGTCCCCGAGGAGCCAAGAACAATACGGAGCCATTAACTTATTTGGCAGGCTGAGACTGAGAGCAACGTGTACGCATGCTGATGTAGTGATGTTGTTGAACTTCAACAATTAATTTTTTTTTTTTAATGGATCTTCTTAGATCATTTATTTTATAATTGAGAAAAATAAGATTCATATATAACCTAAATGATTTAAAAAATTGATAGTAAGAAATTAAATATCATCATTTTATATGAAATATTTATTAAAAGGATTCATTTCCAAATTTTTTCACACATGTTGCGTGTGAGAAACAAGATTTGGTTGTGATTAGTTTCTGTCAAGGATAAGGTGGTCCTCTATAACATATGGAGCAAACACCTGGTGCAACATCCCCCCCCCCCCCGTCTCTCTCTCTCTCTCTTATTTTATTTTACACGTGACCTAGTGCAGCATCTATCTATAAATGAAAGCTGGGAATCCCACTCCTGGGCCCCACACATTTTTGCCACGTGTTGACACATAGTGAAAAATTTTCCCGCCCAAACATTTCCCCCACCTCCCACTCACGTGCACCTTGCTCCCCGGTTGCTAAATGTGCCACATTTCACTGGCTTCATTTCCATTTGAACCTCCAACAAAGTTGCTGTTCACTACCCTCTCTCTGGCTCTCTGTCACTCTCTCTCCCCCTTTCCTTCTTCCATTCCCTTCAGATCTCCCTCTCCTTTCGTTTTCTCCGATTCCAGGTACTCCCCTCGATCTATCTCTCTTTATTTTTTTATTTATCTCAATTTGAATTTTAATCGGAGTTGTTTCTGCAGAAGATTATTCTTTTGTTTCTGAAGTTCTTTTTGGGCGTGTAGGGATTTCATTTGCTTTTAGTCACAATCGTACTAGGGTTCTTCGATGCGTTGATTTTGTTGTTTGTTTGGATTATAATCGATTTGAATTCGTTCTTCTATTGATTGGGTCTCCCTCCGTACAACTCGCAAGATCTGACGACGGCGCCATCAAGGGAGACGACGGCACCTCGGCGACGGTGACCGGCAAGAACATGTCTCCCTTGCCATCTCCCTTGCGTTTCTCCAACGTGTCTCTCCCAAATATATTCCAAGAAGCAGCAGCGAAAAGTGAAGATTAACCAAGAATGACGAAGGTTCGATTCTTTCCTCACACAACATTAACTCGCAAGATCTGACGACGGCGCCATCAAGGGAGACGACGGCGCCCGGCAAGAACGTGTCTCCTTTGCCATCTCCCTTGCATTTCTCCAACGTGTCTCTCCCAAATATTTTCCAAGAAGCAGCAGCGAAAGGTGAAGATTAGACCAAGAACGACGAAGGTTCGATTCTTTCCTCACACAACATTAAATATTTATGTCCTGTGTGTTAGGATTGTCGGTATGTATGGCGGAAGTTGAATCCAAATTTTATTTATTCTTATAGATTTTAGTGATTTACCTTTGGCAAATTTTATGCCTCAGGTCTTCATTTACTGTGTTGAGAGAATCTTGATCAGAGTCAGAACTGAACATTTTTTTACTGGTATTATTTTTCATCGTTTGAATGTTCCCTTGGAAGTCTTTGCTTAGACACAATTGCAATGCAGGTTGCAGAGCGAGCCCTCTTTTTGTGGAATAATGAGCACATTGTGAGCTTAATTGCCCAAAACAGGACTGTGATGTTGCCAATAATATTTGAATCATTTGAGAAAAATATCCACAGTCATTGGAACCAAGCAGTTCACGGGATCACTGCGAATGTTCGCAAAATGTTCTTGGAAATGGATGCTGAATTATTTGAAGAGTGCCAGAGGCCATGTAAGGATTTATTTGTTATGAAATTGTATACAAAAATACTGTGTTTTTTTTTTCTTTGAATTGTGTAGCTTACTACTCATTTGATCTATAGATGGGAATGGAACTAAGTTAAAACAAAATCGTGTTGTCATCAAGTGAATCTCTAAATTTTTTTTCTTTTTTTTTGTGATTTGGTGGTTTTGGGTTGGAGGGGTGAGTGGGTATGTTTGATATTAAAGCTGGGAAGCAATGCAAAATTTTATGTTTAAATAGTTGTTTCTAGATTGAACCTTAATTAACATGTTCATTTTTCCTTTTCTAAGTTTGGTTAGGTGAGAAACATTGGTGGATGGATCACAAATGCAAATGTTAAGAGAGGAATTTACATTTGTCAACTTGATGATTCTTTTAGTAGTTGATATAGTTGAGAAACTCGAAAGTTTTGCATTTGCTTAATGACTATAACTGTTTGTGTATTTATTTTAGTAGTTTATGTTGTTTTTGTTTTTGTTATACACTGCAGTTAATGTCAATTTGAACATCATTCAGATAGAACACATTGAAAAGCTTTTAGAAAGACAATGGAATTTTGGGAGGAAATTAAGGTTCAATCTAGAAACAACTATGTAACTATTCGCTGTGATAAATATTTGGGATTGGCGAAATTTCAGGCAATGTTAATGGAGAAGATGGTGTTGTTGACAGTAAAATCCTGCCATAGTGCAGCACAGCCAAAAAAAAGAAAAGAAATTGGTTAGTTGCGTTTGCACACACCCCTAATCTCTGAATTTGAGAAGTAGCTTCTTATTCATCTTCAGTGTAATTTGAAATTCAAGAGTACGACAATTTGACATTGAAGCTAAAGGTTTGCTATTTTTGCTCTCATAAGCAATAGAGGCTTCCAAGACTTTATCCATTTGATAAATAAAGCCACAGAGGCTTCCATTGTGATATTAAACCCCTACACAAATGTTTCATGTAGCATTCATCAATTTGTACTTCTGTCACATACAAAGTACTTTTTGACTAAACCATTTGGTTTCATAATTTCAGGTACATAAGATTAATTTATACATAAGCTTTGTAGGAAGACAGTGGAATTTTGGGAGACATTTTCCAAATATGTAATTGAGAACCATTTTGCTTAAACTTCTCTTTTCTCATCAGATCAATATTTGATATAGCTAGAACTTGCCATTTTCTCTGCTCTGACTAAAGCTCTAGATCTTCAAGTACATTAACTGCTTTTGCAACGAAGTCTGACTTACAAGGAGGCGACGTGACTGCAAACCAGGATGATGGCCAAAGTGAAAAAAACTAAGCAGGTAACGATTTATTTGTTATGAAATTGTATACAAAAATACTGTGTTTTTTTTCTTTGAATTGTGCACCTTCCTACTCATTTGATCTATAGATGGGACTGGAACTAAGTTAAAACAATGCAAAATTTTATGTTTAAATAGTTGTTTCTAGATTGAACTTTAATTAACATGTTCACTTTTCCTTTTCTAAGTTTGGTTAGGTGAGGAACATTGGGGCTTTGTAATAAAATATGTACTTTAAGCTTCTAATTACGTTGATGACATAACTTTTCATCTAAACTGATATGATTATTTTTAATTTACATCCTTTAGAAACTAATATTCAATTTTATATCAAACCAGAGAGTTAATTAGTCTAATGAGTACTACAAATCTGCATTTTCTGATATAACTAATGATCTTGCGAGTCTCTAGCCAAAGATAATTAAGTTATTTACTACTTCAATAATGTTATGTTAATAGCATCATTATTTTAAGAAACCAAATGGATACAGGGTATATGTATGGACCATTGTACATGATTGTTATTTGATAGAACTTTTAAGAAACCAATTGTACATATGATTTTAAAGCTCACATAATGCAACAAAGTTGTCTTGGAAAAGTTTTGATATGGTGACACTGTATCATCAACTCAGCAAAGATATACAAAATCATTTGGTAGTACATATTAGATACAATTCAGCATGTATAACACTACAAAAAATTGTTAGTGTTTGACCTAAATTTATGTTTATATTACATACTATATATATATATATTATGTAATCTTATAGAATGTTTGACAATTTGTGTTATTGGATATATGTGATGTAAAAATAAGATTTATTAATAAGTTCTATTTACTTTTAAAGAATGTAGGAGAAATCCCTCTTAGTGTCATACAAAAATATGGGAGAAGATATTGAGATGTTGTCTATGGCATAGATGACAAGGACAATTACTTTCCGTTTAGGATAAGACCATGTTCAACATTG
>QANU01032953.1:13197-24899 GCA_003254905.1 Nissolia schottii
TTTTTTTTTTTTTTAATATATGTGGCAAGAAACCCAGGTGTATAAGCTAATGTTGTGAAGCCTAGGTACTCTCTCTACTATTCTATCTCTTGTTGTTGCAAAAACATGAATAAAAGTTGAGCATTTGGCTAGCATTTTAAATTTTTTCCTCTATTATTGTTAGTCAAACATCAAAGTTGAATATATGAGCATGCACTATGCGTTTCTTTGCTTTTTTTATTTTTTTTATTTTAATCAAATATTCTCATTTTTCCCCTTCCAGGTTTGAGAGGCTCACTTATCCAACATCTCCGTTCTCCACTTTCCTTTCCTCTAGTATTTTTCTTTCCTCTTCTTTTAAACCATTTATTTTTCAATTATTTCTCTCATTTTTCTCATTACTATTCCCTCAATTATAATTAATTAATTAATTAATAAGTTAGTTCATATCCTCTCGTTCCAACTTTTGCTTTATGCTTTGTTTTTTCTAGTTTGGTTTCCTTGATTCACTTTGTTTGATGTGTGTGCTGTTTTTTTGTTCATCTCTTCTTTATGTTCTGTTAATGCTACATTATATCTTAAAACCATTTCAGGTTCTTTATCTGCAGATTAAAGAGAATAGAAGATGAAACATGAGATTTGGTTATGAGTAGAGCATAGCGCTTTACTATCAAAGGAGTTCTATTTGACATTTTTTTTAGGAGTTACTCAGTAGAGTACTAGAGATAAGAAACCACAATTAGTACCATTGAACATGTGCTACACTATTGAAATAAACGTGTAAAACCATAATTATTTTTTTTTATAATATATTTGTAATCAGCGGTGGTTTAAAACTACTGGTATTTATATATTTTTTCAACCTTGGTTTTAGCAGCGGAAACAGCTGGTAATTGTAAACATCAAATCAAGTTTTGTATATGGCGGCGGTTTGGAACCGCCGCTAAATTCTTTATGAATTTCATAGTAGTTATTCCAGCAGTTGGTTTAAACCGCTGCTATCAACTTGGTGACGGTGGTAACAACAACCCTTCCCAAACGCCCACAAAGTAAGTTTTTGGCGATTTAAACCGCTACTAAATGTAAAATGAACCGCCGCTAAATGCAGTTTTTCATGAAGTGACCTCTTGAAGCCATAGAGATAACTTGGGTCTCGAGAACCTTGAGTCTCTTGCGCAATGTTGCCTTCGAGCTCCAGTGCTATGCAAAGATATCATAACTTAAACTAGTGAAAGTCCTGACATGGTAGGATCTTTACTAAGTGGAAACATGCAATAGAAAGAAAAATAAACAAGTAGAAATGTTCACTCATTCAAGGGATGAAGAAAAAACTAGACAGGAGTTTTTATTTATAAAGGAGGGGAGTCACCACCTTTCTAATAGCGTTGAGCGATGTGAGACTTCTTGCTCCCAGCGCCATTGCGCTCTAATTGTTGCAGTCTGGTTCAATCCAACTCGTTCGAAGGGCCTTCAAAACTTCCTTAGGCATACCATGACCCTCCCTAAGGTATAGTCAGCCCTTCTCAAGGACATCTAAAGATTTGGGACATTACACAACTATCGACAAATAAGCTCTTTGATAAATAAATAATAATATTTTATTTATAGACATTATTGACAAATTTATTCATCGATATAGTTCTGACCAGACTCAACTTTGATAGCCTGTCTGCATCAGATAATTCCACCGCAAACTTTCCAAAGGATTCCAAGTTACATCGATACGGTGCTACTGATGAGAC
Organism: Nissolia schottii; assembly: GCA_003254905.1. Taxonomy (NCBI): domain Eukaryota; kingdom Viridiplantae; phylum Streptophyta; class Magnoliopsida; order Fabales; family Fabaceae; genus Nissolia; species Nissolia schottii. Next base: position 14,919 of record QANU01032953.1, read on the forward strand.
ATTTACTGTCAGATTTTTTTCTGTCAAAAGTTCAGCAAAAACACTAAAATCCATCTGTAATAGACTTATATCCATCAAAAATTTTGTCGATAGAGTGTTTTTCTTATAATAATAATTTATAGTCGTACGTAAGATTAAAAGTGTTTTGAATTAACGGTGATAAATTTTATGATCACCATCACTTTAAGTTTGTTTTAAATCATTAAAGTCTGATTGACCAAAGTAGACTTAAACACCGCCACAACCACTCTAAGTATTGTGCAAAAAAAGTGAGATTTTTGCACGTGTGGTTCAAGAGAGAAGAGTGAGGTTAATTGAGAAACAAAAATGTTATATATACACCCAATTTCATATACCCATACATACACTATTAATAATGCACAAATTTTATTCTTACGAGTGCACAAACATTACAAACTTGTACATGATACTCTCGACTATATTTAATTAAGTGCACAAATATTACATGAGTTAAAATACAAATTTTATGTATATAAGTACGAGGTGTATGTATGGTGTATGATTTTTGGTGTACATGTAGCAAAACTCATTGAGAAAATGATAAAATTATCAATATATGAATATGTTTTACAATGATGAGAATTTGGTTTTTAGTTCAAAATTAAATGTAAAGATACTGATTTTCACATAAATGTATGAAGGTGTTAGCCATCGCTATATATATATATATATAAACAAGTATATATACAATACTTTTTTGAATGGGGATTTTGGTAAAGCTAATAGAGAAAAAATATTTGAATAAATAATAATTAAAGAGTAGATAGAATAACACACAATCTATGGAAGGTTCAACACTGATGATTATTCGATGGAACAAGAAATTTTAAAAGAGAATAAAAAAAAATGACATAAGATGAGGCTATATAGCTAGAGATATCGTTTTTGTTGGGACACTCATGGTTATTTGATGGAGGCTCCTCATTGGTTGGCGAGTCCCCCACATCACCCTTCTCCCCCGCATGTTTTCATGCAACAAATCAGGGCTTTCTGATTCAGAAACAGGCATATACATATATTAATCATGCTTCTAATTTCCATTTTCTCACCTTTTTATAGATGGATAAGCATTATTTCCTTACGTCCTTCGCTTCCCATAAATCATTTTCACAACCTTTCGGCCTTTGCACTCCTTTTCCTCCATGAATGAAAAGGAAAGGAAGAAACCAAGATCGATTAGAAATGCAATGAAACAAGGGACGCAAAAGAAGTCGCAACCACATATATAATAAAAGGCGGTTAAGTTTCCCTCAAGCATATAACCCACAATGATGCCTTTGCTTTGAATGGAAAGGAAATGCGCACTTAAAAACATTTTTTCATTTTATCAAATCAGAATCCAAAAACCTCACATATTCACGAGATCATGGTTGGTGAGCGCCTTTTTTTTTTAAATTTATTTATTCCCCTCCCAATAACCTATGTCACACTATCATTAATCCATTCGTCCCATACTCCCTTTTTACCCAATTGCTTTTAAGTTTTTCACTCTTATCATTTTCTTTTTGCGCGCACTCACATGAATTTCTAATTTTGGTCTACTCCTATGATCTTATCCCTTTAGGCCAAATTATGTGCCTAGCTAAGCGATATATACCTATAAAAAAATGGGCAAAAAGGAGAAAACGAAAAAGACTTGACGCACATTTATATATACGTATAGACATAAAGTAGGGTCATTAACAACTAACTTGAGCAAGGTGCATTCGTACGTATAATATGCGTATGTCTACGGAACATGTATATTTTGCACAAATGTCAGAAAATTGGCTTATACAAAACAAAAGAGAGCACTCCGTCTAACACGAAACAGTTCAACCTGTGGAGTATCTAGGATGGTAGGCATGTGACGACTATGTTTCTTTGGACAGAAGATTCATGCGTTAGTCAAGAAACCCTCCATTATTATTGTTGTTGTCACATAAACAGTTCGTAATTATTAGTATGAGTGTCGGAATTTTGTACCCTTTTTATATTTTGGAAGTTCTATCTACAGAGGCATCTTCTACACAAATTATGTAACCATGTTCCTTTTGGTGGAATAAAACGAGACACCACTTAACGAAAAAAAAAATTACGCGCTTCATCAACTTGTTTATATTTTTGGTAATTTAATTAAGAGCAATGCTAGGATGACAAATATTTTTAGACAACTTTTAGACAATTTATTCACAAAAGATGCGGGGCCTACTTAGATGAGTTTCACATGAACCTCATTGATTGAATTGTGTAAAGTTATCTAAAAATATTTGTCATCTTAACATTATTCGTTAATTAATTTTTAGTAGTGCAATTATAACTATAATAATTAATTTAATTAGTGGATCCATTATTGCTTTTCTTTTCTTTTTGTGTTGTCTAAATTTATTTGAATCATTAAAAATGAATGTAATTTTGATATCAAAAATGCTTCGCTTAAACTTAAAATCATTCACCTTCTATATATTTAATTCTCGTTTTCTCTCTTTCTCCTTCACTTTCTTCATTTTCGTTTCTTCTTAATTATTCTTTATTTTTTCTATCTTCTACTCCACTCCCCCTTCATTTTTCATTTTTCATTTTTTTCTTCTTCGCAAGTTGTTATGAATCACATTTTTTTCGTTTTCGTTTTTGTTATATTCATTGTATTTGGTTATTCAAAATTTTGTGCATGTTCGTAGAAAAGTTTGTGTATACTTGTTCAAAAATTTGTGTATATGAACAATAAAGTTTTCTTCTTTATTTTCGCTTTCATTTCTTTCATATTTTTTGTTTATGATTGTTTAAAAGTTTATGCATGTGTGTAGAAAAGTTTGTGCATGCTTATTCAAAAGTTTTTGTATGTGACCACCAGATTTTTCTTCTTCGTCTTGGTTTTTGTTTTCATTTTAGTCAATTTTCATTGTTTCTAATTGTTCAAAAGTTTGTATATATGAACATTAAAGTTTGTGTAAGCTTGTTTAAAATTTGTGCATTTGAGCACCAAGGTATTTTTCTTTTTCGTTTTTATTGTCATTTTTGCCTTATTTTTTGTTTATGGTTTGTTGAAAAGTTTGTGTATGTGAGCATAAAAGTTTATGCATTTGTTTTGAAATGTTTGTATATGATAGAAAGTGAGTTCAGACGCTTTGAGTGTGAGTAGGGAGTAGAAAAAAGAGTATGATAATTACTTTTCGCTCTTTAATACAGTGCAAATCCAATTTTATTTAGTTTTTGTATTTAAAATGTTTGTTCCTGTATACAAAAAAAAAATGTATGCATGTGATTGTGTATAGCTTATGTAACTATACAATAATTGTATGGTGATTGTAATTTTAATGTACCTCTAACATTACTGTTTTGATACATCATGATATATCATGAGCCTATGTTTTTTTAACTGCTAACCAATCATAACTATATATTTTAACATTTTAAGTTCGATAAGTTTGAGAATCAAACATTTTTAACGATAGTGAGGATCCACTTAGTGTAAGTCTAATCAGATACACCTCATCTTCCCCCCCCCCCTATTTTCACAAGATCCTGCAGCTTATAATAACTCTCTTTTAACTTCACTTGACTTACTCCCACCTGTCAATCCTCTGTCATCGACCTTGGTCCTATGTGTTTACATTCACAGTGAAAGTGAAAGCAGATCCCAGGTAATGCCGACAGCGAGGAGGAGTCTTTTGCTGGCATCAAAAGGCGAAGAGAGAGAGAGACAGACAGACACTTTGGGAAAATGCAATGTGTGTTTGAGATAGGGAGAGTGAGAGAGATGAAGCCACGCGTGACAAGATTAAGTGACTCATTTGAAGCCATCAAAATTCATGAAAATAAAAGGGTGTAGAGGGGTGTAACTCTTTAGACTTACACTAGGTGGTGTAAGTGGATCTGCACTTTAAACTTTTAAGAATATGTGCATAATACTAGTAAAGATTTTGGAAAGACTTTACTTAAGTAAAATGTTTTTGTAAAACAAATATGAGAGAATAATGCAAAAATTAATTACATTTTGTTATGATTTATATCAATTAGTGGATAACTATAATTGATTCACTTAGATATATATGTATGAATGATAACATGAAAAAGCATGTATAATAATTCTTCGTGTATAACCAAAAATTGTACAATTTATATAACCACATTAAACATTCATTTTTTGCTCTCCTCTTCTTCAGCCTCTCTCTCTCTCTCTTGTCTGTTACTTCCAATCATCCATTTTTTTTTTGTTTTTTTTCCTCTCTTCTCCTACACTTTCCCTTCATTTTTTCTCATTTTTTTCACTTGCAACTTCCGTTTTTTTTTCATACTACTCTTTTTCTCTCTTCTTGTTCTTGTTCTTTTTTTTTTTTCATTTCTTGCTTATTTTTTGAGTTCATTTTCATTTCTTCTTCTTAAGACATTATGGGGAGCATAGACGAGAGTATTCTTCTCTGATCGAAGTTTTCTCTATGTTCTGTAATATTTTGGTGTGTTATAATGTTTGTTTATTTGTGTTGTAATGTTTGTTTACGAGTTTTTTTTTCAATGGCTACTTTTATTAATCAAGGAAAAATCACAAAGAATAATTAAATACACTGATTACAATCTTTCCACCACCGTGCAAATAAAAACACTACTAACGCACAACAAATGCTGGCTAGACCCGGTAAAACCCTCTCAGGGACAAAAGTTGGAATGTTTGTTTACTTATTTGTTTGTGAGGTATAATGTTTGTTTATGTGTATTATAATGTTTGTTCATGAGTATTGTAATATTTGTTTACTTCTTCATTTTTGTGTGATGTAATCTATGTTCGTGTGTTCGTGTGTGGTGTAACGTTTGTTTATGTGTGTCTTCTAATGTTTATTTATGATTGTTCTAATGATTATTTATTTGCTATTTAATTAGAGTGAGTCCCATTTTGTTTTGTTTTTTTGGTTGATAATGTTTGTTCATTTGTTTTGTAATGTTTATTTATTCTGTAATGTTTGGTTACAAAAAAAGTATGAGTGCACATGTTTTAGAGTGTGAGTGACGAGCATGAAAGAGAATGTGACAGTTACTTTTTGTTGGGAAAGGTGGGTATATGCAACGAAAAATCACAAGCATGCCTGGAAATAATAAGTTTTTTTGCTTGAATTGAACATACAAGAAACGTAATATATGTCAAACAACATATCTAAGAGTGAAAAAAATTAGATAGGCAAAGCAAAGAGAGCACACACCAATTTTTAACGTGGAAAAGGCCTAATTAGAGGAGCAAAAATTCACAAGACCTAGTCCAAAAAAATTTCACTATGAAATATCAATGAGTACAACAAAAGAGTTCCACGAAAGGATTCTCAAAGATGAAAGTCTATTCACTATTAAAGGGCGGAATAAATATTAGAGTAACATGCTTAAAAGATCCACATAGGGTAAAAACAGTATAACCAAATAGGAGATAAAAGTATTCTGAGGTTACTAAATGAATGCCGGCAGTTTTTGGAACAAGCGGCTGAAGTCGCATTAAAAATGGAGCATAAAATAATACTCAACAAATACGAGTCAAAAGTATCTCCAAAGCAAATCGACGGCGCTGTTGTACTTGATGTTGTTCAGTGTGTTATATGCTATGCCTCACTCTAATGTGATATACATATAATAGTAATAATAAGGATTTCAAATCCTTAACAAATCAAAATCAAATTTGGTTTGAATCTTTTTTATAAGATAATAATAAATAAAATAAGTGTTGGTACCAATTTAATAAAAACCTTAATACAACACTTTTTGCTATTTAATATGGTGTGGATCTTATTCTATTTTACTTCTGTATTTAAAAGTATTTATTCATCAATGTTATAATATTTATTCATCTGTGTTAAAATATTTGTTTAGGTGTATGTTATACTGTATGCGATACACGATGATGCGATAACTGTACGTTATATAATTTTTAATTGTACACACAGCGCCAGTGATGGATGTAAAATGATGTGGTGTACTTGTAACTCTCGGATACAAACAATTGCCATGCCTTGGTGGGAGACACTACTAGGTGACCAAAATGAACCTTTAAATTCCAAAGTTGAAAAAACAAAATGCACAGTTTCCTTGGGAATTAATGCTCCCCACTCTTTGGGGGAATTTTCCACACATAAAAGGTATATATACCTTGAGAAGCAAGAACAACGAGACGATCTTAGAATTTCTCTAAGCGAGAATATTAATTTCTTTACGTGAATATGTGTGGTTTAGAGACATAGTTATACACACACTAATATGTCAAACAATAAATATGTTAAAGTAAGAGATTTATTTTACTCAAAGAAACCTTAAAATTTTCTCATAAGAATTGAAGAGTTTGAAACGTGTCACAAAGATAGATAGATAGATTAAACAGGTTTGCAAAATAAACAAGAATAATCAACAATAATTTTGAAGGATTCAACAATTTTACAATTATCAGACAACTCATTTGGGAAAAGCAACTTGAAAAAAGGAGAGAGAAGAAAACAAAACAACACTAATATGTCAAAAGAATAACATTGTACATGGGCATCATCAAGCCTTCTCCTTGATGTGATCCAAGAATTAAATCAATCCTACTCTGACATGGCCTGAATAGTCATGGATCTATACAGTATACGTAGTCATATAGATCAGCAATAATCTTCCCATAGGCGTTCCAAGTCAGAGAGAGGGACAAGCCCCGATGGACCCTCAAGATCCTCGAACAACAACGCTCCTCTCCCAACTCCGGCGTCGTCACGCTTCGAAACCGCCGAGGGTGAGTCGGCGTTCTTCTCGCTGCTCAAGCAAGCGTCCCGAGAGACGCTGGCCACTGACTGGTTACCAGAAGGGAACGGCTCCATCTTGCACGGTTGCACGCCAGCCGCTAGATTGTTGCTGAAATTCTGTTGCAGCGGCGGATGCCACCCGCCATAGCTGCTACTATTGGGAATCTCGCAGTTTCTGTGGTCTTCTGGCTTGACCGGAGGCATCTGATGCTGATTGCTGTTGATGAAGATGCTGCTGGGAAGATAGTTGCCGTGATCTGATGATGATGGTGGGTTAGTCCCCTTGAAGTCATCATAGGAAGGATCCATGAGAGCTGGAAGAGAAGAAAAATCCAGTAGATCTAATTCCCCAATTGAGTTCATCCTAAAAATTAGTCCCTCGCTAATTGGGCTCATCTTAGCACCTGCGTTATTCTTGTGGAAAACCCTGGACACAACCCATTCATCCTGCAATAATGTATATACACAACCCATAAAACGAAACTAGCTGTTAGATTATTCTCGACAATTGGACCCAATAAAGCAAAAGCTATGATTGAGAGAAAAAAAAAAAACGGAAAAGGACCACATGAAAGGCACTTTCTAAAAGACAAAAGAAGAAGATCAAAAATTAATAGTTAGAGAGAGTACCTTGGGGAGGTGGTTGTAGCTTGCGAATTCGGCACCCAGCCTGAATTCATGCATGACCCAATTGGTCTTCTCCCCCTTTGGAGCCCTGCCTCTGTAGAAGACGAGCGTCTTCTTCATCCCAACCAGCTGCTGCTGTCGGTTGCCTTTCCGTTTGTAAATTTCCTTGTCTCTACCAGTGGCCTTCCAGTACCCGGATTCGGTGGCCCGATTTGTTCTCATCCCCGTTGGGTACTTCCTATCTCTCTGGCAGAACAAGTACCAATCTCTCTCTCCCGTCTTGCCTTTCTCTGCACAGTTAAAATAATATTCATAATCATACGGTTGAAGCCTTCTACAGCAATAATGGAAGATTAGTTAATTCAGATCAACTAATAATCACATGGTTATTGATGATACTATTCATTATCATCACTACCATTCAATTTGGGAAAGCAAAGAGACTTACTGGGCAAGTTCCAAGGCTCACACTTGTTCAAATCAGCTTCCCCAATAGCAGTTGCACTGAAGCTGCTGTTCATGACCTTCTCTGTCAGATAGTAAGTGATGATCTCCTCGTCGGTAGGGTGGAACCTGAAACCCGGAGGCAAATCCAAAGGCTCTTCCATATGACCCAAAGACAGGCCTATAGCCAGGGCCAAGGGGGGGTATATATAACAGACTCCGGAACGTGTCAAACAAGAAGCTGAAACCTTACATACGAAGCAGAAGACCGAAGGAAGCAACTTGGGAAAGAGAGGGAATATAAATAGGTAGCTGTGGTTGATTGGTGATGAAAGATGACGAACAAGAGCAACGGAAGAGAGGTTTTAAGAAAGTGCAAAGAAAGGAAGATGGCGTGCTTAAATAGAGGAGCGTCTACGCGCAGCTCATACATACGCTTGCGAGATCCGTGGTTTGCAAGGCACTTGCTCGGGAAGCTTACAAAAATGGTTTCCTTTTTATATTTTACTTTTTCAATAATTCTATTTTCGCACCAAAATGCTCCGTCAATCTAAACACAATGAGATTGGCATTCGGTGAAAATCACAATATATGATAAAAAGATTCAATCGTTTCTAACCTTTTTCTTTCTATCAAATTACACATTCTCTCGTAATCTTTATCTCTAAAACACACATCCATCAATATAATATAAATAAGTATCAACATAATAGACATAGGCATTAATACAGTGAAAATAGGTGTCGACATAAAAAAATGTATCAACATATTTTTTAAAAGAAATTTTTTTCTTTATTGTAATAAACGTTAATATACATTTATGATGTGTTGATGTCTATTTTCATTATGAAAAATGCTACATGTACACCAAATTTTATACACCCATACATATACCATTAATCATGCACAAACTTTATTATCATAAATGCACAAACATTACAAATTTATAGATGATATTCTCAATTATACTTAATTAAGTGCACAAACATTATAAGCATTAAAACACAAATTTCATGTATATAAGTATAGGGTGTATGTATGGTATATATTTTTTGGTGTACGTGTACTAAGACTCTTTCATTATTTTGATACCTATAACTATTCTGTTAATGTCTATTTTTATTTTGTTGATACCCACGTCGTTAATGAGCTTGACATTAGAGAGAGAAAAAGGCATCTGATTGATGTTGATGTCTATCTCTTTTATGTTGATGCCTAATATGTTATGTTGTTAAGGAGGAGTGAGAGAGTGAAGGCAGTGCAAAGAGAGTTTGCTCTGATGGGAGATAATACCATGTGATGGAGAGAGAGTGTGATTTGATGCAAAGAAAATGCGTTCAAAAGATTGAAAAATAATTATGCTGATGTCGTTTTAACGTGCGTTGATACCACATACACTAGTGTTGATGTCATACACATTAATGTCATTTGCATCAAAAATATTATTTATTGTATTAAATACAATAATTTTGTCTTTTACCTCTTACATATATAGTGTATATAAGATGTTTGGAGACATTCAATGTCCAAATAGCACTCTTATTAATTTTTATTTTTATTTTTTTTTCTTTCTGTTTCATCTCTACTTATTAATAAAAAGGTTGAGTTAAAATAATTATCTCTTAATCACATTTGTTTATCGAAATTGTCCTTTGTTATGTAACCGTCTATTTATTTTCTATATGAGCAATTTTCATTAAAACTTTTACAATATTTTGACATTTCCATACCATTATCAAAATTTCACGTGGGGAACCTCGCGGCACCCTATTTACTAGTATTAATATATAAACACACACGTATGTCCTATCTATGCAGTTTCTTCGCTATATCTTCCTGTTTGAAAACCAATGTAAAAACAAAGAAATGGGATAATGGAACCGGGTATTCTTGTGGGCCCATGCTTCCATGTCCCACCACTTTTTTCTAACTTTAAATTTTGCCACAATTTACTGCTGTCTTAGATGCACCTAAAATGTATGGAGCTTGGTACTCTCTGTGGCTTGTGCTGCACCATATGTGACTACAATCGATTGTTAGAAGGTAAATATGTAAGGACGGTAACAACACACCATGACTTGTATCATTTTACTAAACTATCCATTTCTTTCTAAAATTACCACCTCTCTCCCCGCCCTCATCACACTCCCCTCCCCCC
>QANU01032953.1:24940-92264 GCA_003254905.1 Nissolia schottii
CTCTCCCAACAATTGACACCTCCGCCATCATCTTCACCCATAGCCAACACCTAGCACCTTCACAAAGACTCTCTCCCCATTTATGTTTTTTCATTTGGTTACCTTAGAAATATTCAAATATGAGAAATATAGAATTAATAGAAGTAAGAAGCAACTATGAAGAAAGAAGGAATCCAAAGTAAATTTGACTGTCATGTAGCTAACAAAATTTTGAGTTCTAACTGCACAGCGACATGTCTATTCCTTTCCTTTTTCTGCACCCCAGCTTTATTCTTTTCCTTCTCCGGAACCCTATGTTCTTCCTCCACCAAGAGAAGGTGCAAAAGAACAATAGGAGGTCACAGAAGTCACGGAGGTGACGGAAGACTATATATAACCAGTTTTTTTTACTGTAGAGCGGACCAAACTGGTAATGAGAGGTTAAGGTGTTGTCTTCTCCGAGCATGCTTTGCTCTTTCTTTTTGCACTGCTCACATTTTCCCTTCATCCACCCCTTCCCCTCCCGTCCCCTCTCTGCACCCTTCCCTCTTACAACCACCGCCACACCCCCCACAATGCATGTACAGCTCTTCCGTCGATAACTTCACCGATGCAATCCTACAAAGTGAACCTCCACTATAAGAGAAAATGCATTTTTTGGAGATTAAAACCGCCCCTATTACCAGTGTCGCAAGCAACTTAGCGGCGATTCTCAAGAGCCGCCGGAACAATCGCCAGTAACTATACAGACATTTACCAGCAGTTCAGAAACAGCTGGTAAATGCAAAGTTGAAATGTATGTTACATTTCCTGACGATTTGAAATCATTGCCAATTGTTTTAATTAAAAATGTTCCAGAAAGTGTTGTGACGGTTTGAAACTGCCACCATCTTCAGGTGTCAAAAAATGTTGAAACTTATGGTGACGGTTTGATCAAGTTGAATTTTAGCCTTGTGAGATTTTGAGCCTAATGAATGGATGGTACAACATATACCAATCCTCATTCTTGGCACTAACAGGTAATCGTATCTTGAACTTGTTTTATTCTCTAGTACTGAAATTTGGATCACATCACGGGATTTGTAGAGGATAGAGGCAATTTTTCTTGCTTAAGCCCACGACCATAAAAACCAACCCCACAATATACCCTTGTTTAGCCCGTTTGAGCTTTAAAGCCAGATTTTCATTTTTTAGCATAACATGAACCAAAAACTATAGAAACCATGAATCACCTTATGAGAGAATTGGCTTCCCAATTTCATGTGCTTGAACAAGTGAGGGGATTTCCATAAAGGGTATTATGCAAGTTTCAAGTGTGGGGATGTAAATAATTCATCGGAAAACTTTTGTGAAGCAAGAGTATTCTGCGGTCAAAAGACAAAATTTGACATATATACATATATGGAGAAAAAAACGCAAAAAATATATGATCACCAAGAAAAAGATCAGTGACAGAATGAAATAAAAAGGGTTTGAAGTGGAGATTGGTTGAACTTCGAGCCAAGGCCAACTACTTGCTTTTGCACACATCATAACACTTGTCCATTATAAAAATCCTACCTTTGTCCCTAACCCCATTACAACCAAATAAAAAGTCCTCTTGATATTTATCATATATGTGTTTCAAGCATGGTAACTTAGACGACAATCAAGTTTATATGGGAAAAAAAAAAAACTCTTGTGGTATGCCAGAGAGTATAAAATTTCTTATACACTGAGTAAAGAGTAAAACACACAGACCTGGTGAGCTCAAAAAAATCACTCATGCTCCAGATTCACTGATGCTCATTTTGCTCTGTCAATATTATTAAAACTTTGCTTTCAGATCCATGTTCATATCATTCCCAGTTAACCCATCTCTTCTTTCTTTCCTTTTGAATTTCATTTTCCTTTTTCTTTTTGAAACTTTGTTTTCAAAGTCGGATTAAGCGCCTCCCTATGTGTCATGGCTTTGTAAGGGGATGTAAATAGTGTAGCCATACCAAAAAGTTTTTTTTTATTTTTATTTCTTTTGTATTATTTCTTGATGGTAATATTGTTTGCATGAGAACATGCAATGGTTTAAGTTGTGGGGGAAATTGATGCATTGTATATATTTGGATATTTTTCTTTCTTTAGTTGCATGTTTTAGTGTCAAATGTATATAAGAATAAGGAATTAAAAAGAACTTGTGTTATGTCCTCTTAGAATTTATTTTTGTGAATTGTAAATAAATTTTGCCATTTTATGGAAAATAATTGCTTAAGGATCCTATGTGTTTAACCGTTCGTTCATTGAGTGTTGTTTTATGTAGGAACACACCTTGGCACTGAGGATTGAACAAGATTCAAGGAAGAATGAATGATCATTGGCCCCAAACTCTATTTCAAGCTCCGTAGCTTTCAATTACAACATAATAGAATTTGGGCATCAAGTTGAGCTTTTCCTGCACAAATTACGGTCGTACCATTGTCTCCGTATTTCAAGCATAAAACGATTTGTAGACTTCAAAAGCTTATATATCCTATATGGTTGAAAAGATAAAAGAAATATCTACAAATTTGATGTACACCTCAAGAGTTGAATCGAATGTCTACTTAATTAAATCCCCCGAAAATCAAAACAACAATGCTAGAATTACAACTTGAAGATGCCAAAAAGATCAAGGTGTCATTTCTTCATCCGAAGTCTAAATGAGGAAAACTTTGAGTCTATATCATTTAGAATTGAAAGATTTACAACTTTCATGGTGAAACTTTTGGAAAATTCGGCTTATAAGTCGTTGAAACAAGGCATTCTTCATTGCAGCGAACAATCCTTTGCTGCAATGAAGGTCTGTCGACTTATCCTCACAAAATCAGCATCAACTTAGCGTTACTATTGTAATATTCACTGCAGCTAAGAATCCTAGTTGCAGCAAATACAAACAGTAAAAAATGGCCTGTAAATAGAGCTCAACCTCTCAACTTCCTCCTTGCACCAAAACCAAGCTCCAATTCATCTCTAGCTCAATTTTCCTTCTCTGAAACCTCTTTTCTTGTTTTTTTTCCTTTTTTCTATTTTATTTATATTTTTGCTTTAATATTTTATTGTAATTAGGCTGTTAATCCCCTTGATTAAGCTATAGTTGGCGTCGTGGTCATCCCCTGCTTAGTTTCTATGTTGGCCGAAGTGGTTCTCCCCTGCCTAGTTTCTAGATTGGCAAAGTGGATTCCCCCTGCCTAGGCTATAGTTTAGCGAAGTGGATTACCCCCACTTAGTTTACATTATGTTTTCTTAATTTCTATTACCTTGTGTAAGGTTTTCTAACGATTGATAATTGTTAAGGTTATATGCTTTATTTATGTTCTCATATGATTCTAATTCCTCTCACTTACTCTTAGTTGTGTTATAATTGATGATTATTAATTATCAGGTTGCTAGTAGTTTGAATCATGTTGTCATTCTGATGTGCATGTCATGCATGGTTTATGCTAAAATTTAAATGTTTAATTGATTAATTAAATAATACTAATTTGGTACAAAAAGGAATTGAGTAATTTTGATATAAATTAGGTTGTGTAATTGGTGCTTAAGCTAATATAAATTCATAAAACCATGATTTTGGATAACTAGTTCTTGTGTTGGCTAAAATCTTAATTTGGATTACAATTGTAATTCTGCTAAGTAAAATTGCATTCTAGTGATACAATGGTGTAACTATTAAATCAACCATCAATAAGAACTAAACTTCCAAGAACGTCGACAACAACCATCAATTCACAAAACTACTTACACAGGTAATTTTAATCAATTGAAAGTTCTACGTGCAACCATAATCCAATAACAAAATACCCACTTTTATTGTCCAAGATTAACTAAATTTCTTCCTTGAGAGACGACCTGAGTTAGCCTCTGTCCTACCTTTCAATATGGGGAAAACATAGTTTTATAAATTCAATTTGACACCACATTAAAATCAAATGACATTTTGGTACGCGCTTCAACTTTACACTAGTTTTAGAAACATTCTCCCTCTCCTCTCATTCTTTCCTCCTTCTCTCTAGATTCCCTCCATTCTACTTGTAATTTCTGGTTTTGAAGCCTGTAACCTCCATCAATGGAGATACAAACTCATACTTGTACATGGATTGAGCCAAGCATCTCAAGCGTTATAATATTTTCATGCTTAATGGTAAATTTCACTTTGCGTTTTTTATTGTCTCTTTCTCATGTTTGCTTCAATTTCATGTTGGTGATCATTAACGAGTAGACTTCTTAGATTGTACGTGTTCTTGGATTATAGACATATGCATGATTTGGGGTTTCTCATAATTGGGGAAAATTGATGGATTATTCAACTGAGCCCTAATTGGGCAATTGAGTAGAGAAGAACTAAATTGATCTCGATTGAGATTAGGATTAGTGTATGGTCATAGGGTTGTGAATGTGAATGGCTATGCCATAGAGTAATCTATCCCTACGGGAAATGCGATTGTGGGTCTCTTAAGTAGAATTACGTGTTGATTAGGCGATTGTCTAATTGATAACTTAACCACCCCAGTGAAATAATCCCGTAAACTGACGAAAACAACCCATGATCCAAGGTGATTTCCATGTGCAGGTATCTTTAATTCATTTTCTTTAGATTGATAGTTCTGACACACTTTTAAAATCCCCCAATTGGTTACTTGAAATAGCAATCTCAATTTGGTAGCCAACTCTCCGAGAGATGATCATGTCAACTCCACTAACTACAGTTAATTGCGGTAGATTCGATAAAAATAACCTTTGGAACTCAATCATCCTTTTTATTTGTTTAACCCTTCTTGCAGATTAAAAACAACAAAGCCGGAGGGCGTTAACAATGATCATGTCATTGATACCATTTATTATATCTCTAGATATGGAAAGTAGACCTTATTAAGATCTCATCCAATAATAAATAGCTAATGAGTATGCAATTCATAAGATAACTCTTCTATGATTTACACAAATAGAAGACATTTATTGAATTTTAGAACTAGTTTCGTATGGATGTAAACAGTCAACCATGGTAAATCGATAATTTTAAAGGTACAAATTTTTAACTGAATGTAACAGATAGTTGATCACCATAACTACATCTATTATTTTATTATTTTAGTAAATAATATCTCATCTCTGTTTTATAACAACAAAATATACATTTGTTTCAAAATTATGACGCATCATGCATGTCTAAGTCTAGTTATTTCTTATTTTAGAGACTCAAATCACTCGGTTCTGAAATAACGAAAATAAACATTCACTCTAATAATTAACTATTATCAGGAATGAATCAAAATTGGAATGGTATCAATATCACCATTATGTTCGTCTCTTGATATTACAAACGCATATGAACGGAATGAATCGAATCAGTCTTCGGAAGCTGTTTATCTGATATTTCTAAAATAATTACAAATGAAATTTAGTGAAGCTATCTTCTATCATTATTCTTGAAACATAGACCTATTACCAATCTCAATTTCACTTGGTAGCAATTTCTGATCATCATTAACGGTGGTATGTTTTGGGATGAATTATGCTGGTGTCACTGTATAGATGATACAGCTTCTATGGCGCTGCCAAGGGGCCATGCTGCTTCAACAAAAGCATCATGATACTTAACTTTTTTTACCAGAGTAATTTCTTGCAAAGGATCTAGGCCTGCCAACAAACAGAAGCAATCAGTCCAGGAAGATCACACCATTATTCAATTTTGCAGAAAGCATCATTTTCAAGCACAACTATTCCAACACCATAACTAAACCTACCAAATCCAACAACGAGCAATGTATACTGGTATACAAGATCCATGCATATATATGGCCGGTTCCACTCCTCAACAGTTAAATAAGTGGATTTGGCATCCTCGAATTTCGTTTGACAAGCTTGCTTAGCTGCATTTTCAAAATCCACAGGATGAACTTTCACAATGGGTGAGTTTGCATCAGCAAAACCTGCCTAATATAGTAAGATGATTAGTATGGTAATGCTGTTGCATTACATGAACGAATGAATATCGATAATAAATACCTCAGCTGCCCGGTCAAAGAAAAATGAAGCAACAAAAAGGTTTTTCTGTCCATCCCCCCCACCACCATTCCAAATCCCACCAAAAGTGCACTTCATATGTGTGCATGTTGACTCATTAACTTCGAGAGCCTTAAGAGCTATGCTTTTGCATTCGTTCAAGCTTGAGCCAGAAGGTGAGGATGAGGCCTTGAAAGACTTTCCTCCATAATTGTAAGATCCTAAGAACAAAGATAATCACTTGTTGAATCATATGCTAAAGTATGAAGAACACAAGAAATTTAGAGTTATATTTCCCTGCATATTAATTAGAAACAGGAATGTAGGAAGCAAAAATATTTACCATCAAAGCCAGCTAAGATGCAGGGATTTCCAGAATCATTGGAAACCTTTAAAATCTCTGCACGAGCTGCCAGTAAACCGTAGCGCAAGTAACTGAACATAAGATTTTAAAACCCTTTAGCAGTGGAAGATAAAATGATGCTAGAGAATATCTATTTATCTAAATATCATGGTTAAGACTACAAATGCATATGGTCCCAGAACCTGTGAACATAGAGGTAATATTTCCTTCCCCTCAGGAACATCTCCTTGACATATGGATCCTCTCCATCTGGTACTTTTGGAGCCTTGGCAGCACCTGTCTCTGAGATGGCATATGCCATTTGAACAGATCCACCTCCAAGATCAACCACTCCAACAGTGTTTGTATAATCTTTTCCTAAGTTCCCCAGCAGATAGTTAATAGTCACCTAGATAAAAATTAAAGGGTAGAAAGGGGCAAGATGAGATTAACTACTGCATCTGTTCTTTACAGAGAGTACAAAAGACTGATTTCCCATTCAACTTATAGTTTTCGTCGACACAGTACACTTTTTGAACCATGTTTTCGTTCAGTGCATGACTTGGGGTTCTAGGAAAGGGTATCTGAACATACATATTGTATATGAATAACTTGAAAGAACATGTCAAATATCAAGCTGTCCTGAGCTCCAAAGACAGGCATTCAGTAAAAGGTTATATTTCTAAGTTTCTAACCATGTGTGATACATCTAAGCAGTAAGCATTGCTTCTGCAAATAAAGGGTAAAAATAGATAATGTCAATACAAAATGTAGAAAAGGGAATATTGTTTATGATGGGGAACCTTGAGTTAGATTTTTAGCGTTAGGTACGAGTCCAGCAAACAAACTTATTTGGAGGAACAACCCGCCAAATGTTATACAATGGTCAACCTCAGCTTGCTTTCGTATACTTCCTAAGAGATGATGCTACTCCATTCATTGAATCAGAGTTTCATTTTTGTATTGCATTCAGTTTTTGACAGTTCATTCAGACAAACTGTGTCCATGGATGTGCCATAGGAACATGTTGCTTGTTGGGCAAACTGACACCCACGTGCTTCAAGTCACATCAAGTAAAAGAACAAGATCTGTTAACATACAATTCTAGAAAACTTTCAGTTAATATTACAGGGATCTTACATAGCACTCATCCAATTCATCCACCCAACTTGAATTCTATGGTTCACATCTCCTTGAAATTAATGATCTACATGAACATGACCGTTGATAGTTGATAGGGTACTACGTTGTTGTTGTTGTTGTTGTTGTTGTCGTCGTCGTTGTTTTGTACTCCCGGCCCTAATGGATATACTCTAGGTTTTTTTCAGGTTTGTTGGAATGTTATTAAAGCTGGCCTTTGAAGGTGTTTGAGGAGTTTCATAGGAATGGAAAGATAGGTATCAACACTAACTCTGCGTTTTATCTCCTTGATTCCTAGGAAGGATGGATCAGTTAGAGATAAAGATTATAGACCAATCAGCCTTGTCACCAGTTTGTACAAATTGTCACAAAGGTTCTTTCTTTGCGTCTTAATGAAGTGTTAGGAGACACTATTTCCAAGAATTAGAGTGCTTTTGTCGTAGGAAGGCAAGTCTTGGATGCAGTCTTGGTAGCCAATGAAGTGGTTGATGATTTGAGGAAAAGATCAAAGAAAAGCCTTGTTTTTAAGTTGAACTTTGAAAAGGCTTATGACAGGGTCAGTTGGAGTTTCTTAGACAAAGTGTTTCAGAGAAAAGGGTTTGGTCCTAGATGGAGGAACTAGATCTCAAATTGTCTTAATCCGTGTACTTTTTCTATGATAGTTAACGGGGACCCAAGATCTTGGTTTAGAGGTCAAAGGGGTTTAAGGCAAGGAGATACTTTATCCCCCTTTTCTTTTCACTTTGGCTGTAGATGTTCTTACTCATTTGATCTCTAGAACTTTTGAGTAAAGTGGGTTCTAAGGGAACTGTGGTCTCTCATTTGCAGTTTGCTAATGATACCATCTTGCTCCTTGATAATGATAAAGATAGTTTTTCAAACGCCCTTGTTCTTTTTCAAATTTTTGAGTTATAGATTGTGTGTTTTACACCAAACAGATGATAAACATCTAATCTTCTCCCACAATACATGAAAGCCAGAGAAATTGTCATTAAAACGCAAGAGTTGCGTTCTAGGCAGATGCACCAAATAGTGGCAAAAACTGTACATTGTCACAAGCAGTTAGCTTCTTTTCTCCTCCCAAAGCCAACAAATCTAATCAGAAAAAAAGTATCTAGGGTTGCAAGACACCCTCAAGATTCCCAAAAAATCCCAAATAGCTTATTACAGAAGAAGTTAGTTGCTGAACAATGCAAAAAGAGCTGGGCAACAGATTCTGAATTTACACAACACCTAACACACACATCAAGGGAGATTGCCTTAATAACACACACCCCAAGGGAGATTGCCTTAAGAGGCCTTCGAACCTGCAACATGTCATTAGTATTAATTCCATTAAGCACAACTGTCTATATAAAGGATTTGACCTTACAGGGAGCTTTGGACTTCCAAATAAGTTTCTCAAGGAGAAAAGAGGGGGAAGCAAAGAGTGAGTTAGAAATCGGAAAAAAGACTTGCAGGTGAATAACTCAGCAGAATCTAGAGACCACAACCTTTTATCTGAGGTGGAAGACAATGTAACAGACTAAAGGAGACCCAAAAGGACAACTAACTCTGAAGGCTCTCTATCATTCAAATTTCTAAAAATGTGAAAATCCAAGAATTAACAGAGTCCTAACTACTATATAATTCAAGAAATAACAGAGTCCAAGAAATATCCTTGTAATTATTACATAATGCCTATATAATTCAGCCTCTGTTGTGTAGTTACAACACACGAAATTCATGTGTCATTCTCTCTCGTTTCTCACTCTCTCAACACTAACTAACTAAACTACTAACAGTGTCCTAATACTCTCAATCCGGTTCATTATCTTTAATTTTGTTCAATTTGGTCCATTATGTTTTAAATCACTATTAATTTGGGACATCAATAATAAAAAGTAACAAACTTTGTTGACATGGCACATTGCATATTAGCTCCACGTGTGTACTACGTCAACGTTGTTTGACTCACATCAGCAACGTCTATTAATATTTTGACATTTGGACTAAAATGATAGCAATTTGAAACATATGGGACCAAATTGATCAAAATTGTAGATAACGGACCAGGTTGCGTCTTTGAGAAAACAAATATAGATAATGGACCAACAAGGCTATTTTTCCCTTAAATATATAGCTTAGTTTGAAAGAAATAATGACTAAATCACTACTGGATTAAATGGTAAAGCGCATGCATTAAAGAAAAGAAACCACTACAAAACAAGCATCAATGCTTCCCATCGTCGATAATCCGAGGGTTCATACTTTATTATAAAGTACAGGTATACCTACAGACTGTTTTTCAGACTCCAAAACAAGTCTATAATGAACCAACATATAGAGGGAATCAGAAAGGAAAAGAAGTAGAAAATAAACAAAGCACGACAAACAAAAATGTCTTCCAATCCCTATGCCCCTTAATAGCCACCGATTCAAGAAGTAAAGTTGTAAAGCTTTGAAAATCTGTTGGTCTATAAAATATGCACATAACAAGGAGTTAAGTAGAAATTTTAATCCTTTAACAATGACTAATGACAATATAAAATATTCGAAGGCTATTTAGGTAACTAATATACAATACAATGCTATGATATCATGTGATCCATACCTAGTGAAAAAAAAATAAAAGCTTGGTTGTTGTTCTATTAAGGTAATTACTGTAGCTTTGAAAAGCATTGATCTAGGTTGTAAAAAGCCACTAGAAATACGAGAAGCCACACAGAAAGGTATCAATGGTCAATAATCCATAAAACCATATTTATCTTGGGAAAGATTAAGTATATCTGCAGACTCTGATTGTTCATTTTGTGCGGCGGGACTCTTCTAAGAACCTAATAATATATAGCAAACCAATATAGAATTCGAAGAAAATGGATAACAATGATACTACTTCCAGCGGCTGTCTCCAAGACAATACCGATCCATCATTGATATAGAACGTAATTCAGCAGAAGAGAGCACATTCTGCCAATTCTTTCACGCACCGCAGTCATATACCAATCACTTAAGAGACCGTTGAACTATCTAGTCAGAATCACTAAAACCTGGTAAATTCTACTCTAATCTAAATGCATTCAACTGTTAAAACCAATCACTAATAAGTTCACAAACCTTACCCATTGAAAAGCACCTTCTTGGGTTCCATCGAGCACAGTAACTGCATCAGGCTCAGATTTTAGAGTGCTTCTTTGCTTAAGCAAATCCCTGACCTTAACAAAATGTAAAAGCAACTATAGTTAAAAACTGAGTAAAACTGCTATTTGCTAACAACATTCAACGGGAGAAAAGATGCAACAAGCAATAATTACCGCTTGCAAGATCCTATCAGAAGCATCCCCTTCCAAAGCCCTCAAACCTGCGGTTGCCTGCATTAGAATACACATGTAATTTCCATTTAACAGCCACCATGTAAAGGGAAGACAAAAAAAACAAAGATCACACACATAATACATACACACATACCCCAACTCTAATGGGTGTCTTGGCACGAAACTCTCGAGGAACAACACTTTCTGCTTTATCTAGAAGAGAAGTCAGAGATTCCGCTGCCTGTTGAGGATTCTGTGCATATGCACTCAAACCCGGTTTAATCTGCAACAACAAAAAACTTATGCACCAAGAACAAGCCACAAACAGAACTACATTTGACATTAGAAAGAAAAAGTAGAGTAATTGAACTGAATTTAAATAATGTAAGGACAGAATTTGAATAATTTAAGGACATTATACACATAATTTGTACTTAAAAGTTTATCAAACAAAATATAATTGCCATAAATAATAATCCTACATGCTTTCACACACTAACAGTTTTGTATTAACAAAATATTAGGAGTCCGTGTTCGAAAGGAAAAAAAAAAAAAAAGGAAAGGAAAGATTATATAGTTTTTTGTATTCTCGTCATAATCACATCAAATAAGAATTGTTGAGTTTACGAGCTATTCGAATACACTTACAATGACACTGGAGAATTAAGAAAAAAACTAACAAGTGCAAATTCTTGAGGATCAAGATCCTCTGCTCTTCAAAACGAAGAGAATAGGATTTATGTTCACATAATTCACCATTTCACGTTAATATGGTCATTGACTCTCTAATGAATGGTGAGGAGGCGAACATAATGCTCTTCTTTTAAAAATGAATAGGAGATGATCTTGAACCAATTCTGGGGAAGCAAGATGCAAATAAACGCTACGTAACCAACCTGCACGAAAAGCTCGAGGTCTTTGCCAATGTGTACGAGATTGAGATTGCGGTCAAAATGGAAGACGTGGACGCGGCTGCCAGAGCTACCGGCGTCAAAGACAACGGCATAGGAGCTAGAGCTTCTGTGTTCGGGTGATACCTTGCGGTGCGTGAGGGCGTAGTCTTCAATGGACTCGTTGGAGGAGGTAGAAGGCATCACGTACAGCACGAGCGAGACGAGAACCAGAGGAACCGCCACCACCATCACCGCCCCACGGAGCTGGTAGATCTTGTCGGAGAACGACTCGTGTGACTGGCACCCGAAGCGCTTCAGCATTCTTCGGGATTCTAATTCCGTCTCGGCAGATGACGGTGACGATGTTGGGGTCTGGCAATCGAGTTCGGCGGAGGACGGCGAACGGTGGCGGATATGGCCGCTGCCTCAAACGGCGGCGGATGAGGCGGAGGGGGCTGTGGAGGGAGGCTTCAAATGCTCGTGCTCCTGAAGCGACTCCAGCTCTGTGTGCGTAGGGGGATTTGAACGGCAATGCGTGTCGAATTGATGAAGGGGAGCTCTCGATAAACGACGTCGTGTTGGCAGCGAGAATTTTATGTGATGCGAGTGCGTTTAGCTCTGTGAGGGTGAGGAAGGAGATGAATGTGGTGGTGATGATTGTTGGCACTGCCACTGTCACTTTGCAGTGCACTTTCTTTTGTTTCGATGGGCCTGTGATTCATGAATGTATTATCCCTTCTCAAAATTAGTCATATTTGTAATAAATAAATATACAAAGTTTAGAAGGAGTCCTATTAATTTTAAGGGTTAATTAAGTTTTTTGTTCTTGTAATTTAAAAAAGTTTGATTTTAGTTCCTTTATGAGAATTTTAGTCTCTATAAGATTTGGTAGGTTAATTTTGGTCCTTGTTAACGTTTGGGAACTGACAATGATGACGTGTCAGTTAGCTCCGCAGACGTGGCGTGCCATGTGACATAACCCGGTTCACTTCCAATGGCCCATAAACCCGGTTCAAACCGTGACCCGACCCGTTTTTTTTTTAAAAAAAATTAAATTCCTAAATCCCCAAATCCCCAAATCCTCAAATCTTACTTCCATGCTCCCTCCTCCTCTCCACCCCAAACACAACTCCCCCTCTCCGTCTCCGTCGCCTGCCCCGTCGCCGTCGTCCCCGACAGATCGCCGGCGCCGTCGCCGTCACGGGTCTTCCCTCTCCTCTCCTCTCCTTCGTCCGGCGTGCTCCATCTCTCGTTCCTCTCCATGCTCGTCTGCCCTTGGAGTCATAAAACCAAACTTTTCCAAATTACAGGGACTAAAACCAAACTTTCCCAAATTACAGGGACTAATCCTCGTCTTCCCTTGGAGTCATAAACGAGTGGGGTGAGAACCTTTCGTCCTCAGTGGGATACCTTTAGCGTAGGGGAATTTCTCATTACCTCGGTTATGATCTAGGCCACTCAGGAGGTCTCTAAGTGTTCATCATACTAGATTCCTACTGATTATTGTCATCCGTCCTAATCCTGAGTAACTTTATCTATTTTACTAGGTGATTGGGGATTTCTAATCTTTGTGTTACTGTTAAGTACTATATTTTAGTATTTTTACAAATTAAATAATAACCTTTTTGCTTTAAATTTCATATATTATCAAGGCAATTTCCCCATGTTTTTGTAACAAACTCATAAAAGGAAAAAATGGATACAATAGATTAAAATGATGAATTTTACAGATTAAAAATCCCATAAGAGAAAGGGGCAAGGAAAAAATGGAAAAACAAGACAAAAACAAAGCAAAAGGAGAAGCAGAAGAGCAGACCGCTCAGCAGGGCTCTAGACCGCTTAGCGAGGTTCCAAACCGCTGAGCGAGGCTCTAGTCCGCTCAGCGAGCCTATAATTCAAAGTAAAGTAACTTAAGGACCGAGCAACCTCTGCAAGCCACCCTGCAACCTCTGCAAGCCACCCTACAACCTCTGCAGCCACCCTGACACCGCTCAGCGGGAGACAGGATAATGTCAGAGCAGAGTCACCTTTCAGAGGATAAAATCTTCACCCTGAAGAAAGCTGTGCCACTCAGCGGAGCCCTGAGGCCGCTGAACGACCCTCGAGGAACCAGCCTATAAATAGAGGCCAAGGCTCAGCACTTTTCCATCACTTCCCCCTCCTTCACAGAAGCTCTTCCCACTAAAATTCTCTGTAGTTCTTAGGGTTTTAAAGCATTTGTTTAAGCAACAAAGAGGAGGCTAGGCTAGGGGCCAAGAGAGATCAAGAAGCACGGCGGTCCTTGTCATGATGGTGTGAGAACGTGTCATGGTAAATCACCTTGCCTTTGTGATTCCCTCTTGTAAGATGATTTTATAATCCTCTTGTTGTTGGGATTTTGGTAAATGCTATAGCCTAATTGTATTCATGTTCCTGTTGCATGAATGAATATATTTGTTCCTTTGATTTACATGAATTGATTTGCACTTAATGCTAGCTATAGTTCAACTATTTAAATGTTGTTTTGTAACTTAATATTTGTGAGTGAAAGCTATATTGTTAAGTGGAAACCAAATCAATGTTTAAATTAGTTAATTAACGCTTGAACCTAAACCTAATTGTTGCGAGTGAAAACTGCCTCATTAAGGTTGGACTTTAATCATTTCATCTAATAAACCTATTTGCTAGAAATAGAATTAAGATTATTAGTCGTTTTAATATCTGAAATAACGTTGGATTACTTTGTTAATTTGTGCAAGAAATTGACAGACTAATAAAAAAACCCTAATCATCTTATCATGCTTGAAAAATGTGTTTAAGATAAGAAATGATGGCGAGTAATCAAGGGAAGAATAATTCACGTGCATTCAGTTATGAATACAAGAAACCATACATTAATCAAAACCCAACAAGCTCCCTAATCTACCTCTACTTTGTTGTCATTTTATCTTGTATTTATTTTCTTTTCCTGTCTGTAATTTAAAATCAAATTCCAATCCATATACTCTATTGTTTAATTAACAAATTCAAGAATGACGTTTACCAACTCCCTGTAGATACGACTATACCCGACTATACTGCAATTGAATCCCTTGAGGATTTGAAAGCTGTAAAGGAGGATATATAAAACGACGAGAGTTTAAAATTAAGCTTTCAACAGTTACCTAGGAATTTATGCTTATTACTTTATTCGCTGGAGTACCATAGTTTTCCACTTACATATGCGCGTAGTCAATTACTTCCGTTCAGGCCGTCTCGAGAGTCTTCTTGACGGTGTTTTCGTGTTATACATACTTACATGCATACATATATACATACATCACATATCTTATGCATGAGGGAATCTGGGATTCTTTTACGTGCCTAACGGCTGCATCCTTCTTGTTACATAAAGTCCGCCTCCTTTGTAGCTGTGGTTGTTCAGCTACAACCTGCTTCTGTTTCCGTATCGTTGACGACCAGGTAGCGCTATAACCTGCGTAGTAGCTAACCACGACATAAATCATCGATCAACGGTAGGGAATAACCATCCACCTTGTGGGATGGCGAGGGGTCTGCCCTATCGACACGACCAGGAGTGGACTTGTGCTTTCTAATTTTAAATAACATTAGCAATTTCCCCTTCTTTATCTTGGAGCTTAAAGGTACCAGAATTCTCCTCCTTCAATTTGTAAGACAGAAATTTTTCAATCCATTTTCTAATTTAGCTATAGTCTTCTTCACCCAACTTTGCTACATCAAATAGTTCTTCCTAAAATAAAACTATAGAAAGATACATATTTTGAATAACACCCGAGTTTACTTTGGTATGCCATCAAACTTCTTTGCATTCAATGACCATAGGTCCTGGCTCTCTTATCTCCATAAACACTACAATGCCACCCTCCATTGCACTATTCTATGGTGGGAATGGCAGAATAGGAATGCAAAAGTTATGGGATCTAAGGTGTTGCATCCTAGGTATTTGGATAGTTGTATTACTACTGAATTACATGTTTGGCATTTGCTAATGACACTTTTGTTGCCCCCAAAGATGTTCATATGGTTAAATGGGATTGGCCTCCTGTTAGTTTTGTGAAGTTGAACATTGATAATAGCTCGATGGGCAATTTGGGTGCCGTTGGTGTTGGTGGGTTGTTATGTAACAATGTTGGCCACAACTAGGTGGTTTTCAAGGCCATATTGACATCAAAGGGAATTTAATGGTAGGGCTTCTTGCTCTTTGGCATGGCATTGCTCTTTAGCATGACATTCGCATTGCTTGGGATCAAGGGTTTAGAAAATGATCATTTGTGAGACTAACTCTCTTGAAACATTGCAGGCACAAATTCCAACGTGGACCATTTTCATGTTTCATGGTTTGATAGCTAACATCAAAGATCAGGTGCATTGGGATTGGGAAGTGGCCATTGTTCATGTTTTGAGGGAAGCCAACTATTGTGCTGATTTTTTTGGCAAAAGAAGGAGCTTTTGGGCATTAGTCTTTTTGGAGGATCCTCTGTCGGTCTCCATCCTCTTCTTAGGACTAACTACATGGGAACAATTCATGTGTGGCAGTAACCTTTTGTTTTATTTTAAGATGAATAAAAAATAAACAATAAACTTATTTTCGATCCCGTCGCAACCACTAATATCTGAGCTCTATTATCAAGAATTTAACTATTAAGTTCAGAATGATCTGATCAAAATCCCTAAAGGAATTATGGTCTCCTAGCAATAATTTTAAACATAAAATCTTCTTTGTCTCAAAAAAATATAAGTGACATTAGTTTGAAGAAGGTGAACATAAATTTAGGGTCCCTTAATTATAGAAGGGAACCCCAATTTCACCCTTTAAAAAAATTTGATATCGATTTCATTTATCTATCATAGAAGATTAAATTTTTGTAAAATTTAAGTTATTTATTAAAAATTATTCCATTAAAAGATGAAGGCTAGCTATAAGAATGAACAAGTGGTTATAGGAAGAGGGAAGTTTTGTCCCAGGAAAATGATTCTTGATGCATTGCCATGCCACTTAATAGCTGCAGAAGAACCAAATCTACTGCGATTCTTCAGGCTTTCTTTTGTTTTACTACTGGTGGTGGAAACACTATACGGAATAGCCAGGCAGCCAATATTGCACCAACGAAGGGGCAAATCCAGTAAACATAGAGTTGGTCCCAAGTGTTGTGCCAGTCGTCTAAGTATGCCCAACCATAAGCCTGCAAAAGTAAAAAAGGCACTTTTTAGGAAAACTATAAAAGTCCATGCTATTCCAAATAACAATTAACATGAAAATACAACAAAAATCTCAATGTCATAATATAGTTTTGCAGGCAATAGGATTTATTAGGACACCAAAATGGTAGGAACTATGTGCACAATCTTCCAAAAAAAAGAATGCACACCACACCATATAATAGTACTTCCATCCTCCACTTTTTGTTGTGGCATTTTAAATAAAAATTCGTTTAAGATTAATTGTAATTTGATTAGATTAAAGAAACATTAAATGCATTTTTTATAATTATACCCATAACACTTAATAATTATAGTATTTATTGCTTAAGATTAATTTTATCTATACACTTCATATTTTTTTTTATCTTAGTGTCAATTAAATGATTTCTTAAACTATGTGTTTTTGTCAAAAATGACAATAAAAATTGGACGGAGGAAGTAGCACAGCACAATAAGGTAGGATATAATATTCTCACATTTAAGGGAAAGTGCTAAAGGTTAAATTCTAGAGATTCCAAAGTTACTGAAAATTAAGGATTGATGATATAAAGTTTCAAACTTAGGTACACATCCGATACTACCAAAAAATGCATTAAAGACAAGAGAATTCAGGCCATCTTCACATGTAGCATACGAAGGCCAATGCAAGTAACACACGACTCAGACAAGAAAAATCAACGAAAAAATTTGGCTAATAATGCAACAAAATTAATCACTCACAATGGCAGGATTCATGGCTGGCCCCGTGTAAGCTGCACCGGGAATTAGTAAAGCCACAATTGACATTGACATTAACCAAGTCTTCATCAATTCACTACGAGGACCCCTAACAATGATGAAGAGAACAACAAAAGTGATTATAAATGTCAGCAACCCTTCTGCAATAGCCCCCGTGTGCAAATCAACCTTCAAAGCCGGCCCACCAATCATATGCCTGTATTTTAGTGGCATAACCTCCATAATTGCCACGGCACCACCCACTGCACCTAACGCCTATCCAACATAATTAATTCACTTTGATCTATCAATGTTCTTTTTTTTTCTTTTTGTTTTTTCAAATTCAAGGGAAATACACCCAGTCACGAACACAGTCAATTCGTAAATAAGAGAGTATAAGCAATTAGGGTGATGATAATAAGGAAGAAAAAAAATGCAATTCACTACCTTGAAGGTCAATTTGCTGCACCTTCTTAAAACTCGCACATAACATATACTTCAAGGTGTAAATTGCATTCTTTTATTCCCTTGATAATAATGATGAAAGCGATACAGGGGACCAAATTTTGATTTTATAACATAACAAATAAATAAACAAAAAAAAAAGGACCGATTTGGTCATGTAACGGCAAACCGTAACTAACAACCTGAGCAGGGAAACGGAGAGCCATTGAGAAAAGGGTGTCTGATCCAAGACCAGCCGCATAGAACGAAGCATTGCCCGTGGGGTTGAAGCTTGCACCTCCCATGGCATTGGCAATGATGGTGAAAATGAATATGAAGACGAAGATGAGTAAAGTGGTGACCATAATGGAAGGGTAATCAAGACCGTTGTAGGATAAGTGACGAAGATCAAGCACTTTGGTTATAGAACTGGTCATCAAACCGAACGTGGATGACAAGAAGACCCACCCAAAAGTGAGGATCGCGTCTCCAATGGCTAACTTTATTGCACTAACCATCTTTTTCTTTCTATATCTCTTCCCTGCCTTAATTCTTCCCTTTTTGGATCTCGACAACAAAGCAGCAACAAAACTAAGCTTCGTTTGTTTTTCTTTTTTATTTCTATTTTTTATATTTGTGTTTTATTTTTATTCTTCTTCCTTTTGTTTTTGTTTTGAAACAAGAGGGGGGAGAGGGGAGAGTAAGCACATTTACGTTGATATGAAAAGCTAAAGCATGGGTAACAATATTGTGCAATTGGGTCACAAAAATGTGCCGAGATAATCTCACTAGATGCTATTTTTCAGTTCCATAGGTTGTTTATGGAAAAACTATTCAAACAAAAGCAAAAAACGCTTTAATTGCCTCGTTTGTTTTTCACCAGTCTACTGGTAGTGGAAAATCAATTACTTTTTTTATCTTACTTTACTTTTTGTTATTGGACAACAAAATTACTTACTCGATACAAATTAATGGAATAAATTCATAAATAATTAATGTATGGTTCTAGACTCTAATTGACCCTGTCGTGTCTCAGACCAATTTGGTCTCTATATGATAACCATTAATTTTAAAATAGATGGTTGAGATTTTGGGTGAAAAATTATGCTTTTGACTCACAAAGACATGATAATTAAAATTTTGAATTTGTAATGAGGCCATTGAATCTTATTTTTACCCGTTACTGACAGTAAGCTTTACAGGTAAGCTTTTTATAATATTTGATTACGTGATTGTTAATCTCAAATTAAATTTTCCAGATTCCCGGAGAACCCGAAACCACCACCACCTACTTGCCTGCATTTGACAAATCTAGAAATTTCACAAAAATGGAGTTTAGAGACTAGAACCCAGAAAAATGAAACTTCAGCAAATTATCTGGAAGAACTCATTATCAACAACATGAGAGAAAATGCAGGTGACCTTCATCACCCACAATGAGAGAAAAGAATGAGAGAAACTTAGAAACCCATAAACCCAAAAATAATATACCCAAAAATAGAATAACCCTAGAAAAATAATACGACAGGCCTTTAGGAGGACCCATTACTGATGCCAAAAACTTTTCTTTCACTTAGCATTGCCTATCAACAAAGTTCAATGTTCAATTATTAAAATATTTGTAATAACAATTTGTGGGGAACTCAGATCCACAAACAAAGTTAGACAACTAAATTCAAATGATACATATCTAACAAGCTTCTCGCACCTCTGATTTTACTCAGTTGCTACTTCGAAAACCTCCTTTGCACACTTAGCTAAGGTTTCATGGATTGATGCACGCCCATCATATCCTTAAACAAATCTGACCAACCTCACCCCAAATGCATCATGTCACTTACACCCAAAACCTAGAAAAATCAAAACCAAAACCATAAACTCAGATCTATGATTTTTGGAGAATGCTCCCGAAACTAAAAGGGAAGTTTCTTGTTTTCCTCCCTAAACTCATACCGTCGCGATGACGTTTGAGTGCAAGAGGTGTACAAACAAAATTATGACTTTACATGACTTCTTTATTGTCTATTTATATAGTTATTGGGCCTTCTACATGTTTTTCAAGTGCCTTTAGCGGTTGCAAATGCTGATTTGGTGTCTTCAACCACAAATAACTTCCTTTTGCTCCAGATCTTCAAGTAACTCCTTCTGGCTCCAAGTAACTGCTTTAGCTTCGACTGCTTGTTCTTGCAGAAGATTTCTTATTCTGTATGAGTTGACGAAAACCTTCTTCTCCCTGATTTGTAGTATTTCTTGACTTGGTAAAATTTGGTGTAACAAGTATATAAAAATTAAACCCCGTGAAAAAATAGAGAAAAATATTGTGTAATAATAATTTCACTTAAAAAAAGATTTTAGGTTGTCTACTAGGTATGCAAGACTTTGCACCCTCGTTGATCTCACTTTAAAAAAATGAATGTATTCTACTAAAAATAATAATGAGTAATTAAAGAATGGTATGTATGTATATATAGGGTAAAATCTTCTTCATCTATTTTCATCCAATCGTACCAAATCTTTTCTTATTTAAAATTTAAATTCTGCTAAATTATTTTGCATGACTCCACTAAAATTATCTCTCGAGTCTAACATTTAAAAATGCATCCAAAAAAAATTGTATACAAAATAATATCAACAAATCTAAACTAATTTTTGTTCTTAGGTAGAATAAATAGGTATTAAACTAGTAATATTTAATTTTTGGTTACAATGAAACTAGTAGTATAAATAGGTAGAATATATTATTATTAAGATTTTGTTAACAAGTAAATCACTTGTTAAGAGAGTATAAATAATAATTTTATATGAAAAAATGAAATATTAATTGGCAAGATGGTAAGAGATGAGGAATATTAGTGCAATGAGGATAAAAATAAAAATGCATTTAATCATAACTTTAAAACGTATTTAACCACACTTTAAAAGTGTAATTAAATATAACAAAAATGTTACTTGTATACTCAATTTTATACACTCATATATACACTATTAATAATACACTAACTTTATTCTTGTGAGTGTACAAACATTACAAACTTATAGATGATATTCTCAATTATACTTAATTAAATGTATAAATATTACAGACATTAAAACACAAATTTTATATATATAAATATAAAATGTATGTATAGTGTATATTTTTTAATATACGAGACTCTTAAATATAAATAGATTATCATCCTCTTTTTGGTGCATCACAAAAATAAAGCAAAATCATTTATTATTGATATCCTGTAAATAAAATTGTGGCTCGACAAAGCCGGTAGTCACCTACCTCCAAACACAGCTAGCCATCAATGATGAAACTGTTCGACGCACACTGTCATCTGCAAGACCCAAGAATCTTAAGCAAGGCACCCCAACTCATAAGAGCTGCCCAAGACACAGGGGTCGTTCACTTCGCCGTGAATGGAGTCTCCGAACAAGATTGGCACTTGGTTAAGCAGATGGCCGAGTCCTACCCTTCTGTCATCCCTTGCTTTGGCCTCCACCCCTGGTCATTCTTTATTTTAGTTTATTTTTTTTTTCATTTTTGCTTTAAATTGCAGTTGTGTTATCATTATTATTATTATAATAAAAGTTTGTAATAATTATAGACCAATACTGTTGATGATGCCGCAATTGCAATTTTAGAGAACTGTTGAAATTGCAGTTGTGGATGCGAATTCAAAAGCTTTGCTGAAATGGGCCTTGTCTAATCATGGATGACAGGTTTGTTGCAGAGAGAAGTCCCAATTGGTTCAAGACGTTGAAAGAATATTTTGAT
The DNA here is from genome assembly GCA_003254905.1 of Nissolia schottii. NCBI lineage: Eukaryota > Viridiplantae > Streptophyta > Magnoliopsida > Fabales > Fabaceae > Nissolia > Nissolia schottii. The sequence goes on from QANU01032953.1 coordinate 46,733, forward strand.
TCTACACCCTCTGCTGCCGTTGGAGAGGTATTCGTATTGGTTATCTACTCATTTATTTGTTTGTTGTGAATTGTTTAGAGTTCTGTATGTAGTTGCAGGCACTGCTTTGTTATTTTGCTGCGGGGTTGCATGAAAAATGTTATTTTGCTATTATATTTGTATTGATTATGTATACCTTCATACCACAAGATGCATGAAAATTCACAAAACCTGGATTCTTTATGCCTTTGAATTTGAAAGTACTGAAAGGATGATTTTTTTTTATATATTTTTTTAATTCAAGCAGTCTATATGGTACCAAGTCACTGGGCTTTGTTTTTCTGGAAGAGAATGAGTCATATTTTTCATTTTTAAGCGAAGTCTAGAGATTTAGAATTGTTCTCATTTCTTGTGCATAAACTGCATATTGAAGCAGGTAGCAAAGTTCATGTCTGATGGCTTCGATGATTTTCATGCAGATATGGATATCAATATTGTCATTTTTGAATAAATTTATTGTTGAAATGCTTTTTCTCTTTTTATCATGCATCAGTTTTAAGTAGTACTCTGTTATTTAATATTTGGTTCTTTTAAGATTAGATGTGATTGAGGTTTCTTTCTTTTACTCAGATTGGTGTGGACAGAGGATCACACGGAAGGAAGACTGATTTTTCTGAGCAGGTTCTATCTCCCTAGTTTTAATTTTGTTTATTTATTTATTTATTTTCACTGTCGATGGTTTTCAAACTCTAATCACTTCTCCTTGATCAATATTGCGAAACTCCTATTTATCTTTCTACTGCTTATATTATATACGTACACGTGCTTGTAATCACTGTGATAGATAGTGGTTGATAAGCCATCCATGCCGTATGGAAGTTGTATAAAAAGCTATATCCTAAGATTCAAATGTACGAGGGGGTGGAGGGGTTGGGGTGGGGGACCAAATATCTCTGTTATTGATGCTACCATACCTTAAGAATGTTGACCAGGCTGCTATATTGACCAATATTGAGTGTTAAAACTGATGGATCAGAAGAGATTGGTTACTTGACAATGAAGTAGTACTTGAATATTACTTTTGGTTGAATATTGCTTTTGCTTGATGTTTTCGGTGTGCTGTATTTGTGATCAATTTTGTTTTACAGAATTTGATTAAGTTGAGTTGTTGCTTATGAATGTAGTTGTTTTGTTTGACAAGATCAAATTTCTTAGTTTCTTCCATGTCATAAAGATTTGACAAAGTTGTACGTTGACTATTGACGGCCTAACACTCTTTTTTCCCGGCTTTGGATCAACCACCTAAAGATTTGCAATGAAGCACAAATAGGCCAAGTTTGAGAGTTTGAGGTAAAGGAAATTTTGTAAAGAATGGGAAATAGCTTGGTTCATTTTTTTTTTGCAGATGATATAATCCTAATAGGATAATCGAGGGAGTAAATAAATGGGAAGTTAGAACTGTGGTGACAAGCTTTGGAAGCACATAGTTTTCGTATAGTAGAAGTAAGATGCCATATGGAATGTAAGTTAAGCAAGAGATCCACAAACTTTAGGATATAGGTGAAAATTGAGGATGATATCATACCACAAGTCACAAGGGTTAAGTATCTTAGATCCATCATCTAAAATGAGTGGGAAATAGAGGGAGATGTAAACTATAGGATTCAAGTTTAGTGAGTGAAATGAAGGATTGCTTTAAGTGTTATTTGTGTTAAAAAAATATAGCACACAAGCTTAAAGGAAGTTTTTTTTGCTCAACTATAAAATTGACGATGGTGTATGGTTCTAAATGTTTGGTGGTAAAAAGCCAACAAGAAAATAAAGTTAACGTTGCAGAGATAAGGATTTTGTGTTGTAAGAGTCGACACTAGGCAAGATAAAATGATGAAAGAAAACATTAGAGAAACTTGGGTAGCACCTGTTATAGAAAAAATGATAGAATCTTGCCTTAGATGGTTTGAAAATGTGTGGAGAAGGCCTATGGAAGTTCTAGTAAGAAGAGTCTGTCATGTGGAGGGTAGTCTAGTAGTTAAAGGGAGAGAGACCTAGATAAACTATAGGTCCATGTAGCAGACCCACCTCGTGGGACAAAGATAGGTTGGTGTTGTTTTTGTCAGTAGGATTGATTGGCAAGATCAGTGCTGATTTAAATCAGTAGACTCATAGCATTGCTGGAACTTTAAAGCCAACAAAGTCTATGCAATCATGTATAGCTGTAATATGTAAATACATTATTCTCTCTTTAATTAGGATAGTTTAGTTGTAGCAATTTAGCTAATTTTTAGGGATTTAAATCAACTTGTATCAAACAATATTTATATGACAATTCTCCAACAAGGAGGACACAATTTTTACTCCACAATTTTCTAAGTTTGACGTGGTATAAGACTAACCTACGATCCTATCCTAGCCTACCCAGAAGTTTCACTTCTCTTGTCCATTTGTCTCAACTTCATTCCAGTTCAAACTAAGTTCTTTTTCTTTTTTTTTTTCCTAATTCTTTCCTAGTCCAGAATTGGTTCTTTGTGACCAATATATCTCGGCCTCATGTCTAGCGAAAAGTATGATGTCATTTTGGTTCTTCTTAACAGAAAGAACTACTTAGCTTGGGCATTCCAATTCCAGATATTTCTCATCAACAGAGACCGTGTACCCTTTTTGGATGCATGTCTCAATGATTTGTTTCGTGAAGAATGACTCCTCACACAAACAACCATGGAACAAGAAAGATCCACCTCTGTTCCAGTGGTGTATGCAGCACAAGGCAAGCCAAAGGGATGGGACATGAGTACAATCCAATGTTTTTGTTGCAAAAGACTTGGACATTAACATTTTGACAGGTTTGGAAATTATTGCTTATTGCCGAGACTGAAGATTTTTCTTTGAAGAGGCCACCTTCTATGCATTAATTGCTGCTACCATTTGTGTGTGTCTGTCTGACTAATTGGTTATTGGTTATTGCTGAGAGAGTGAAGGTTTTTCTTTGAAGCTTTAAGTTTAATGTGAAACGCATTTGCTCATAATGCATTATTGACAGAAGATGACCCTTCCTCGTTGAAGAGTATGAGCTAGTTTGTTGGTTGCTAATACATTAAGACATCTGTGTAGGTTGAAGTATTGAGGCAGCAGCTTGAACTTGCGAAAGTGTTAAACAAGCCAGCATCTGTACACTGTGTTCAAGCTTTTGGTGAACTTCTTGAACTAATGAGGTATGAATATCTGATCTGTCCTCTCTTCTTTTGGCCGTTACTTAAAAAGATTGTTTCAGAATAACGAGGGGGATATGTCAAACATATTTTACTGTAGGATGTAGTATTTATTGTACTGATGGTGGTGACAATCTGTTTCTTGTGGCAACCCTGATCTATACACTTTCTCTTGGAATCTCTTAGTTAAACTTCCCACAGAAAATTTCTCAAGAACTACAATGGAGTAAAGTAAACCAAAGTGTAACATACTAAAAAGAATGATATCACGCCAAGCCATGTGAAGTGAGAGTTTCAAGTTATATTAGAAGATAAAAGCACTAGGTTTTTAAGCATTGGTTTTTGTTGAGAATCTTGAGACTCTGTTCTAATTTACTCGTGTGATTATGTTTAGATTTACTAGGATCATATGAATATTTATGTATATTAATTAGGATATCTGATTTCCATTTTTCTCAATTGTAATTACATCATTGTCAGTATATATATTCAGGGGTTGAGGAACTTTATTCCTTATGCAATTCACCACAATATGTCTTCCGCTAGTGTTCAACCACTTGTGAATTAATATCGGTTAAATAGTTACTTCAAGAATTGAAGTTTGGGAAAGTTGCCTAGATGACGTTATATTTTGACAACCAAGCAGCACTTCATATTGCTTCCAATCCAATGTTTCACAACATAACTAAACACATAGACTTTGATTGCCACTTCATCAGAGAGAAAGTTCTATTTATGGAGATTGTCATTCAATTTGTCAACTCAAGTGATCAATTTGTAGATATTTTCACTAAATTTCTCATATGTCCTCGAAATGATTATATTTGTAGCAAACTAGATGCATGTGATTTGTACGTGCCAGCTTGAGGGGGAGTGTTGAGAATCTTGAGATTCTATTCTAATTTACTCGTGTGATTATGTTCAAATTTACTTGGATCATGTGAATATTTATGTAAATCAATTAGAATATCTTATTTCCTTTTTTTTTCAATTGTAATTACATCATTGTCAATATATATATTCAGGGCCGAGGAACTTTATTCCTTATGCAATTCACCACAATATGTCTTCCTCTATGTTCAATAGTTTTAATGAATTATTTCAAGTACAATAGGTCCATCCTGAGTCCAATAAGTACATTTCAAGTTCAATGCCAATATTCATGGTCCATAGGTTCGTCAAGGCTTGAGGTCATTTACAAGTCCTAGAACACCAAAAATTGGGCCTTTCTACCAACTAGTTTCTGAATGTCTTGGTCTTATTGCTTTGCTCCCATCTTTCTTGGTCAAATGTTATCCTTTGGACATTATTCAAATGTGCAAATTCCAAGTTCAATGCTGCCAAAACAGTCTTCATTCTCATTTCATCCCATTTTCAGCCAACATAGGTACCAGGTATCCACAAGTCATCGTAAATGCATATAAGCTTTAATCATCCAGTGAACCTGTATGATACAATTCAAAATTATTGTTATGGATTGGGTCCATTTCGAAAATATGTTCAATGGGATCATACGTTAGATGAATTAGTCAATACCCTAAGTTCACTAAGCATGTTAGAACTTGGAAGCCTCTTGCTAAACTTACATTCCATATATTTTGTCTTCTACTATTACGAAAATCATGTGCTTCCCAGGCTTGTCTCCATAGTTCTAGCTTTCCATTAATTCTTCTCTCAGTTCTCCTATTAGAACTTCTACAAACAGCATGCATTGTGGCATTGGATCTTGAATTTGTGTAGTAAGAACATCGAATACTAGGGTTAAAAGACGGGGATCATGGAGGAGTGTGAATGAAATTCAAATCTTGGATTTATTTCATTTGAGGTTTAGAGTTTAGACAACTTTAAAGATCATACAGAAAGAGTCTTGTTGCAAAATTACAAAACATTTTGACGCATGACACGGATTTCCTTTCCCATGAATTCTCAATGTCCGGAAGGTGCCTCCACTTGACTAGAAATTCTTGTTGACCACGTGGGTTGGCCCTAGATGCCAAGATCTCCTCCGGTTGCCCTTGCAATTCCCATTCAGTTGTGAGACAACTTGGCAAGGGGCCGACTTGTGATGGAAGGTGAGATACATTTCTTCATCAGTGACACAAGTAATTTTGGGTGAATAAGGTAACCATCCGGGACACAAGTAATATTGGGCGAATAAGGTAACCTTCCGAGGAAACACTACATAGCTGGTCCCAAGCCCGGGAAAAGAGGAGGGATGTGTTAGGCCGTCGACAGCCAACGTAAAACTTTGTCGAATCTTCATGACATGGATCGACAATTACATAGTGCTAAGGCTAGGTCGTTGCCTGAAAGCAACGCGATGCATTGCTCGCGTGTAGTGTCAAAAGAGCAAGAGCCACTGTATCGGTGCCTGGATGCAGTGAAAAATATGTAAGGGTTACCACATTTTCGTGAACGGGTGCGGGTAAATAAGTTAGTTCACATGAATTTAGGTAGGATATGCTTTGGTACATGGAATGTAGGCACACTCACTAGTAAATCAATGGAAATAATAGACACCATGATTAAGTGAATGATAAATTTTATGTGCCTAAAAGAAGCTAAGTGGGTAGGAGTGAAAGCTAAGGAGTTAGATACTTCTGGGTTTAAGCTTTGGTACGTTGGGAAGGCAAAATCTAGAAATGGGATAGGAATAATTGTAGATAAGGTTTGGAAAAATGATGTGGCAGATGTTAAAAGAATAGGTGACAGATCATAGCATTAAAATTTGTAGTTGAGGGAGATACATTTAATGTCATTAGTGCCTAGGCACCACAAGTAGGATTAGAGGAGCACCACAAAATACGTTTTTGGGAGGATTTAGAATGCCTAGTTTAGTGGCATACCTTTAGAAGAAAAGATTTTATTAGGAGGGGATCTAAATGGCCATGTGGGGAGGGAAGCTAGTGGATATGAGGGGTTGCATGGGGGATATGGAATAGGAGTAGCAAATGCAGAGGGTAGGGCCATACTAGATTTTTCGTTAACTTTCGATTTTACAATATGGAACTCATGTTTTAGGAAACGGGACGAACATCTTATTACTTATAAGAGTGGACGAACTTGTTCACAGATTGATTTCTTACTAATAAGAAAATCGGATAGAAAACTTCGCACAACTGCAAAGTAATACTTGGTGAAAGTCTAATTACTCAGCATAGGGTCTTAGTGATGGATCTACGTGTTTTGAAGCATGTGAAGAGAAACAACCAGGAGAGGATCCCAAGGATTAAGTGGTGGCAATTGAAGGGCAAAAAACAAAACATTTTCCAAAGAAGGGTGATGGAAGAAGTGAGTTGGTAGACACAATGGAAGGCAAATGAGTTACGGGAATGTGAGGAGAAGACCATTAGAAGCCCCAGTAAGGAGAATAGATCAAGTGATGGGTAACTCAATCGGTAGAGGTAGGGGGAGACCTAGAAAAACTATAGATGAAACTATTAGAAGAGATTTAGAAGTTAATAATTTGCATGAAAACATGGCCCTTGATGGGGCACTATGGCGTCTCTTGATTCATGTCGCCGACTCCATGTAGTGGAATAAGGCTCTGTTATTGTTGTTATTGTAAGGTAACCTTACGGGAGTTTTACCTTGTAAGTTGTGGTTCCAATTTTTAGGAACCTCAAATGGACCATAGCAACAAGCTGTGTTGTCAAAAGCGCGCTTCAACTCGTAAGAGTGTATGCTTTTGCTTGTATGAGTAGATTTACCGATCCCTTCCCATGTAGGATCGCAATTTGCTGCTGCTGCTGCTGCTGCTCCATGACGTCATCTCCACTGCATCCGTTGCTGCATGACGTCATCTCCGTTGCTGCGCGACGTCCTCTCTGCCGCTGCTCGGCGGTGAGAACTCAATGACTCGTGCCCGTGTTAAGTTCTAGAGCTTCCCGAACTCGACAACGGCTTTTCTCATGAAGGGGAAGGAAGGAGAGAAAGGATTAAGCAGTGAGAATCAGAGTAGTTGAGTGATCTCTAGTGAGGGAGAGCGATGAGGGCTGCTAGGGTAGGGGAGAGAGTACTGATGTTACAATAGGGAAAGGGCATCAAATTGCATTTAAATACATGTTTGGCAAACTTGGCCGTGACCTGACAGCGCTGCAGTGCGCCAGGGGTGCTCAAGTGCGCTTCAGTATTGAGTCAGCTGGTGCACTCTAGCACGTGTCAGCGCCTCCTCTGGTGCCAGTTTTTGTTCCAAAGGCCTCCCTAACCTTCCCTAGATCTTATCCAACCCTTCCCTAGCCTATAGTTGATCTTTTTATGGGTACTCAGCCTCGGAGTATTACAGCTGCCTGATGTCACCTCCGCTGCTGCCGCTGCTGCGCCATGTTGCCTACACTGTTGCTGCTGCTGTGTGGCGTCACCTCCGCTGCTGCACAGTGTTATCTCTATTGCTGCCGCTACAGTGACATTATCTTCGCTCCTGCCACTGCTAGGTGACGTCATCCCCGCTGCTGCTATGCGACATCGTCTTCGCTGCTGCTGTGTGATGTCAACTCCACTGCTGCCGCTGCTACGCGACATTGTCTCCACTGCTGCATGAGTGGTGCAACCTCGTTTCCATAGTTTTAGCTAAAGGTCTGCTTGTACCATTTTGCCACAAGTTGAGTCTTGAGATGATCAACTTAATCAAGACCGAACTTGATTGTATAAATCCACTTGTAGTCTTCATGTGCTCTGGTGTTCACATTTTTTATCAATCATAACTTGTATCATCCTAGGATGGGATAAAGAATTACTTAAGATTCAGAAAGTTGAAGTTAGAGTAAAAGATAATGGGAACCAAGTTCCTTACAAGAAAAACCGTCTCCAGTCTAAGTTCAGTTGGGAAATACAGGAAATGGGACAAAAATAACAAGGGAAATTTTGCAAAAGCACAGAATATCCAACCCAGAACCGAAGCCAAAAACCTTACTCAGTCATTGACCAGATTCTTCTCACCCGTTCCCTTTGCATTTATATCTCCTCAGCTGGAGATGCGCTGAACACCTACATATCTCCTCAGACCTCTCCAGGTTGTTAGCAATATCTTTTTTTTTTCTTTTCTTTTCCTTAACTTCACCATGATATAGGAACCTCCAACTCCCACTTGTTGCGCTTTCCATATCCACCGGCCCCCACAGCTTTTTTTTTTCTGCCCTTAAAAAATTCTACTTGTTATAGCTTTATTGATGTGCTGCGATTACTGATTAAGTTGTTACAGAATGTTCTTAGGTTAAGAAAAGAGAGTATGCAGAAGCCATGACTTTCAACCACAGGCACTCATATATATATATATAAATATAATGTACACACACACAGTGATCAGATATTACAAGCAGAATTAATAGGGATTTGACAACTATTAGAGAGATAAAAGGAAACTAAATTATTTCCCGGAATACCCTAATTTATTGCCCACATATTCTGTCCTTAAACTCAGCTGATTATGGCCTAGAATATCCCAATTTATTGCCCTTATATTCTGTCCTTAAACTCAGCTATCCATAACACAGTAATAATTTCGTCCAGAAGGTTATGTTCATTAGCCTTTTCATTTTAACATACTTGCTAGATTCTCATTATTTAGTGGAAATCCATGGAATTGATAGAGATGTTCTCTTTGATTGTTCTTTGAATCTACAGTCTTCCTTAAAAATTTCAACATTTTCAGGTCAATGGGACCTTTCCCTGCTGGTATTATTCTTCATTCTTACCTAGGTTCTGCTGAAATGGTTCCTGAATTTTCAAAGCTTGGTGCATATTTTTCCTTCTCTGGGTTTCTTATGTCACTAAAGGCTAATAAGGCAAAGAAAATGCTGAAGACGGTGATTTTCATCACTTCTGTTATTTGATTAACGTTCAGTGTACTTTTATTATATATTTCAAAAAATTAGTGGCATTATATTTTTTCTGTTTAGGTCCCCCCTAATAGGATTTTGTTGGAGACTGATGCGCCTGATGCACTGCCAAAGAAGTCAAATATAGATTCTCTCCTTTTTGTTGAAGGAGATGATTCACTGCCCAAAGAGCTTCAAGGCCAAAGACCAACTTCATCCTCAACTTCTGGCCATGTCTTGACTGATGCTTCGACATTGCCTAAGGAAACACTCAATCATTTGGCAAACATTCATAACGTGAGTATCTCAAGTAATTGCCTTTATCTGCATCACAAATAAGCATCTCTAGTTATATCATTCTCTTGGAGATAAATCTTTTAAAATACCGAATGCAAAGTGCTCTCTTGTTTGAGCTTGCTTTCAGGAAATAATTATGTCTGGTAATTAAGAATGCACATAAATAGATTGCACTGACATCTCTTGCAGCTTTCAAAACCTGCCTCTCAGCCATCTCTAATCTCCAATGATGTTTGTAATTTCTCTCATGGAATGCCGTATAATGGGTTTAGTGTTTTGAAATGAATTGGGTTCGGCAATAGGTTTCTTAAACCTGAAGGGAGGTTGTTGTATAGAGGAAAGCAATGTAAATTGCACATAAACTTCGGTGACGCAATGCAATATCCTCTTACGTCTAGGGAAAAGAACACTTCATCCCCTGAAGCCTGGACAATAGATCTTGTGTGCACTCTACCCCAATTTTTTGAGAAAGTGCAAACCAACCCCTAATGTTTCAGATCAATGCTAATTGACCTGACCTTTAAATTAAATGATCAAATTATTCACAGCTTGAAGGAAAAGAGGGAGGGGAATGGGATGAGGGTAGTTTTGTATAATTTAAGAGTTGATTTGCATTGTTATGAAATATTAGGGGGTTGATATCCACAAATTTTTAAAACCTTGGGTAAAACATGACTTACAAGCATTTTCCCCCTTACATTCATGAGGGTGGTTCAGTCTTACATTCTAACATTAAAGGTGAAGAGCGGCAAATCTCCGGTGAAATAAACAGGGACATTTGCTAGCAATATATATATATATATATATATATATATTTTGTAAAGAAAATTCAAGAGGCATGAATCACTAAACCATTGCACAACTATTATAGAATGCATGCCCAGCATGCCTGTATTGTATGGAGAATCGCATTGTTAGATGGACTATACTTAGATCAAGTTCTTTCCATCCATTACTTAAATCACACAATAACAAGTGGATATTTTTCTTGAGACAAGTGTACACTTTATTTTTAAAGTATTTATTTTAAAAAAAGTGTGCATGTGTGATTGTGTGATTTGTGAGCAAGGAATGTAATGGATAGAAAGAACTTGATCCAAGTTTTGTCCTCGCTAGATTTCTACCATTCAGTTCATTCACATTTGCAGGTACTTGACTACGTTGCGTCTATGCTAGAGATTACGAAAGAAGAACTTGCTGAATTAAGTTACCAGAATGCAGTGCGCTTATTCTCGTATGAAGGGTCGAAAGTACTTCAAATGTAAACAAAACATGTTCTTGCAAGAAACGATTTCTAGCGTGGACATAATTATTACGGAAAGTCCCTTCTAGTTTCACATAAAATGCAAGCAGATAGATTGTAAGCACAGTTGTTGGATTCCCTCAATGTGCGTGATTTTATAGTCTGCATGCCTGCAAAATTTGAATGCATTCAGCATTTCTAGAGCAAGTGTTCCTGAGCGGTCAAAGAGAAATAATTAAATGCCATTATATTTAAAGGAAAATAAATAAATAAACGAGCCAATGATGTTTAGATATGTGAATTAAATGAATTAAATTTTTTTTATGAAGTAATAAGAATAATAGGGGAGAAGCGAGACAAAGAATAAAGAGAGGGAGTGACATACTCATCATCTTAACGTCTGTTGTAGATGAGCATTTAAATATTTATTTATAGACGGCAAGAGTTTATAAGATCATATTAAATTTTTATCATATTATGTTGATTTAATTAAATATTAACCAAATTAAGATAAAGACATTCATATTCTAATAATATTTTATAATACTTCTCTGTGGATGTATACAAGGAATATGTTTCATTAAAACTTTATTAAGAAAAAATCAATTGAAAAAAAATCATATTGAAAGAAAAGGATTGCATATACTTAGAATGATAGCTATCTTAATAAAAACCTTATCAGAGAAAATCTTGTGGAATGAAAACTTAAATTAACGAAAAAATAGTAGTCTTTCTCCTCCTATTATCTACATCATTCTCATAATCGACGCATTTTGATTTTGCTATATCAATATCTCAAATGTTGAAGTATAACAACTTTGTTGAATATATGTTCTACCATGGTTATTAAAATCGCCAGTTAACTCGTAAACTCGTACGAGTTTACGTTCTTAGGTAATAAAATTGAGCTGACTCGCATGTAAACTCGTTTCTGGGTAAACTTGAGTGAACTCGGGTAAACTCGCATAAAATCGCGAGTTTATTGCCGAGTTCATGAGTTTACCACGTGTTTGTTTTTTTTTTTTTTTAAGGACAAAACAAGGTTGATGTTGTTTTGCATGTCTGAGTTTTTAGATTTAGGTTATTTGAGTGTTTTAGAGTTATCATTTACAGTTGAGCCTGCAATTGTGCTCCGTCATGCCATCGTGCTCCGTTGTGCTCCTCCATCATGCTCCGTCGTTGCTTGTGCTCCGTCGCTAATCCATCGTATTCGTATGTATTTCATCATTTGCTCAGGAATCTTTCCCACCAGGGTGTGTGGCCTCTGCATCGCTATTTGTGATTTAGTGTTCTGGATTGGAGACATTATCGTCACATACTCACTTCCTGCGATGTTCAGTAGTCAGTACTATGGAACTCGCTAGTATCTTCCGTGTTTATGCTATTGTGTGTGTCATCTTCTGGATATTTGTGTTCTTGAAGGTTCCAAAAACAAAGGGCATGCCCTTCGAAGTCATCACTAAATTCTTTACTGTCGGCTCGAAGCAGACTACTTCTATCAAGAATGAGTGACATTGTTCTTTATATATATTTGCTATGTTGGTTGCTCAACACACCGTCTCTCTCTTGTGTTGATAGATTTTGCTTGTCATTAAGTTTATATGGAGGAGGATATGTTCTGGTTCAAACATATGTATTATGTATGAATTGAACTTAGAACTCATATATTTCATATTTATTTGTACTTTGTTATGGAGGTAAATGTATTTATGAATTTCAAGTTTTATTAAATATATTTTTGTAGCATAATAATTTTTTAAAATATTTTTGTAATAATAGGTAAACTCGTACAAGTTTACGATCCGAGTTTACGGAGGCTCCATAAGTTTACTTAAACTCGTGAGTTTGATAATCGTGTTTTCTGCTTTCTTCTTCTTTGTATCCTTCCTCTAGTTAACTCAAGTTAAAAAGAGTTGTTTCATATATTGAAATTACTTATTTATTTATTTTTTCATACTTTGAAGAATTGAACACTATAGTCTATTTTGTAACTTGATACGGTCATACTTCCATGAAACGTGCTACCTTAGACTGACCGGTGCTACTAACCAATTTGGTCTAGGGTTAAAAGCAATAACTTAAAAATTCTAGGGAACTTAAGCAAAAATGCTATAGTTACTTTATTTTACATAATTAGTCACCTTCTGCTCTCTCTCTCTCCCCTTCCCTCCCCCTCTCTCTCTTTCTATATATTTATCTCTCATTCTCTCACTTCCACCTTTTTCTTTCACTACCAATTTCCTCCTAGCACCGACGTCAGCACCGATGATGATGTCGTCATCCTTGCGCCACCCCCACCTTTGGCTGACAAAGAACATGTAGGGGTGTCACCCAAGCCCGCCTTTGCTCCACCCACCACCACAACCCCATTTTCCCCACCTCCACCAAGTTATCGCAGCTGCCTGCCCTACGTCCCTTGCCAATACCATCACTGACACCTGAGGCAGTTAACTAATAGCTTTTACACTTTTGATAACTTAAAATGATTTGGATGTTACTCAAATACGAAGTGTAGTAAAAGCGATATGCTTTACGCTTTAAAGCGATAAGAGCCTTAAAAGCTCGTTTTGATTATAAAAGCAAAGATTTTTTGTTGGTACCCTAAATGAGCTATAAAACGAGAATTCATTTTGCATTTTTGTTGGGTTTGTGAATTGAGTCAGTTTTTAGTAAAAACCCAACTAAAATAGATTTCCTTTAGTTTTCTTCATAAATAAAAAATCGAGGCTTTTGTTACCCTCGTGCCCCAATATGTTCAAAGTCTTTTGACAATTGTTTTTGGTTGAGTTCTCCGCTCCAACTTTCTTCTCATTCACTCATGTTGCCACCCTCCTCTTGAGCTGCATTATGTCATGTTAGAGATAAGTTACATCACGACGTGCCAAAAAGGAGCAACTTGTCATATCGGGAATTGTATTGCTTCTTTAACTTTCAATTAAGTAAGCCATTCCACCTAGTTTTTTTTTTTATTAGTATGCTAACTACAAAAAATGAGTTTTTTAAATTACTTATGAATTGTGATCATATTATGTAAGAAAACTTGTGTGATTTTAGGTTTAAAAAACTACTTAAAAATATTTACATATCAATACAAATAAGTTATTGAATTATTTTAAAATTATTTTCTTTATAATAAGTGACTTTAGGGCATTGTTTAAGAAATTAAGAGTAGAAATATTCTACTGACAAGTGAGATTTTTAATTTTTCAATACATTAAAAGTTATAAAAACTTATAAAATTTACTATTCTTGGTTCCTTAACTGATGCCGTAAGGGCATTGGTTAGCATAACCCAAACAAAAATACATGTTATATCTAATTATATTAGAGGTATATTCAATGTGCACAAAGTGAGAGGTTGATTGTAAATGATTCCTAGAAACCACGTATCAAACACTTTTTACTTTTTGTCAAAAGAATTTAACTATTTGTTCCTATGATTTTCTTCAACGTCCATTGGCCTGGAACTCATCTTTGCATTGTGACCTCAGCCACTTCAACTATTCCTATTCTTCCAATAGCTTTGTGAAAAGAGGAATCAGATATTCCTGTAAGGATCCAAATGTCAAATACACGTGAGTATGTACCTTTTTTCAGGTGGAATGCAAGGGCATTGCCTGCTAAAGCATGTTTGATATTTGAAATAGAAAGTAAAATAGTTTTTGTGGTCCCTCAACACGTGAAATTATTTGATGCTTATTTTACCTTTGAATATGACATGTGACATGATTGAGTCATTCTTTGTAATTTTTCGTTTGCAGTCCTATATTGGCCTACCTTCAATATTTGACCCTCGTTAGCCCATTTGAGCCTTTAGCCTTTTGTTGAATTCTTAGCACAATACATACCAGTAAACCGAGAAAAACCATGATACACCTAACTTTAGGGCTTAGGAGAATTGTGGTACATTTGTCCATATGTGCTAAGCAACAAATGTGGGGTTACATGAGGACATGTAACATTCAAAGAAGGGGGAGAGCGACAGTAATTTCTCTTTGATTGGTTGAAAAAAATATAAATTGCCTATACAAAAAAAAATTGAGGCAGTAAATCCACAAATCAATCAATTAGAAGCACTGACAGATACTCTCCCCTGAGCTAATGGGTAAATGTTGACAAGATTCCTAGGGAGTATTGAAAAAAGTATTGAAAGAAAAAAAAAGAAGTGAATAAAAGTGTTGGGAATTTGTCACGGGGCTAATTGGAGAACAAGAGAAGCTAGTGGAGATCAACGTCCTTACATCGTTGGTTAGCACATATGCCATTAATTCTACAAAATCTTAGGCTTTAGCTCACTGGCCATATGTTATCCCACCTTGACCTTGACCCCATTACAACCTTAAAAAGACCTCTTGATGCATGTCAGATATATCTGATGATCCATGATGCTTAGAATAAAGTCAAGCCTATAGAGGCGACTCTAGTGTAGTGTTTGAGAGAGCATTGGATGAACCTATACACTGTGAGTGATAAGTGACACACACCAAAACGTCGTTAATTTTAGGGTGTGGTTAAATAATAATTTATAACTAAGTAAACACCAAAAATGTAGTAAAGGGGGCTAACCTAGGTCGTCTCTCAAGGAAGCAATTCGAAAGCCAATTACAAGTTCAACTAAATTAGGGGGTTTGATTTGATGAATTTGAATTAAAAAGAAAGTGAAACAAAAAGTGAATCAACAATAATAAAAAGCAATATCCTGCATACGGTGTTTCTAAATCAAGGATTAATTATCATTGATTCCTAAATTAATTATTCATAAAGGGGATGTTGTTGTTAGTTGAAATCTCTAACTAACACGCAATTCACTTAAGAGACTACCATCATCAATCCCCTAAGCACCAATTGCACAACCTAATTAAATCTAATTAGTTCCCCAAAATGTTCCCAAATCCTAAATCAATAAATCCTACAATCATCAAGATCTATCAACCTAGAATCAACCCTAACCAACAATATGCAATCACTATATTACTAATTGGGGGAGGAACAAATCATGAATAAACATTAAGCGCAAGAATCTCCAATTAAATCCTAATATAGAGTTATCGCATGCAAGATATTAAAGAAACTACGCTTCCATGGGTGGAGGATAATAACGTAAAATCAATAAATAAAAGAGAGAAGTAGAGATCTAGAAATAAATGCGAAACCTGAATTAATAAACAAGAAAGACGAGTCGAATCATGAAGAAACTCATACGCAATAGCGAGAGCTCCGACGATCTTCGAATGGGGCAAAACTAATAATGCATCACTAACATTAATCCTAAGATGATGGAAAAATAAAGGAAAAACTGTGTAGAAACCTAATCCTAAGAGCAGTTAGGAGCTGATATGAGAGGTTGTGTCAATTGTGTTCACCCTATGTCTATCTATAACCTTTTGGGGCCACAAAATAGGGTTTTGGGCCTCTGCGATCGTGTCTTGCGCGAGTTGTATTGTGTCTCGCGCGAGATACGCTTCAAGAATTGAATTCTTGACTTCCTGTTTGTAACGTCTCGTGCGAGACGTATATGTGTCTCGCACGAGACGCTCTCCAAAGTGTCAATCCTTGCTCTTTATTTGCTTCAACTCGCGTGAGACACACGAGACTCCTTAAGTCTCGTGCGAGATGCTCCACTGATTCACAATTGGCTCCTTTTTTTTTTTTTTTTGCATTTCGAGCCTCTTGTTGGAGAGTTATCACTTTAGGTGCTCTTTTCTTTCATTCTCTGCTCCTTTTGCTCCCTTTGTTACACCAACACTCAATTACATATGATTCTAACAACTCAAACATAAGATGTTAAACACAGGTTACTCGAGACAATTAAAAATCGTTTAAAAACGGTGCTTAAACTATAGTTTTCTCAATTATGCTCATAAAAGGACAATTATGAGAATCTTATCAATTAGCCATCAAAATCACATAATTCTAGGCTGCAATGCTCAATTATGGAGTATAAAAATGTCAGAAAAAATCCCAATATCAATGAGTGACACACATTGACCTGTGAGGCCCAATTGATTTGAACATGCGTTGACTTATTCTTTGCTTATGTTTGATATGGCAAGAAAATCAGTTTTTTGATATGCCAAGAAAATTAGTTTTATTTCACAGTGAAATCATCTCTTGTCTAAATGTACTTTATTTTTGGATTGTCATGTATTTTGCACAATTGTCTGTTAGTTAGTGTCGGCTTAAGTGCCTCCCTAAGTTTCGCAGCTTTGTAGGAAGATGTAAATAAAGTCGTCGCACCAAAATGATTTTCCTTTTCTTTATTTTTGTCTTATTAGTTTTTTTTGTTTTGATTTTATTCTACTTCTATCCTTAGTTCCTTGCATGAGGACATGCAATTGTTCAAGTGTAGGGTATTTTGATAAAGGGATTTCATCCGACAATTTTATACTCCATAATTGACCATTGTGGCCTAGAATTATGTGATTTTGATGGCTAATTGATAAGATTCGCATAATTGTCCTTTTATGAGCATAATATAGAAAACTGCAAAATAAGCACCATTTTTGAATGTTTTTAATTGTCTCGAGCAACCTATGCGTTTAACATCTTGTGTTTGAGTTGTTAGAATCATAGGTAATCGAGTGTTGGTGTAAGAAGGGGAGCAAAAGGAGCAAGGAATGGAAGAAAAAAACGTAGAGAGGAGCATGAAGCTCCTGGGAATGAAATCCCTAGGTCTCAAAAATGTGCTCCAACGCGTTTTATGTGCTGGAATGCCCAAAGCTTTATGCGCTGGAGCGCGTTTTTATGGGTTGCAGGCTGTTTTTGCTTCCGTATCGCTACAGCGCGTGTCTCGACGAGAAATTCCTCCGCCAGAGAACTGGAACCCTATTTTGTGACCCCAAAAGGTTATAAATAGACATAGGGTGAACACAATTGACACAACTTCTCATATCAGCTCCCAGTTGCTCTTTAGGATTAGTTTTTACATAGTTTTTCCTTTTATTTTTTAGCACCTTAGGATTAATGTTAGTGATGCATTATTAGTTTTGTCTTGTTCGAAGATTGTTAGAGCTCCGCGATCGCATTCGAGCTCTTTCGTTTTAGACTCACTTTCTTCATTATTTAATTCAGATTTCTTTTATTTCCCAATTCTGTTTACTACTTTTATTTTGCTCATTTATTTATTATGCATTTTTATCCTCCACCTATGGAGGCGTAGTTTGAAACACCCTAACTAGCTAGCTTACGCTTAAGTCGTAAACCGTGCTTAACCATGTTGTTATCTGCTTGGTTGAGATTACTTAGTCTCGTTGCATTTTGACAATAATGATTTATAAAAATATGGACCATTTTAAAACTTTTCCTTCATTCTTATTTTGATAATAACTTAGAGCCACGCATGAACGAATCATATGTTACAAGCGATAGAGCATGTAGCTTAGCGATCAACAGGCGAATAACAGTCAACCAGATATGCAAACAATTAACATCGTGGTCCATCAATAGACATAAATATGCATTCAACAATAATCATCACAAATACATTCAAATAAGTAGTAGATAATATCTTTAGTCATTACTACCAACATCATGCTCATCGATACAAAGTCATGCTAGTACATAGGTCCTAAGGACTGATGGGTACTACCCATTGAGTCCGTACAAAATAATCACGGATAGACGGGTCTAAACACGACTATCGACACCTTTCTAGTCCTCTGTATCCTCCTCCAGGTCCTCCTCATACCCGTCCTCCTCCTCCTCCTCATCTACCTCCATCGGGTCCTCTTCTGGCTCGTCGTCAAATGTCTCTGCCGGCGAGTCATCGCCCTCCTCGTCCTCAGACGAGCCCTCCGGGATCAGGGGTAGATCATGATAAACCCCGGATGGTCTCGCCTCATCGTCATGGCTCCTCTTATCGATCAGACGATGCATTACTGGAACCCCCTTCCTAGCCCCGTGGTGAAACACCCTAGCTAACTGTTTACCCGTACGTAGTAAACAATGCTCACTAGGTTGTTTTCTGCTTTAGTGGGGTTACTTCTAGCCCCCTACTTTTAGCTTGACAAATATTTTTTATTCAAAATATGGACCGTTTTCAAAACTTTTACCTTTATTACAGAAACTAACAGCCGTGCGTTTCAAGAAAACATACCAAGATACAAGCGATAGAGTCCCATCGGACTTAAACGATAATTAACTACAGAATAGCGGTACTGGAAATGCTATAAGAGAAGTAGATAAACATACAAGTATTCGGTCCATAACACCATTGCACATTCAATTAATAATACATAATTACATCATCAAGTATACAAGTCATAATACATATAATTTACATGTATGCTAAGGGAACATCAAATCCCTTAAAGGAGTTCGCAACATAAAGCATAAGTTGCTGTCCATTGCTTCCTCGGAATCCTCTGATGCCCACAACTTTGTTTGTCTTCCGATACCGGCTCCGTCTCGGCGTACACGTCATGCTACCTGGAGTCATAAGGCAGTGGGGGTGAGAACGGTAGGTTCTCAGTGGAAAACTGTAGCTCTGCACTCTCGGGTTTCATTTAGTTATACTCCAGGCCGTTCAGGTGTTTCTAAGTGAACATGCATACTAACATACCTACTTATTATTATCTGGCCTAAAGTCCTGAACAGCTTTATGTACGTTACTAGATGATAGGGGAACTACTCTTGCTTACTAAATTCTCGTGCTTGTTATTTTCCTTCGCACACTTACATAGCCGTCTCGAGCGTTCTCTTGACTGTACTTACATCATATTTACTTATCTTCTTCGTATTTACTTATCTTCTTACTTATTCATACTTCCATACATACATATTTACATACCTTACATACATACATACATTCAAGCATACATCACATACTATAATTCTTTCTTCCTTTCTTTTATCCTTTACTCTTTCTTTACTTTCCTCTTTCTTTCATAACCTTCTTTCATACTTTTCTCTTGCTTTTATACTTTCATATTCTTTTCTTTGTTTGATTCATCTTTCCTGCAAGCCACCTACCTATAGGAAAGCGAATCCATTGCCAGCCACCTACCGACAACAATCAAAATACATAATTGATTCCCCTTTCTTGCCAGCCATCTACCGACAAGAAAATGAATCCGTTGTCAGCCACCTACCGACAACAATCAGAATCATAATCATAATCGATTCATCTCTGTGAATCCGTTGCCAGCCACCCACCGACAACAATCATCGTCCCCTTTCCTGCCATCCACCTGCAGACAGGGAAGTGACCCCGCATCCTGCCAGCTACCTACCGACAGGAGGGTTGTGCATCATAATCGATTCATCTCTCCTGCCAGCCACCTACCGACAGAAGAGTGAACCCGCTGCCAGCCACCTACCGACAGCAACATCATCTTTTCTTTCTCTTTCTCATATTCTTTCGTCAGTTTATCATTTTATCTTTTTCATAACCTTTCTTCTTTTCTTTACTTTCTTTGCACATATCATGGCATGACTTGTTCCCTAAGGTTCATTTCCATTATAATCTTTACTCATTACCTGATTAACTTCTAGTCCTCTGAATGTACCTTAACATGATGCATGGCATGCTAACATATTACTTTAATTAATCATAATGCATGGACATACTACATCACATAGTTCACATACTTCAGTCATATTCATCATTTAAATCATAACTTGTTGGATTATGTGCCTCAAGACAGCTTTCATAAGACATTCTGGTCTCAGGCCGCTCAGCTGAACCTCTTGTTCGCTTAGCGGTCTGAGCTCATCTCGCTCAGTGACAGGGGCCTCATCGCTAAGCAGTAACTTCTTTCGCTCAGCGGGCTTGGGCCCGATTTTCAAAAATATCTTTTCCATCCTTATCCTCATCCTTAGTGACCTTCAGGCCGCTCAGCGGAACCATTGTTTCGCTCAGCATCCTGGAGTTCACGTTTAAAAATCCTCCTTTTTGATGTATTCCGCTCAGCGACGCTTGGGACCGCTCAGCGGTACCTAGGCGAGGCTGACACCGAATGCATGGTTTTCTTTCTTTTGACTTCCTCCTTTCTCATGGCCACTTCTTGATGTTCTCACACATATTCCGACCATCATAAAACTAGCTAGTCCAGGTCACAAGACCCTTCAGAATCATCTTCCTATCCTAACCAGAGTTCTAGCATACATAAACATACATACATAGAAACATACACACACACACACACACACACATAAGCAAACATAACCACCAAGGAAGTGAGTAGCTAGAGTTACCCACCTTCTTTAGAGGCTTGGAAGGCAGATTGGATGATGAGAGAGTTGGGGGAGAGTGGTCCTCCGAGAGCAGAGCTTTTGCCTAGCTTCCATCAAGTTTCCGCAACGCGTCCGTAGAGCTCCCGGGCAACGTTTCGGCACTCCAAAGAGGATGGAGAAGTGAAAAATGAAGGCTGATGGCAAGGCCTTTATATAGGAACGAAAATTGCCTCTCTTTCCCATTTTACCCTTGCCCATAATTACCAAAATGCCATTTCCTATTTACTTTATTAATTAATTAATTCAAAAGATAATTAAGGGGTCAAATCAGTGAATAGTAATTGAATTTTATATTATTTTCCCTTTCCATCTGATTCCCCACGTGCTGGTTGCCATCTTTGACCGCCTCTCAGCCCCGTTTTGCTCGTGTTTTATCGCTCGCATTGCCGGTGCGTCGTGCATGGTCGTCCAAAAAATATTCTGCTTATACTGTTGCGATCCTCTATTTTCCCCCTACATGGGAATATTATTGGTTTAAGGCTTTTGTGAATTTTTATCTGGAGGATTATTTTTCACAGATACCTTTAACAGTCATCGAGCCCCGGTGACCGTAGACCGCTGTTCCGCTCGCGGTTTCGTCACTTCCCGACTTTCCCAATGGGGTCGTGGGACTATTCTAAGGTTTTTGAAACTTTTCCCTTGTACCGGTTGGGTTTCCAGAGACTCGAGGCTCTCTGCTCAATTTTACCGGCTAAACGGGACAAAACAGGGTTGTTCTAGTGCCTGCAAAATCGTCCGAATCTGAGCGGAACTCTGTTTTTCCGACAATCTGGACTTACCTTCCAATCCTAAGGGCTATAGGAAATTATTTAAGTGACATTGGAATTTCGAGAAACTAACCCAGAAATCCTCCACAGACACTTCTGTCCTAAGGGTTTAGGTTTCTACCCGGTTAATTCATATGAGGGCTTCTATGGGTATTTCGCCTGTGAAATTCTTGCTAAGGAAAAAGTGGAATGTTACATTCCACCCCCTTAGAAAAATTTTGTCCTCAAAATTTCAGCGTCGCTAAAGTTTTCGAGTATCCTCTTTTGCAGTTAATGTTCCTTCTCCTTACTATTCACGTACCTTAGTTGAGGTGTTGCTCCGGCTGCTGGGACGGTTGGGCTGCAAGTAGGGCCATTTTGCACT
Organism: Nissolia schottii; assembly: GCA_003254905.1. Lineage (NCBI taxonomy): Eukaryota > Viridiplantae > Streptophyta > Magnoliopsida > Fabales > Fabaceae > Nissolia > Nissolia schottii. Next base: position 68,638 of record QANU01032953.1, read on the forward strand.
GTTTAGCATAGTGTCCATTCTTTCCGCAGTTGAAGCATGCCTGTTTCCCTCCTACACAAATCCCATCATGTAACTTGCCACACCTCCGGCAAGGTGAGTTGCTGTTCTTCACCGTTCTGCACTGCTTGACGAGATGACCATTACCTCCACATTTGAAGCACGTCTTTCTTCCAGCCAGAATGATTCCCGTATGTAGCTGGCCGCTCGTTCGGTAAGATGGATCACCTTCTTCTCCTTGCAGTTCTCCATGGATATCTTGCCCTTGGGAGTTTCCTTCCGGTGGGTATTGGGTTTGCCAAATCCTTCTTCTCCTCTGGTCTTGCGAAACATTCCCTTGCTCGGCGATCTTCCTCTTATTCCTCTCGCTACGCACCTTGGCCAAATCTCTGTTGGCCTCCTCTAGAGCCAGACAGGTATTTACGAGGGTTGCATAATCTCGTACACCAGAGACGTTTAGAAATACCTTCAACTCTGGCTTCAGCCCTCGCTGATACTTCCCGCACTTCCAACTTTCATTAGGGTGGAGTTTGTATGTTTGTGAATACTGGAAGAGTCTCTCAAATGTCGCTGTGTACTCCGCAACAGTCATGGTTCCCTGTTTCAGCTCCAAAAATTCTGCCTCCTTCTTGTCTTGTAGTTCCTGAGGAAAATACTTACCCATAAAAACACTACCTTGAACTGATTCCAAGTGATCAGACTATCTTCTTGTTCAAATTGGGGCTTGGTCGTGTCCCGCCATTCCCTGGCTGCTCCTTCTAGCTTCCTTGATGCGAACTTAACCTTCTGAGGGTCAGTGCATGGGACATCCTCAAAAATCTGCTCCATTTTTCAGATCCAACCATGGACCAAGTCAGGGTCCATCATCCCTTCGAATATGGGTGGTTTAGCTGGGTTGAAATCTCGGTACCTCAGGGCCTCGATCTCCTAAGCCGTCTGGGGGATGTTGCGTTGGGCATGGGCAGCTGCCATCGGTGCGGTAGCCTGGGCCATCTCCCTGAGAATATCTGCAAGATCTGTAAGTTCTGGGGTACGCTGTGTAGTATCCCTGCGGGGCGGCATGTCTAATGTGTAGAATCTGCATAGTTCCGAGGTGATCAGTCTCAAGAAAGGCAAGTACACAGAAACTTAGCACATACCACTTAGCTGGAATATACACCATAATCATGCCCGAAAGCATAGTGCAGCTCAGTCCTCAGGCTCTTTTGGACCAAACTGCTCTGATACCAAATGAAACACCCTAGCTAACAGTTTACCCGTACGTAGTAAACAATGCTCACTAGGTTGTTTTCTGCTTTGGTGGGGTTACTTCTAGCCCCTACTTTAAGCTTGGCAAATATTTTTTTATTAAAAATATGGACCGTTTTCAAAACTTTTACCTTTATTACAGAAACTAAGAGTCGTGCGTTTCAAGAAAACATACCAGGATACAAGCGATAGAGTCCTATAGGACTTAAACGATAATTAACTACAGATAAGCGGTACTGGAAATGTTATAAGAGAAGTAGATAAACATACAAGTATTCGGTCCATAACACCATTGCACATTCAATTAATAATACATAATTACATCATCAAGTATACAAGTCATAATACATATAATTTACATATATGCTAAGGGAACATCAAATCCCTTAAACGAGTTCGCAACATAAAGCATAAGTTGTTGTCCATTGCTTCCTCGGAATCCTCTGATGCTCACAACTTTGTTTGTCTTCCGATACCGGCTCCGTCTCGGTGTACACGTCATGCTACTTGGAGTCATAAGGCAGTGGGGGTGAGAACGGTAGGTTCTCAGTGGAAAATTGTAGCTCTGCGCTCTCGGGTTTCATTTAGTTATACTCCAGGCCGTTGAGGTGTTTCTAAGTGAACATGCATACTAACATCCCTACTGATTATTATCTGGCCTAAAGTCCTAAACAGCTTTATCTACGTTACTAGGTGATAGGGGAACTACTCTTGCTTACTAAGTTCTCGTGCTTTTTATTTTCCTTCGCACACTTACATAGCTGTCTTGAGCGTTCTCTTGACGGTACTTACATCATATTTACTTATCTTCTTTGTATTTACTTATCTTCTTACTTATTCATACTTCCATACATACATTTTTACATACCTTACATACATATATACATTCAAGCATACATCACATACTATAATTCTTTCTTCTTTTCTTTTATCCTTTACTCTTTCTTTACTTTCCTCTTTCTTTCATAACTTTCTTTCATACTTTTCTCTTGTTTTATACTTTCATATTCTTTTCTTTGTTTGATTCATCTTTCCTGCAAGCCATCTACCTACAGGAAAGTGAATCCGTTGTCAGCCACCTACCGACAACAATCATAATCATAATCATAATCATAATCGATTCATCTCTGTGAATCCGTTTCCAGCCACCTACCGACAACAATCATCGTCCCCTTCCCTACCATCCACGTGCAGACAGGGAAGTGACCCCGCACCCTGCCAGCTACCTACCGATAGGAGGGTTGTGCATCAGTGATTCCTGATAAGTGCCAAATTTACGCAATTGTCACCATTTAAAAAGACACTTATTTTCTTAGGTTTTAAAGAATTATCTAATGAATTCCCCATATTTTGTAGGTTTTTAATATATTTTGCAAGATGGATGCAGGCATAAATAAGTAGGAATAATCCCATAAAGAATGAAGCAAAAGGGCAAAAGTGGAAAAGAGCTTAAAAGAGGAAATCTGTGAAGAACCGCTCAGCGGTGAATGAAGCTCGCTCAGCGCACTAAAGACAAAGGCCGCTCAGCGAAGTCACCCTGGCCGCTCAGCGATTGTACCTCCGAAGCCACTTGCAGCCGCCGCATTTAATGATCCAGCTAGAGCCAGCCTGGACAGCGGCGTCGCCCTGATAAAGCTGCCGGCACATTTATGAAGCCGCGTGTAATCATTACGCTGCTCAGCGATAAAGCCAGAATCGCTCAGCGGTGGTACCAAACCGCTGAGTGAAGGAACCCAAACTTTGCCTATAAATAGGAGGGCCGAGGCACTCATTTGCATCATCCAATCCTCCTTCCACTCTTCATTTCTTTTACACATTTCTTGTACTCAAAAGCTTAGTTTAGGTTAGGAACAAAGAGGAGGCTTGTGAAGGAGCCGGGAGATCGAGGAAGCTCGGCGAACCGCTGTCATGACGGCGTGATTACGTGTCATGGTAAGCGTCTAAACCTTGCCTCCAAGATACTCTTGTAAGATGGATTCCTAATCCTCTTTTTGTTGGGATTTTGATCATTATTGTAGTTTGCTTGTATCTATGTAACTATTGCATATGAATCTATCTATTTCCTATGATTCGCTTGAATGATTTTATGCTTAATGCTAGCTTTGTTTAGTATTTTGCTTCTTGATTTGGGACTTAGTTATATGAATGGGAGTTATATTAATTAAGTCATAACCAAGTTAAGATCAATATTGCTATGCTAAGCTAGATTCTAGACTTGAACATTGTGAACGAACAGTTACAATCATTAGGGTCGGATCTAAATCATTTCATCTAATCTTGTTGCCATAAGCGGAATAAAGATTAGCCGTTTTAACATCTGGAATAACTCTGACATACTTTGTTAAAGTTTGTGTAAGAAATTAACAAATCTAACAAGGGAAACCTATGATCTTGTCATGCGCGAAAGTGATGACAAGTTAAGAACTGGTGGCGGGCAATCAATTAAATGATAATTCTGTGTAATAAGTAACTGGATACATGAGACTATAATATGATTAAAATTCCCAACAAGCTCCGGAACTACCTCTGATTTGTTACCTATTTAGTTTTATGTTGTTTATTTATTTAGTTAACTATCAACTTTATCAAATCCTTCACTCCATTGTTTAATTAACTAAACTCAAGAATGGTATTTTTGCAACTCTCTGTGGATTCGACTATACCCCGACTATACTGCAATTGGATCCCTTATGGATCTGAAAGCCATAAAGTAGGTATATATTTAATTTGAACGACAAAAGCGCAGATAAGCTTTCGACGAACTTGGCACAGTTGTGGGAAACCAGACTAGGTCAAGATTTGAGAAAGTGTTTAAATTGGCTTTCATCAATTCCCCTTCCTTGTCAGCCACCTACCGACAAGAAAGTGAATCAGTTGCCAGCCACCTACCAACAACGATCATCGTCCCCTTCCCTGCCACCCACCTGCAGACAGGGAAGTGACCCCACATCCTGCCAGCTACCTACCGACAGGAGGGTTGTGCATTATAATCGATTCATCTCTACTGCCAGCCACATGTAACATCCCGACTTTTTCCTTCACCAAAACGTCACATAATAAACAATTGCGACCATATGAATAAGGAAAAGATGGAATAAAAATGACATAAAATTCTAATATTAATTTTATCCCAGTAACATTAGTTAAAAAAGAGTCAATTGGCGATCTCGTGACGTCCGGTGACGTTCGGGTCGAAATTAGGGTTTTATTCTAATTTAAACATGACTCACCGGAGTCTGTAAAAGATATTAATGTGGAAATAAATTTGAGAAGATCTCAATAAAGAATTACATATGAATAAGGAAAATTTATAGGTCGCAACGGTATGCCCGGAATATTTTTAGGACGTCCGGACATAAATAATTAATGAGCGAACATGACCTAAAATACACTAAGGGCAAAATTGGAAAGGAATTATGGCCAAAGGCCACTAAACCCCACGGCAGCCCCCAAACCCGAAACACACACATACACTCTTACATCCCAAAGTTTCATTTCCTCTTCCTAAGCTCCAAGACCCTAAGCTCCATAATCCTCCAAGTTTGACTATCACTCTTTGCTCTTCATCATCATCAATCACTCTCAAATTCATTAAGGAAACAAGCTAGCATCAAGGTTAGGAGTTGCTCTTCAAGTGGAAGCAAGAACATCAAGTTCCATAACTCTAATCTTCCATAACCTAGGTTTTGGTCCTTCTTGACAAAGAAGCTTTCAAGCAAGCAATCAAGCCTCAAGTTCATCCTTTTTCCATCATCCAAAAAGCTCTTTAAGATGTGGGTAACTCTAGTTCCTCACCTCGTTGATGGTCAATGATGTTTATGTGATTTTATGTATGTTTGATGATTATGTGATTTATGAACACATATGCTAGAAATGATGTAGGATGTAGGAAGATGATTCTGAAGGGTCTTGTGACCTGGATTAGATAGGATTATTATGTACGGAATATGTGTAAAACTCATGCAGGGTTCCACGGAAGTAAGGAGAGAAAAATGGAAGAAATGGTGTATTCAGTTTTTAGTTTCGCCCAGTGACCGCTGAGCGGCCTCTGGTGCCGCTGAGCGGACCACGTGAACTCCGGAGCACTGAGCGGGAGGCGGTTACCGCTGAGCGGTCTGCAGGCCACGTGGAAAGTCTGAAAAGATATTTTCTTAAAGGATAAAAGTCGGTGGAGATATTTTAAAAAGCTGTCAGAACGCTGAGCGGAAGGATTCTTACCGCTGAGTGATAAGAACTCCTATCGCTGAGCGAAGCTGTATTCAGCGCTGAGCACTATAGCTCAAACCGCTGAGCGGACCACAGTTTCCGCTGAGCGGCTTGAGACCAGAATTGTTCATGGAACTCCTCTTGCGGCACATAATCTGCTGTGTGGTGCCGTAGATATGATTGATAATTGAAATGTACTCAATTCATGCCGTATGTGAACGTAAGTGAATATGTGAAGTATATGCTGTAGATGAATCTATGAATGATGTGTAATCTGTGAGATAATCTGTAGTTCTTCATGTATTCGTGCTGCACCAAGTCAAAGAATTAGACATAAATCCGAGATAAATAAAGATTCTGAAATGAACCATAGGGAACAAGTATGCCATGCTGCAGGTACAAGTATGCTATGCTGCAGGCACCCAAAATGCTGAACATGCTGAACCAGGGCTAAGGCCCCATGCTGCTGAACAAGGGCCAATGCCCAATGCTGCTGAAAAGGCTAAACGCCATATGCTGAAAAGGGCCAATGCCTGATGCTGCTGAAAAGGCTAAATGCCTCATGCTGAAAAGGGGATAAATGCCCAATACTGAAATTGGCTATATGCCACATGCTGAAAGGGTCGTGATCACGTGAGCCACACTATGATCCCACTTCAGGAGGTCTAGGCATCCTGAATGTGGAAGCCCGCCACAGGTGGTGTTAAGATGGCATACCTGAAGGTGTGCGGTTACCACGCCTATGCATTGTCGAAAGAGGGCAAGCTTAGGTGGGGGTACAATATCCGCCCACTGTTGAGGGGTCCCGAGGGGTACACGGCAGGTGGAAGCCCACCACAGGAAGGTCCAGACAGTGTCGGCCTACACTGAGGGTGCGAGGTTATTCCGTCATACTAGTGTCAACAGAGGACATTACTATGGTGGGAATAACACTTATTCTGTTATGCTGTTATGCTGTATGCTGTCACATTCTGCCCTGCACACATATATTCTGTGGCATGTTTATTATGCTGATTCTGTCATATTTCTGCTGATGATTATGCTGATATATTTCTGCTGATGACTATGTTAGGCACACTCTGATATTTATTCTGCTGATGCTGTCATGTTTATGCTGAAACTTATGTGAAACATATTATGATGATTCTGTGATGTGTATTCGGACCACTCTGATGATTCTGTTATGCTTATTGTACTCTGAGTTATATGCTGTTATTCAGTCTGCTTGAACTATATAATCTTCTGTTATGCCGTACCGTCAAGAGCACGCTCGAGACGGATTTCACGAAATGTTAATCAGCACGAGAATGTAGTAAGCAAGAGTAGTTCCCATGTCACATATTAATGCAAGTAAGGCCATTCAGATAGGCCAGATAATAAATGGTAGGGACTTTAGTATGTATGTTCACTAGAGATCTCTGAGCGGCTTGAAGTCTGACATAATCTGATACGAGACTCAGGAACTAAAGTTACTTCCACTGAGAACCTACCGTTTTCATCCCCACTGTTTTATGACTTTAGGTACCGAAGATGCTTCATATTCTGTGTATGCTGATAAGCCGCCGCGGCACCATGAGCGGCCAAGATAGTAGATGAACTTAGAAAGCTGGATGCCAGGATGTTTGCCAAAGGCCTTCTGAGTAATATTCCAGTAGCCTTGTATTTTGATGTTATATATTCTGGATTAGATGATATTTCAGTTTATGTACATGTTATGTGTAGCTTAATTATTGTATATACAACTATGCGACAGATGTGATGGGCCACATGAATGTATAATCAATGCTTTATTAATATATTGTCATACGCTTTGGTTATATTGTTCTGTCTGACACATGGCTCTATTTCAGTATTTATCCAATGTAAATGAAAAGTTTTAAAATTGGTCCTTACTTTCTTAAGCCACTATTTTCGAAAGATAACTATGGACTAAAGTATTCCGACCGAGTAGCAAACAACCTAGTGAGCATTGTTTACTACGAACGGGTAAACAGTTAGCTAGGGTGTTTCACCACCTACAGAAAGAAGAGTGAACCCGCTGCCAGCCACCTACCGACAGCAACATCATCTTTTCTTTCTCTTTCTCATATTCTTTCGTCAGCTTATCATTTTATCTTTCTCATAACCTTTCTTCTTTTATTTACTTTCTTTGCACATATCATGGCATGACTTGTTCCCTAAGGTTTATTTCCGTTATAATCTTTACTCATTACCTGATTAACTTCTAGTCCTCTGAATGTACATTAACATGATGCATGGCATGCTAACATATTACTTTAATTAATCATAATGCATGGACATACTACATCACGTAGTTCACATACTTCAGTCATATTCATCATTTAAATCATAACTTGTTGGATTATGTGCCTCATGACAGCTTTCATAAGACATTCTGGTCTCAGGCCGCTCAGCGGATCCTCTTGTTCGCTCAGCGGTCTGAGCTCATCTTGCTCAGCGACAGGGGCCTCATTGCTCAGCGGTAACTTCTTTCGCTCAGCGGGCTTGGGCCCGGTTTTCAAAAATATCTTTTCCATCCTTATCCTCATCCTTAGTGACCTTCAAGCCGCTCAGCGGAACCATTGTTTCGCTCAGCACCCTAGAGTTCACGTTTAAAAATCCTCCTTTTTGATGCATTCCGCTCAGCGACGCCTGGGCCGCTCAGCGGTACCTGGGTGAGGCTGACACCGAATGCATGGTTTTCTTTCTTTTCTCTTCCTCCTTTCTCATGGCCACTTCTTGAGGTTCTCACACATATTCCAACCATCATAAAACTAGCTAGTCTATGTCACAAGACCCTTCAAAATCATCTTCCTATCCTAACTAGAGTTCTAGCATACATAAACATACATACATAGAAACATACACACACACATAAGCAAACATAACAACCAAGGAGGTGAGTAGCTAGAGTTACCCACCTTCTTTAGAGGCTTGGAAGGCATATTGGATGATGAGAGAGTTGGGGGAGAGTGGTCCTACGAGAGTAGAGCTTTTGCCTAGCTTCCGTCAGGTTTCCGCAGCGCGTCCGCAGAGCTCTCGGGCAAAGTTTCAGCACTCCAAAAAGGATGGAGAAGTGAAAAATGAAGGCTGATGGCAAGGCCTTTATATAGGCACGAAAATTGCCTCTCTTTCCCATTTTACCCTTGCCCATAATTACCAAAATGCCATTTCCTATTTACTTTATTAATTAATTAACTCAAAAGATAATTAAGGGGTCAAATCAGTGAATAATAATTGAATTTTATATTATTTTCCCTTGCCATCTGATTCCCCACGTGTTGGTTTCCATCTTTGATCGCCTCCCGGTCCCGTTTCGCTCGTGTTTTATCGCTCGCAGTGCCGGTGAGTAGCACACGGTCGTCCGAAAAATATTCCGCTTATACCGTCGCGATCCTCTATTTTCCCCCTACACGGGAATATTATTGGTTTAAGGCTTTTGTGAATTTTTATCCGGAGGATTATTTTTCACAGATACCTTTAACAGTCATCGAGCCCCGGTGACCGTAGACCGCTGTTCCGCTCGCGGTTTCGTCACTTCCCGACTTTCCCAATGGGGTCGTGGGACTATTCTAAGGTGTCTGAAACTTTCCCTGGTACCGGTTGGGTTTCCAGAGACTCGGGGCTCTTTGCTCAATTTTACCGGCTAAACGGGGACAAAACGGGAGTGTTCTAGTGCCTGTAGAATCGTCCGAAACTGAGCGGAACTCCGTTTTTCCGATAGTCTGGACTTACCTTCCAATCCTAAGGGCCATAGGAAATTATTTAAGTGTCATTGGAATTTCGAGAAACTAAACCAGAAATCCTCCATAGACACTTCTGTCCTAAGGGTTTAGGTTTCTACCCGGTTAACTCGTATGAGGGCTTCTATGGGTATTTCGCCTGTGAAATTCTTGCTAAGGAAAAAGTGGGATGTTACACGCGGCGGAGACCTGCAAAGCAAGGAGAGNCATAACCACCAAGGAGGTGAGTAGCTAGAGTTACCCACCTTCTTTAGAGGCTTGGAAGGCATATTGGATGATGAGAGAGTTGGGGGAGAGTAGTCCTACGAGAGCAGAGCTTTTGCCTAGCTTCCGTCAGGTTTCCGCAGCGCATCCGCAGAGCTCTCGGGCAAAGTTTCAGCACTCCAAAAAGGATGGAGAAGTGAAAAATGAAGACTAATGGCAAGGCCTTTATATAGGCACGAAAATTGCCTCTCTTTCCCATTTTACCCTTGCCCATAATTACCAAAATGCCATTTCCTATTTACTTTATTAATTAATTAACTCAAAAGATAATTAAGGGGTCAAATCAATGAATAGTAATTGAATTTTATATTATTTTCCCTTGCCATCTGATTCCCCACGTGCTGGTTTCCATCTTTGACCGCCTCCCGGTCCCGTTTCGCTCGTGTTATATCGCTCGCAGTGCCGGTGAGTAGCACACGGTCGTCCGAAAAATATTCCGCTTATACCGTCGCGATCCTCTATTTTCCCCCTACACGGGAATATTATTGGTTTAAGGCTTTTGTGAATTTTTATCCGGAGGATTATTTTTCACAGATACCTTTAACAGTCATCGAGCCCCGGTGACCGTAGAACGCTGTTCCGCTCGCGGTTTCGTCACTTCCCGACTTTCCCAATGGGGTCGTGGGACTATTCTAAGGTGTCTGAAACTTTCCCTGGTACCGGTTGGGTTTCCAGAGACTCGGGGCTCTTTGCTCAATTTTACCGGCTAAACGGGGACAAAACGGGAGTGTTCTAGTGCCTGTAGAATCGTCCGAAACTGAGCGGAACTCCGTTTTTCCGATAGTCTGGACTTACCTTCCAATCCTAAGGGCCATAGGAAATTATTTAAGTGTCATTGGAATTTCGAGAAACTAAACCAGAAATCCTCCATAGACACTTCTGTCCTAAGGGTTTAGGTTTCTACCCGGTTAACTCGTATGAGGGCTTCTATGGGTATTTCGCCTGTGAAATTCTTGCTAAGGAAAAAGTGGGATGTTACACGCGGCGGAGACCTGCAAAGCAAGGAGAGGGGCGTAGAGAGAAAGGGTCTATCTCAATGTCCTTCTGGTAGGGAGGAGGCTCGTCAACGATAGGATCATCATCCTTGATCATGATGGGGTGGTTGAAAGACATCCCTAGGGCAGGAAGTGTCTCCAAAGGTGGCTCTGATGGTGGAGTAGGAGATAACTCTAGCAGCAGGCTCAGGGGCGGTCCGAAGTCAAAAAACAGGTCGATCGGTATGTCAACTAGTATGTAGGCTCGTGTCTCCGTGCTGGCCCCGGTGTAGGGGTCAGTTTGGCTCGTCATGCCTGCCAAGAGCATCGAATCCCCCAGCGGTGTGTCTATCTGTGTCACCTAGAACCATAGTCGAGTGGGGGTGAGAACGCCACGTCCTCAGTGGGAAACTCAAGGGAAACACTCTTTCAATTATCTTGTATATGATTCCGGCCGCTAAAGAGTTCTCTAAGTGTCATGCAGTTCTACATTCCCTAGTTCATTTTATGTTTGCTAATTCTGAACAACTTTATCTACGTTACTAGATGTGAGGGGAAACATGCTAATTTTTACCCTAGTCATCATGCATAGGTCATCGCGCTTGTTATCATATGTAGGGAAAACTTAGGAAACTTACTATCTTTAGGGCGATCGTCAATGACTTCTCGCCGTACATACATATCTCACTTTCAAACATTCATCACATAGTATGCATGAGGGGTAATGGAGATTCTCTTACGCGCCTGAGGCGACATCCTTCTTGTTTCTTTAAATGTCCACATTCTCCCTTGTACTCCTAGGGACCGTCGTCTCGTCGAAATACAACCTACTCCTTTCCGGATCCTCGTTACTAGGGGCAGAGCTCATACCCGAGTGGTAGCAAACCACGGATGCACGAATGCATATAAATCTAGCAGATCGGGATAACCATCGACTGTCACGATGATGAGGGGAGTGCCCTTTCGACACAGCCGGGAGTGGACTCACTTTGTCTGCACCTTTGGGGACATCTTACCTTTTTTATCTTTGTCCGCACCTTCGGGGACATCTTACTTTTATCTTTTTCCGCACCTTCAGGGACATCTTACTTTTAGCTTTCTCTTTCTTTTCTTTCTTTATTTTCTGTTCAATCATGGCTTATGACTTTCTTGACATGTCTTTGTCTTTTCTTTGTCTATGACGGTAGTCATACGCGCAGGCGTATGCCTGTTTTTATCATGAACCAATCCTCCTGGCGGGACTGGTGAGGGGCTTGTCCTTTTGACGTGCCAAGAGAGGGGGTGCCCTAATATACAACTATGTTCTTATCTTCAAGGTCCTCCGAGCCCTCGTGGCCGGAGCCTTCTTAAGATACTCTGTTTTCCCTAAGGTTCAATTATGGTCTTTGTTAAGTTTAGGTGATAACTTCTAATTTTCTATGGCTGTCCTAAGATCCTGACGATGACCGTATCCTCAAGATGCATAATAACATTCATATGGAAATAATACATATTATCATGATACATAATATATGATCATTTAACTCATACATGCATTGAGGTACAAAGACAGTTATCAAGACATTCGTGACCTCTTTTCTGTTAGCATGTTGGCTATCGGATACCCGATGAGTCTTAGACCTTATCCTAGGGTTTTTAGTAGCTCTAAGGTCATTTCTCACACATATAAGTCCATATTTTATGCCCAAGGTTCAGTAATTACAAATTCACTTTTTTTACCCAAAATGTCATATTTTACCTGAAAAACTCGTTTTTTCGTTAGGATTTTTAATCAACCACCAACCGATGGAATCGAGGCTTGACCCTAAGATTCCCTATAGTTATGAACCCATTTTTCATAAAGTCAAACCCAGATTTTCAGTCCTTTTACCCAAAATTACAGTTCTGTCCCCTATGCTCGAAACGCCGTTTTTGCCTTAAAAACCGATTTTCCTTTGAAATTTTATTTCGCCATAACCCGATGGATTCAAGACTTGACCCCAAGGTTTTGATAGCTCTGAACCCATTTTTCATGATAATAAACCCAGATTTTCAGTAAACCCAGATTTTCAGTACCCATACCTGAAATTACAGATCTGCCCTATTTGTTCAAAATGCCATTTTTGCCCAAAAAACCAATTTCCTTCGAACTTTTAGTTAACCACAATCCGATGGACTCAAGCCTTGACCCCAAGGTTTTTAATATTTTTGAACCCATTTTTCATAAAACTAAACCCAGATTTTCAACCTTTGTACCTGAAATTACATATTAGCCCTTGTATACCCAAAATCTCATTTTTGCTCTATGTCACCTTTCCTCAAAACTCTTCCATGTACCACACTTAAAATATTTTTCCATATATTCCAGCATTCATAAATCATCTATTATCATCCTCAAATCACAAAATAGCACATGCATGCATCATCTACAATTTATCACAACATATGCTCATCAAGCCACATACACACTTGCATGCAACATGCAAGCACTCATAGATCTCCAAGAGGATGATTAACGCATAACTTCACCCACAGATTTTTAACCACTCAAAAGCACATTTATTTTAATCAAATCATTAACAACACAAGAAAATTCATTTCAAGGCATAAAATACATATTATGTGCATTTTCTCATAAATCACATAAACATGCAAGAAGGCATAGAACCATCAAGGGATGGTTTTAGTTAGTTTACCCACTTTTGAAGATGAAGGTGTGTGGTGTGATGAGTGTTGAGTAAGGACTTCCCAAGGGTCCTTGAGAATTCCAAGCTTGGTGCTTCCTTGCTTGCAAGTGGTGTGGCTTAGTGTTCTAGAGAAAACAAGATGGTGTTCCCTCTAGATTTTTGGTGTAGGAAAAATGAAAGAAAGTGATGAGAAGGAGAGGAGTTGGGTTTGGTTTGGTTTTGACTAGGGAAAATGGTGGAAGAATGCTTGCTTTTTGGTTTAAGGGAATGTTGGTTCTTGGGTGGCTTTTCTCCAAGCTTTTTCTTAGAAACTCTTGGTGAGTAAAAGATGAGTGAAGAGTGGAAATGGGAGAGTGAGGGCTGCAGTTTTGCTAGGGAGCAATAAGGCTTCAAATACAGATTTTTGTATTAAGTTATGATGGGTAATCATGATAACTTTTGGCCTTGACCAATGCATGTCCATTGTTTGCCAAAATGGATAAAAAAATCACATGATGGTGGCGGTGGCGGTGGCATGGCTGCAGCCATAGCATGTGCAGCCTTGGGGGAAATTTTTGGGCAAATCTTCATTAAAATATATTAAAGTAAATAGGTGTAATAAAGCTACTTTTTGGATTAAGCCAATGCATGTCAATGGAGTGTTTTAAGAAGCAAAATAAGGGGAAAAGAGAGGCATTGGCTGCTGTGCTGGGTGCAGGCCATGAGTGAGCAGATTTTTGCTCCAAAATTGTTACATGTTTAGTCGTGTTTGATCGTTAACTGTCCGGTTACGCGCGTGTTTGCGCGCTCAAAAAATTAACGATCGACATAAAAATTATCTTATCATAGTTTAACACTAATTAATCACTTAGAATATGAAATTGGGATTTAACTAGGATATTCTAAATTTTTCCCCGGTCAAAAGTGTATTTTTACGGGTATTGCCAGTACGCGCGTCAATTTTTGGCAGAGACCGAAAATTGCTACGAAAGTTACCAAATCAAGGAAATCACCTCCGACACAAAATTCTAATAAGGAATTTAATTTTTATCTAAGGCACTCGCATTTTCTAGATTTATAAAATTAATTTTATGAGCGCCTTCGATACCTGTTAAATTCTGACGACGATCGAGAATCGGCGCGATTCTCACGAAATTTCTCAGGATTACGAGGTCATAACTTTGACTAATATTTTTAGAAAATAACTTTTAAAATTTTTCAATCAAAATAACTGGCTCGTGATTTATTAAATAGGCGAAATTCTTCTTAAGGAAAAACGGGATGTTACATAGTTTCTTTAATATCTTGCATGCGGTAACTCTAGATTAGGATTTAATTGGAGACTCTTGCGCTTAACGTTTATTCATGATTTGTTTCACCCGTAATTAGTAATATAGTGATTGCATGTTATTGGTTAGGTTTGATTCTAGGTTGATAGATCTTGATGATCATAGGATTTATTGATTTAGGATTTGGGGACTTTTTGGGGAGCTAATTATATCTAATTAGGTTGTGCAATTGATGCTTAGGGAATTGGCGATCATAGTCTCTGAGGTGGTTTGAGTGTTAGTTAGAGATTTCAACTAACAAACAACACCCCTTTCTATGAATAATTAATTAGGAACCAATGACAATTAATCCTTGATCTAGAAACACCGTATGTGGGGTATTGCTTTTTATCATCGTTGATTCGCTTTTATTTTTCTTTCCTTTTAATTCAAATTCATCAAATCAAACTCCCCAATATAGTTGACTTGTAATTGGCCTTCGAATTGCTTCCTTGAGATACGACCTAGGTTAGCCCCCTTTACTACATCGTTTTGGGGTTTACTTAGTTATAAATTATTATTTCATCACACACTAGAATTAACTACGTTTTAATTTGGTGCGCGTTACTCTCCAATTAGATTTCTTTTTTGGTTAGTAATTCTAATAGGGTTTAGGCATTTTAGTTTCATATTAGGATGCATTTGCATGCATTTATATAGAATTTTGCTTAGGTTGCATAAACTACTGTGTAGGCATATTTAAGTAAAATAAAAAAGAGTTTTGGGTGTTTTTCAAGTGCTAAGTAACTATTGGGATAAGCTATGAAGGTTTGGAAAGCTTTGAAGCCAAGAAGAGTAAAAAAAATATGACGTTTAGAGGTTCCAAGAGCACTCGAGCATAGTTCATAGCGCTTTAGTGCACTGTGAGCACAACAAAATTGGTCTTGAGAAATTACAAGGGCCAGTTGAGCGTGCCATTAGTGCTGCTCGAGCGAGCCATTAGTACTGCTCAAGAGGGTGGACTTCGCTAAAGAAAAAAAGGGTTTTCTAATCCCCACACTTCCTCTATAAGTAGAACCACAAGTCCTTCACACAAAACACATCATAGTTGCGATTTTGAGATAAGAGGCAGCCCTAGGAGAAATAGAAAGAATAAGGAAACTCCATTGATCACTCCAATCAATAGTGAGGTTCTTCGGTTGTCATTCTCATATGTATCTTGTTATATCCTCTATGATTTTATTCTCTTCTCCATCCATGAACTAATTATCTCTAGTTAGGGCATATATGTAAGTTCTCGGTTGACTATGTTGTAATATTGTTTTGCTATCCAGTTGAGGTTTTTCATTATATTAACGCTTGCCTTTCTGTTTTAATTATAACATTTATGTTCTTCATCACCATGTGAATGTTAGGTATCCTTTCATGAAACTTGAGAAATTCCAACAAACTTTTATCAAGTTAAGAAAGTATTTACTAAACATGGCTTAAGGTCCATCAAGATTGACTATTGCCGATGTAGCCTTGAGTTAATGCAGATTTTGTGGTGTCGATAGGTTTAAGCGGAGGAGAGTAGGTCCTGGGAGATAAAAGGAAGCTCCTTTTAAACGAATGCATTACTTTCCTTCAATTCCTAGACTTAAAAGGTTATTTTCATAAATGAGCTTGGCACCACACATGAGATAGCATATTGATAATAGAAGAAATGTTGGTTGTATGATTCACCCTTCTCATGGTGAAGCGTGGAAAATCTTTGACAGAGTTTACCTTGACTTCGTGGCAGAACCTCAAAATGTGAGATTAGGGCTTTATTCTGATGGGTTTACTCCTAAGAATCAATTTAGCAAACCTTACTCATGTTGACCAGTAATCTTTACACCTCACAATCTACCACTTGAAATGTGCATTAAAAACCCTTATCTATTCTTATCTTATGTAATCCCCAGCCTGTACAACCCTAAAGTAAATATTAATGTTTTTCTTTAGCCTTTGATAGATGAACTGAACCAGCTGTGGAATCTAGCTGTGCTTACGTACTACATGTCCATGAAACAAAATTTTGTGTTGAGGACATCTTTGATATGGACTATTAATGATTTTTCTACTTATGGAATATTGTCTGGACAGATGACACATAGAACTTTAGTGTGTCCAATTTGTAAGGAAGACACTAAGCCATCTCGACCACCGTACGAAGGAAAACAATCGTGGTTTGATTGTCACAGGGTATTCTTAGAACCTGACCACTCGTTTAGGAACAGTAAGTATGGATTTTGGAAGAACAGAATTGAAAATGAAGAGGCTCCACAAAAATTAACTGGCCCTGAGGTTCTGAGGAAGGTTAGACATCTTCTGAAGATTACTGAAGTTGGGAAAGTTGTTAGGTTTCAAGTTTACAGGGAAGAACATAACTGAACTAAGAAGAGTATATTATGGAATTTTCCGTATTGGAAAGATAACTTGGTTCATCATTATCTAGATGTTAAGCATAATGAAAAAAATGTTTTTGATAATATAATGCATACTGTTATGGACACTGATCAGACCAAGGACAACGAGAAAGAAAGGAATTTGAAACAGTTTTGTAGACGTCCTGAATTGAACCTACAACAAATTTCTGGTGGTCATTTCATGAAGCCCAAAGCGTGCTACACCCTGAGCAAGCAACAAGTTCAAAGTGTGCTTCATTGGTTGCAAGATCTAAAAATGACCAACGGTTATGCATCTAACTTAGCTCAATGTATCAATATTGCACAAGGGAACTTGGTTGGCATGAAGAGTCACGATTATCATGTGTTTATGCAATGTCTTTTCCCAATTTCATTTAGGGAACTACCAAAGAACGTGTTGAAACTGATAAGCGATTTGACCCAGTTTTTCAAAACCTTATGCTCATTGACTGTTGACGTTGAAGACCTCTTAGTCATGGAAAAAAACATTCCAATTATCCTTTGTTCACTTGAGAGGGTGTTTCCCTTGACATTTTTTGATGTAATGGAGCATTTGCTTGTACGCTTAGTTTACGAAGGCCAAATGTGTGGTCCAGTTCAGTATAGGTGGATGTATCCGTTTGAAAGGTGCATGGGAGTGTTTAAAAGAACAGTAAAAAATAAGGCTCAAGTTGAGGGATCAATATGCGAGGCATTCTTAACCAAGGAAATATCTTACTTTTGTCCGTACTACTTTCCTGCTAATGTCAATTGCAAGAGAACTACAATAGGACGAAACGATGATGGTTACAATGCCTAATCAGTCGACATTTTCAATTTTTAATTAGACCAGACGTGTAGTGATAGAGGAATTTTATCTAACATTTTTATACCCCATAATTGAGCATTGCATCCTAGAATTATGTGATTTTGATGGATAAATTGATAAGATTCGAATAATTGTCCTTTTATGAGCATAATTGAGAAAACTACATAATAAGCATCATTTTTGAATATTTTTAATTGTCTTGAGCAACCTATGTTGTGTTTGAGTTGTTAGAATCACAGGTAATCAAGTGTTAGGGAAAGAAGGGGAGCAAAAGGAGCAAAGAACGGAAGAAAAGAGCGTAGAGAGGAGTAGGAAGCTCCCAGGAAGAATAGACGCACTGCAGCACGTTTTTGGCACTATAGCGCATGTCTGGACGAGGAATTCTGCCGACAGAGACCTAAAACCCTATTTTGTGACCCCAAAAGGTTATGAATAGACATAGGATAAACACAATTGAGATAACCTCTCATATCAACCCCAGCTGCTCTTTAGGATTAGTTTTTAGACAGTTTTTCCTTTATTTTTTCAGCATCTTAGGATTAATGTTAGTGAGGCATTATTGGTTTTGTCTCGTTTGAAAATTGTTGGAGCTCTCGCGATCGCGTACGAGTGTCTTCGTGATTTGACTCATCTTTCTTGTTTATTTAACTCAGGTTTCGCATTTATTTTCAAATTTGTACATCTTCTTTCTTTAATTTATTTATTTTGCGTTTTTATCCTCCACCCATGGAGGCGTAGTTTCTTTAATATCTTGGATGGGGTAACTCTAGATTAGGATTTAATTGGAGATTCTTGTGCTTAATGTTTATTCATGATTTGTTCTACCCCTAATTAGTAATATAGTGATTGCATGTTATTGGTTAGGGTTGATTCCAGGTTAATAGATCTTGATGATCGTAGGATTTATGGATTTAGGATTTGGGAACTTTTTGGGGAACTAACTGGATCTAATTAGGTTGTGCAATTGATACTTAGGGGATTGACTATTGTAGTCTCTTAAGTGAATTTTGTGTTAGTTAGAAATTTCAACTAACAACATCATCCTCTTTATGAATAATTAATTTAGGAATCGATGACAATAAATTCTTGAATCTAAAAACGTCGTATCCAGGATATTGCTTTTTTTTGTATCATTGTTGATTTATTTCTATTTTAATTTTCTTTTATTTAAATTCATCAATCCAAACCCCCCCATTTATTGTAATCATAATTGTAATTGGATTGAAAATTGCTTCCTTAGAGACAACCTAGGTTAGCCCCCGTACTACATTTTTGGGATTAATTTAGTTTTATAAATTATTATTTGATCGTGCACTAAAATTAATGACGTTTTGGTGTGTGTCATGCAGCTAGAAGAGCAAACTGTAACACCCTAGCTAACTGCATACCCTCGAGTAGTACGTAATGCTCACTAGGTTGTTGCTCGTTTGGTGGGAGTACTTATAGTCCTTTATTATTTTTAAAATTTCTTTACTCGTCACTTATTCATAAAATATGAGCCGCGTGTGAATCAAAACATATAATACAAGCGATAGAGCTCATGGCTTACAGCTGATATTCATTCATAAATATTTACATAAACAAACGTGATCCATCACAAGCATTTACATCAACAGTAGTGTAATATAATAAGTTACATACAAGAGTCATATACATACATCAAAATAAATATTTAAATACATATCAAAATGCCCATCTGGTGCTAAACTAAGTTGGCCGTCCTCGGTCCTCTACTGCTCAATGTGCGGCTCCTCATAAGGCTCCCCGTAGCCCTGGTAGTCTTCGACTGCTCCTGGAAGCATAAGCGAGTGGGGGTGAGAACGTGTGTCCTCAGTGGTTACCTTGGTGTGGGATATTTCTTTTTCTCACTTATGAACCAGGCCGCTCAGGTGTTTCTAAGTGAACATGCATACTAACATCCTACTGATTATTATCTGGCCTAAAGTCCTGAACGGCTTTATCTACTTTACTATGTGACTGGGGAACTAGTCTTTCTTAGCTAAGTTCTCGTGCTCATTATCTTTACTTCGCGTACATACATAGGCCGTCTCGAGCGTTCTCTTGACGACTACATAGACTTACATACATTCTTATATACTTATGCATCATAAACTCATTCATCATATACTCATGTAACTCATTCATCATATACTCATGTTTGGGGAACATGGGGATCTCTTACGCATACCGGCTCACCCGGGTTAGTGTCCTTCTTGCTTTACTTAGTCCGCCGCCCATGTAGCCGTGGCCTATGACTACAACCACTTCTGTTCCCAGCTTGACGACGACCCGGCTGTGCTCACACCAGAGTGGTTACGATCCACCGATGGAGTCTGTGTCCATCAATCCATCATCGCCAATCAAGTGGGCTACCCTTCCTCCAAGTAGGGAGGTGGGGGTCCGTACCCTTTTGACGTAACCAAGCGGGGACTCATATCTCATCATCATATCTCATCATTTCTCATTAGCATATCTCATCATAGCTCATTAGCATATCTCATCATAGCTCATCATATCTCATCATCATATCTCATCATAATGCCATTAACCTCATTGACCAATCCATCCTTTTGGGACTGGTGAGGGGCGTGTCCGTAGACGTGCCAAAAGAAAGGAATCCTATCATATAACTACATACTTATTCCCTAGTGTTCAATTACAATCTTTAAATATTAGGTGATTAACCTCTAGTTTTCTAAGGTCGTCCTAACACTTACATGACAACCCTGTCCTTATGATGCATGACATTATAATTATTCCACTCATAAATCATCTACATGCAATGTTCCACATCCATCATCATAAACACACCTCATGAAATGTTTCTCATACATCATCATAGACATACTTCATGCATATCAGTCAGATTAATAAGTGTTGGAAATGTGTGCCCCGGACAACTTTCATAAACCTTGTTTCGTAAAAATGGTTAAGTTTCAGGCCGCTTAGCGCCCATGTGGTCCGCTCAGCGGTCCCTGAAAGTTTCCACACTTCAAAAATATTTTCCATCCTTATCCTTAGGTTTCAGCCCTAGGCCGCTCAGCGGTGCCTGATGGCCGCTCAGCGCCCTAGAGTCCACGTGTCAAAAAAATGTTTTCTGTTCCATTCGCCTAGCGGAGTCCAGTCCCGCTCAGCGTTCCATGAGTCCGCTCAACGGCTCATGAGACCGCTCAGCGGTACCTGAGCAAGACTGAAACCTGGACCTTTACTTTTCTTGCTTTCTTTCCCCTTTTGTCCATGGACCCTTCCTGAGGTTTCCACACATTTTCCAACCCTTAAAATCCTATCTAGTCCAGGTCACAAGACCCTTCAGAATCACTCCTAAGTCCTAGCATAACACTTCTAGCATAAATCATCATAGTTTACATAATCATCAAAATCAAACATAAACAAACATAAGCTCCAAGGAGATGAGCAAGCCAAGTTTACCACTTTTTTGGAGATGTAAAGAAGGTTGGAAAGGGTGGAAGAGATGTAGGATCCTTGGGTGTATTGCCTCCTGAACCAGTCTCCTGATTTCAGCAGTGCTTCGGAACCGAATGATTTTTCGGCAGATTTTGGCAAGGTGGAGAATATGTGAAAAATGAATAAACATGGGGCTATTTATAGAGAGGGGAACTGTGGGTTTTGGGGGCAGATTAGTCCTCCAATTTTGTCCCCAAAATTACCAAAATGCCCTTTTTAATTTTACTTCTTAATTAATTAATTAGTTTGGATAATCCTAAAGTCACATCAGGTCAAATCAATGAATAGTAATTGAATTTTTAATTATTTCTCCTTGAAATCTGAGTCAAGCACGTGGTCAATGCAGGTGTGGGGCCCACCCAGTCCCGTTTCGCTCGTTTTTGGTCGTTCGCAGTCCCGGTGCGTCGCGCACGGTCGTCCGAAAAATATTCCGCTTATACCATCGCGATCCTCTAATTTCCCTTAACCTAGGAATAATGTTCACTCAAGGAATTTGTGAATTTTTCTCCGGAGGAGTATTTTTCACAGATACCTTTGATCTGTTATCTCTCGTCGGTGTCCGAACATGACCGTTCCGCTGGCGTTTCCGCCATTGCTAAAGCTTCCTAGTAGCTGTTTGGGATTGCTCTAGGGGTTTTGTCATCTCTTCCCACATAAAATATGGTTTCACAAGATTGGGACCCACTGCTCAGTTCTACTGGCTAAACGGGGCCAGACAGGACTGATCTAGTGTCTGCGGAATCGTCCGAAAGTGAGCGGAACTCCATTTTTTCGACAGTTTGATTTTTCCACTAAATTCTAAGGGTCATAAGGAACCCTTTGAGTGTCATCAGAATTTCAAGAAATTAAACAGATTAATTTCTATTAATTTCTGCATGTTAACTTATACATGATGCTCTATGAACAGTTAATCGGGGAAATTTTCACTAGGGAATGAGCGGGATGTTACACAAACAATTATTGGTGAATGCACAAGAAAGGGTGGCAGCTCACTTGGTTATTCTGCTGAATTGTGATGAAGTGCTTCCCTATTACTAGTAAGTTCAATCAGTCCTTGTAATCTTGTTTAATTTATTAATACACAGTTTCTAAAAATATTGATTATGTTGATGCGTGTTTACAGGCTGTTTCAACAACAATTTGGTGATCAATGCTCCGATCAAATGGTTCCTTCGTTGTTTGCAAATTACGTATGTTGTTAACTTTAAACTATATATTTCAATTCGAGCAATTTCCTTTATCGTAATCGGATATGTATAACTTAGTTTTAAAATCTATATAGGTGCAAAATCATTGTAGCAGCAACCATCACTTGATGAGTTTGTCATGGGGACATGAACAAAGCAATTAGTTGGTCCATTTATTTTGTTAACGGATATAAGTTCCACACATCCGAATGGGCAACTGGATAAAGGACAAACAATAGTGGGGTTTGGGTTAAGGGTGAATATTCTAATACTACTGAAACAACCAATGATTGGTATAGAGTGCTTAAACAAATTATTGAATTAGAATATGCACACAACGATCTATCTCATCATGTTTGTTCTTTTCTGTTGTAATTAGTATGGTCCAAATGGAACTCGGACTCACCCTAACTACAAGACCACTGAGATTAATCCTACAAGCTAGTATAGGGGGTATGATCTGTTCATTGTTGCTGAAAGAGCAAAACAACTTTATTACCCAAACTATCCAAGAGCTAGCCAATCAAGTTAGAAGGTTGTGATGAAATGCAAACCAAGTGGCCGAATTGAGTTTGATGACACAGAATCTTCATATAATACATTTGATCAAGCATATCAATTGTCAGAGCCAATCCCTGCAACGATAATTGTTGAGTCTTTATTGCCTACCACATTAGGTAGCAGTACATTTGATGATGACCCTGACATAGTTGAACTTCCTAACTTCCGACAACATGCAAGTGATAAAGAAATTGATGTATACAATGATAGTGAAGAAGAAGAAGAGTTCGATGATGAACTTACTTTTGAAAATTATGATGATAGTTTTGAACTTTCAAAACAGTATATGTAATTATTTGAGAATTTGTAACACAATTTCATTTGAATATTATGTGTAATTTTCTTATTAACTTTTATTGAACAAATTCAATTTTAGTATTTAACTATTTACAAGGATAATTAATTATTGTAACTACAGATAGCAACCTAAGAGGGGGAGAGGGGGGTGAATTAGGTTTCTCTTACTTTTGTCGGATTTTTGTTTCTTTGACAATGTGAAAACCTAATCCCCAATTTAAGAACAAGACCCAGCAATTAACCAAATAATTGATAATGTTAAATGCAGCGGAAATTGTAAATTGCTGAATGTAAAAGTGTAGGGATAAGAAGAATCACACCGGAGAATTTATCCCGGTTCACCTTCACAACCCGAAGGCTACGTCCAGTCCCCTGTTTCTGAGGCAGGGTTTTTCCACTATGTAATCTTGTGTTGTGTACAACCTCACACCCGAGGCACTTACACCGACAACTACAAGAGAACACAACCGTTCTCCTGGTTACACAATGCCTTCACCGAACCCTACGGTGATGA